>JBBMJZ010000027.1:14697984-14708560 GCA_037833815.1 Zingiber zerumbet
TGAGCTTGATAATTTAAATTTATTTATTTTATTTTATTTTATTATTTATTTAGCATATTGAAAAGAGTTTTATTAATAAATATAGTTCGTAAATATTGTTCACAAATATTGTTTATAAACGTTGTTCATTAATGAGCTAAACACATATGTGTTTAAGCTTGTTTGTTTAACTTAATGAGTTGTTCATGTTTGTTTATTTAATTAATCCTATGTATATTGAACGAATATAAATAAGTTTTTACCAAGTCGAATACTAAACTTGTTCACAAACACTTGTTCATTTATAGCCCTATACCTAATTGATATTTTAAACTAGTTGTCTATATTCGACCTAAGATCCACATTTCCTCTTAACTTTTGATCCATAAACTATCTTAAATCACATTATTCTAAATTTTTATGCATTTCATTTGTTTTTTCCCGCTTGTGATTATATGACGGCCTACATCATATATGGTTAACACTAAGAAATGATGTATGGCAAAAAAATTTAAAAAAAATTGATTTGTGGTAAAAAAAATAATAATTGTATGTTTTTCTAAATATATATATATATATATATTTGTAAAACTGAAAGAGTGAACAAAAGAGTGAAATGGATAAAAGTCATAGAACTTTGTTTTCCAAGCCCTTCTTTCCGTAAGTCAATGATATTAACCTTGGGCTGCTGAGTCATCCCTGCAAAATGTCGTGGCGGGGCCACACCTCAGGTCTGTGAGGTGCCACGTTAACCTTGGGCTGCTGAGTCATCCGTGCAAAATGTCATGATGGGGCCACTCCTCAAGTCTGTAACACCTGGATTTTTTTTGCCTTCGTAAATTAAAATGGGAAAAAGACAATGAAATAGAAGGTGGACAGTGCGTGGACAATGGCTTATGTGAGCTTTCTTCCATGCTAGAAAGAAGACTAAGTTTCCACCTTTGGCTTTGGTTCCTCTCTCTCTCCCGCCATTGTTGCCGCGTTGAGGCGCAGAGCTCGGGGAGCTTATCCGCAACCGGCGACTTTACTTCCGGTGCCTCCTCTTCCGCCGTTAGGAGGCGCACATCAAAGATGTCGCCTTTGGCCGTTTCCCTGGTCGCCTTTTTGGTCTTCGCCTCTCTGGTTTCCACATCAGGTGAGCCTTCGTAGGGTCGCTTCCATTTCTTACAGACTTAGTTATCCCAAAGTCTTGGTTTCTGTTGTTGGAGAAGTGATGCTGAAAATATCACATTTTTCAAATTTCCAAACTTTTTCTGTAAAAAGATCTCGTTGAAATTTGGTACTTAAGTAATCAGTATAAAGAGATTCATGCATCTTTTGGTTTATAAAGCTGTTTTTCTTGTATTTGTGAATTAGAGGACTATTTGATCGCTGATTAAGGTTGGAACTAGCGTGAAGAACCCAATTTACATGTTCAGTATGATGTTGATCCCAATGAGTGCATCATTTGCACTGTCAAAAATTTGATCTTGAATTATGAATTTACTGAAGTGTAACCATATGTTAAACACAGTCTTGTCCTTTCTTTTCTTGTTTATGATGCTATTATCATATTCATACCTGAAGTTTTGTTTTGCAGAAGCTTATGATCCCCTAGATCCGAATGGGAATATAACGATTAAATGGGATATCATACAGTGGACACCAGATGGCTATGTTGTAAGTACTTTCCAAACAAATATCAGATAACTTCATCACAAGTCTAAGAATTGTCACCTTGTTGCACAGGCCTCTGAATTTTTTACACATTGGCTTCCGTCTGTCGTTCATTCAATTTGGTGACACATCAAAACTTCTGTGTTTCTCTTTTGTTAATGCGTTGAGATTAATTTTAAATGCTAAGTTGTGTGTAACTTCTACAGAACATTTGAGCTTGAACTTTGATCTTGGTGTTCATTTTTCAGGCTGTCATAACAATGTACAATTACCAGCAATATCGTCACATCCAAGCACCTGGCTGGATCCTTGGATGGACATGGGCGAAAAAGGAGATAATTTGGTCTATGATAGGAGCTCAAGCAACTGAGCAGGGTGATTGCTCTAAATTTAAAGGAAACATTCCACATTGCTGCAAGAAGACTCCAACAGTCGTCGATCTGCTTCCTGGTACTCCATACAACATGCAAATTGCTAACTGCTGCAAGGGAGGTGTTATTAGTTCATGGGTTCAGGATCCAGCCAATGCTGCGAGTTCATTCCAGATCAGTGCTGGTCTAGCGGGCACATCTACAAAGACTGTCCTTGCACCAAAAAACTTCACCCTGAGAGCTCCAGGCCCAGGATATACATGTGGAGCAGCAAAGAATGTGCCATCGAGCACATTTATAACACCAGATGGAAGAAGAAAAACTCATGCCATCAGTAAGTTGTGATCATTATCTCTCATTTCCTTCAAGATGGCACAGCTACTCGAACAAGTTCCGATCCTTAGTGGCCTAGAGAGGCTTTTATCCTCATGTTATGTAGCACTTGTTTCCCCTTTCTTGCTAGCACTAGATTGATCTTTCAGTAAATTTTAGTAGAATAAAAATAGTATCCTTATTATTCTCTCGCCGTATCTGTTTTTTTTTTAATTTTATTTTCTTCGATTCACATGTATCACTCTGTTGCTACACAAAGCATGGGGACCTATGATACCTAGTCTCTGTTTTGTCTTGATAAGTTACTTCTAGATCAAATTAAACCTACTAATCCTGAAAAATATTCATATGTTAGTGTTGCTCGGTTATAAATGGGCCATAGAATTCACATTTAGATCAAGCATCTTTAAATCATTTTGAGAACTAACTGGAAATTTTTGTCAGCGCGATTTCTAGGTCAGTTCCTTTGCTAACTATCAGAAGATGAGGACTTTGGATTTTTGGAATTTGCTTGGACTGATTTTGATTTTACTCACACAGTAACATATGTTTCATTGTTTGATTGCAGAGACATGGAACATTAGTTGTACATACTCCCAGTTTCTTGCTCAGAAGACACAAGCATTCTGTGTATCACTTTCATCTTTTTATAACGATACAATTGTTAACTGCCCGACATGCTCCTGCGGTTGCCAAAATAACCTGACCCAGCCTGGTAGCTGCGTGGAGTGAGTTTAACGATGATGTTCTTGTGCTTGCAGTAACTATACTTTAGTCGATTGTGTAATGATATTGTTCTGCTCATTGCTACAGACCGGACTCACCTTATTTAGCTTCTGCAGTGGATGATCCTAGCAGAGGTAGCTATGCACCATTAGTCCAGTGTACATCACATATGTGCCCAATAAGAGTGCATTGGCACGTGAAACTTAACTACAAAGACTATTGGCGTGTTAAGATTGCAATAACAAATTTCAATTACCGCATGAACTACACACAGTGGAACCTTGTTATACAGCATCCAAACTTCAACAACCTTACTCAGCTTTTCAGTTTCAATTACAAGTCCATTGCACCATATGGAGACATAAGTAAGCTACTCTTCGTTTCTTGCTCTTATGTCATTTCCCTAACCTTATGTTGTCAAACTGTAATGTTCATGCCTCCGATTCCGAAAGTGCCATCTTTGCATTATCTTCCGACAAATATTCTGTGCTAGAGTTATGGTAATTGCTAATTGCCGGAATGTTGTTGCAGTATGCCACAAATATGCATAATGCATCAATACTTACATTTGATAATCCATTTTTTGCTGAGATATAGTTTCTGCTTTTCTCCCGGCTTATCTTTCCAATCATGATTTGTGGTTTTGCAACACAGATGACACTGCTATGCTCTGGGGTATCAAGTACTACAATGACTTACTTATGGAAGCTGGACCCTATGGAAATGTACAGTCAGAGATTCTATTCCAAAAGGATCCAAGCTTCACTTTTGAGAAAGGATGGGCCTTTCCTAGGCGTATATACTTCAACGGCGACAACTGCGTCATGCCTCCTCCGGATGCATATCCATGGCTGCCAAATAGTAGCCCAAGGTCAAGATTCCCCTCAGCTGTTCCCGTTGTACTTCTTTGGGCAGCTTTGACATTGTTGTCGATTCATGTCTAAGGGATCCTTGGGGTGTTTGTGAATTTTCAAGCTGTTCATACTTTCGATATAAAACTAGTCAAAACTACGAACCACTCCAAAGTTCATCAAGACG
Source organism: Zingiber zerumbet (assembly GCA_037833815.1). Taxonomy (NCBI): domain Eukaryota; kingdom Viridiplantae; phylum Streptophyta; class Magnoliopsida; order Zingiberales; family Zingiberaceae; genus Zingiber; species Zingiber zerumbet. Next base: position 14,702,088 of record JBBMJZ010000027.1, read on the forward strand.
AATAAGCAGGTGGATTTCGTTCTCCGGTCAGTTGCTCTATTTCAACTTCGATGTATTTTTCGTTCACATTACTGAAAGAGAATGATAGCCATGAACAATGTATTCTTGTAAGAATCACATACAAGTAAAACATTTGCAACTGTAAAGATTCTGTCTGTTAGAAGTTTAATATATATAGTAAAACTATAAGTTGTTTGGAGCAAAAAGGGTAAACTTTAAGGGAGGAAATGAGATTTTCCTCGAATGATTGGCATCTGGAAGCCCACGTAAGAAAAGCCCAAGGCCCAGGTCCTGTCGCATCTACATAGATATTAACTTGCGCTTGAGTTTTTGCTGTCGAACACTTGGTCGGCACGTCGCCATGGCACTCTCCGCGCGCCACCTTATCCGATGCCCTCCGCCGCCGGCGATCTCTCTCGTAAGCTTCAGCCGCCTTCCGCCCCTCTCCTCACCGCCGACTGCGGTTCCTCTTACTTGTCTCCCTCTTGAGTTCCTCTCTCTTGCTTGACTTCCCTCGCAGAGAACGGAGCGGGCTCCTCTTGTTTGCTCGATCCGCTGCGTCGCCTCGAGATCTCAGGTTTGATCTTCGCCCTGCGCTTCACTCCTTTCGAGCATGTGGATCGATCCTGATTTTGTCCCTGTTTCAGGACTCTGGAGAAGGTGGGAATCGAAGGCGGGTTTGGCGGCGCCGGCGATTGGTACAGTTCCATGTTAACTTTCTTTCTAGTTTTCCTTCACCGTTCAAGAAGCAGCAATTTTTCTCTCTTCCATATCTGCCTTTAACTGATCTGATGGTAAGCAGCTAGTTAGATCCATAGATCTTTACTGGATCCGAATTCATATAATGATTTAACCTAGTTCCAACAGAAATTGTCTCACATCCATCCTGGATTAGAACACACCTCTCGGTTAGATAAAATAAAAGAGGGGGAAAAAAATAAGTGTGTTCTTCAACTCATAAGACAAGGACAGGCATGGTTGTTTCTATTTGATCAATCTAAGTTGATAGATCCTTGTAGGAAAGCCTTTGAGGCTCGTCACTTCTTGCCTGTGTGAGACTAAAGTCTCACCACCATATCAGCCCTCAAGGGGGAGTTGAACCCTAATTTGGTTCCACAAATGGTATCATTATGATGTCAATTTGTGAATATTCGTGTTGTTCCTACAAACTACACCCTCTCCAATTTGGTATCTTTAGGGTTGTAGCTTCCACTTCTTGTCGACGAGGAACCGAAATCCTTTGATCAATTTACATGTCTTTAGCAAATTTGTTAGTAGTTTTCAGAGTATAATAATACATAAGAAATATAGTGTAAAATTTGAAGTAGAAAAGGAGTGTTCTAAAACTGTGAATAAGCTTGAGATATATAAGTGATAGCGGTAGTCATGTCGATAGGAATGAGTGTTGCTAGAGTATCTGTTGATAGCGTTTATACTAATGAGCAGTGCTAGATAGGCTTGGCAGTGTATATCGCTGCCTAGGTGATTACTTCCCTCTCTATCTCAAGGTCCTCCTCGACCACTCTTGTTAATTGAGCTTTGTCACTGTGAGTGGCTTGATAGATGAGCGCGGCAAGGACATAGTTATTGTGTGACATAGGATGTTTAAATGTTTTCAAGTTCTATTGATGGGGATGCTACTTTGGCCCTTGGGGTTGCTTTCTTCTAATCTGCAAGGTTTTTAAACTAATGCACCAAACACTTGTTTCAGACGAAGAATGACGACAAGTTGCAGTATCAGGTGGATCGTGTCCCCTTTCTCGAAGAACAAGTGAGGAAGATAAGAGAAAATGGGAAGATAATATCTATGGACATTGAGAAGCTTTTGCTTAGAGAAGACAATAAGTTCGATTTTGTGAACGAGGTGGCCGCAGAGGCAACATCTTACATTGAGGCCAACAGAGATGAGTATGGATTCAAGAAACCGATATTGCATGTGCTCAGTAACCGCATGAAGGAAGCAGGATTCGACCGCCCAGAAGCCTACATGGAAACCGACCCCCACAAGCCCGACCCCTCGTATTTGAAAGACCTGGAAATTTAGTATGCGGTCGTTGCCGGCATCCTGTTATTGTTTTTGCAAGGCTTTGTAGTCAATTTGTTCATGTATGAGTTTTACAGTTCATTCAAACTTTTGAAACCTTGCAATGTTTGGCAGTATTGAGCCTAAAGAGTGGACTTGCTACCTTGTTTTACATAACTAATGCTTTTTACTCGTATCTAAAATGAGATATGGATATGTGCTCGGTTTCTGAAATTTCTGATTTCTCAAATTTAAAATATTTGAATTTAGAAAATCAAATATAGATATCAAAACTAAGTTTAGGGTTAGAAAGATGCAGATATTCAATTATTATCTCTCTCCTATAATTGTTAGGATATGACTGTTAATCTAACAATTCAAATTCACATTGTCACCGTTACAATCGGTACCCGTCGCCGCTGAACTTTTTATCCAACTCCAGCTGACCAAAATCCTCACCTTTCGACCACTTTTCATCATTGTCATTGCCACCGTTCCGCCGATCAGCAACGACCACCTCCTCGTCCTCTCTGAGTCCCAAACTCCCCACGGCCTCCTCCTCTCTGGTTTTCCTCTCCCGGAGGCTGCCCCCGTCCCTCCTCGGAGTCGGTCCGGTCGCTCGAGTGCTTATGCGACCGGCGCTGCCAACACCTCGGCATCTTCAAGAAACACCCAAAACCCTAATTTCCCAAGTAATGCCGGATCGATCGACAGGTCGGAATCCTCCGAAATATCCACCCTGAAAAGGATCGATCAATAGGGATACCAAGGCGGCCGACGGGTGGGGGCGACGACCCACGACGTCGAGGCGGAGAGATGAGAAGGCCACGAGGTGTCGTCGGCGTCGGCCGTAGACGGAGAGAAGGGAGGGAAGTGCAAAGAGCGGCCGCAGAAAAATGCGCTAACATCTTCTAATTAATTTGCTTCGTTTTCCATTTTTCTCGCATTTAAAGGATATATTGAGCAAAATATCCATCAATTTTAAGTTTTTTCTTTTCAATTTTGGTAATTTATTGAAGGGCGCAGATAAAAATTTAAATATATTAAAAGATGTATATTGTTTTAGTATTTACCAATGCACCCTTTTAAGTGTATTTTATTTTATTTTTTTTTACAAATCTGATTTTTTTTTCACTGTCGTTTCTCACTCTTTCTTCTATTTATTTTCCCCCATGCATGCAACCAATCTAATGTTTCCTCTCCGCTCTTCTCTTTCCTCTCTTTTTTTTTTTCCATGCATGCATGCATAACATAGGCCTGATATATAAATCATATCAGACCCACAACGTTTAGAGTTTAGTTGATTTTTTGATAACATTTTAATACATTTGGAGAAGTCGAAATAATCCATAGATGACATATTTGAATTCTTTGTAACCTCATAAATCAACAAAAACTAATCTATTATTTATTTCGGCTTCTACATGTTGGTGCATTGAGCACCAGATGATCGAACCTGAGTTTTGATTATGTCAAAGGGTTCAAACTTAAGCTATGTTGTTATCTAACAAGGTTCATGGAGCTTGCAGGAAAGTCCTAAGTGTTCTTAGGCAAAAGTCCTAACTGCGGTTAGACAAGGTGAAAAACCTAGGGGGTGGTAACCATAGGTCCTAGGGGGTGGTAACCCTAAGTGGAGGAAAAATCCTAGGGGGCGACAACCTTAGGTCCTAGGGGTGGTAACCCTAGGTGGAGAAAAATCCTAAGGGGGTAACCTTAGGTCCTAGGGGGTGGTAACCCTAGGTGGAGAAAAACCCTAGGGGGTGATAACCCTAGGTCCTAGGGGGTGGTAACCCTAGGCAGAAAGTTCAGTCGGTCTAGAGGACCAGACTGGCAATAGGTATGCTCTCCTGAATGGAGTAGGTGAGGACGCATTCCCCGAAAGAGGGAATAGTAGGCGTCGGTTCGACCTAAGGTTTCTGATCAAAAATCTAAAGTCAGAACTGGACAGTCCGGAGACTGTCAAAATATTTCTATTATTACATTTATCATGTGTTAAATTTATTTTATAGGATATATTGTAGTTTTGAGAACTAACATGTTTTCCAGGGACTAAAGAGCAAAGTTTGCCTCGGATAAATAGTAACCGAGGCGCCCTCATAGAGCTTGAGGTGCCTCGGGTCCAATGGATCAGAGGTGTACACAGTAGAGATAGAGGTGCCGTCATGAAGGCTTGAAACACCTCGGACAGCCTTGAAGGTGCCCTCATGGAGGTTGAGGGCACCCTCAAGTGGATAGGCTGCGAAGGATTCAAAGCTCATCTTCACTACGGATTTGGCGCGGATGAGGGTGCCCTCAAGAGGTTGAAGGCGCCCTCAATGACCTTTATAAGGAGGTCTCGACCAGCAGCTCTATTCATCAATTCTCAAGCGATCATTCTCCTGTGTGCTGCTTAAGAGACGTTCCAAAAGTGCTGTAGCAACACCCCAGCGACCCTGAGCTTCAATTTCAGTATTTTTATTGTCGGTATATCTTTCTTATTATTGTTTTATAATACATATTTGTAACTTTGTGATCTTATAGTGAATTGCCCAAAGTAAACGCTCAACGAGCGTGGACCTTGGAGTAGGAGTCGCCCAAGGCTCCGAACCAAGTAAAAATACTTATCTTTCTGTGATTGCTTTATATTTCCACTGTGTTTAACTTGTTGATTTTTTTAATACGAAAAGTCAAAACCAAGATGGAGAACTGAACCAGAGTTAGAAGAAGATCCGGATTCAAACGATGACTATGAGCTCACGGTCGAACTCGTTAACTTGGTGAGGAAGCTTTACAAAAAGAAGAAAGGCTTCAACAAGAAAGATGTTAAGAAGGTAATTCAGTCCAAGGAGGCCCAACCAAACTCAAAAATGAAAGTCGAAGTTACCTTCTATGGATGCAACCAGAAGGAGCACATCAAGGCAAATTGCCCGAACCAGAAAGAGCACAAGTGAAAGCCACGAGCGCTATTCACCCCCCTAGTGCTTCTCGATCCAACAATTGGTATTAGAGCTAGGCCGCTCTGATTTGGTGAAATCACCAATTGAGCAAGGGGTTCCTTTTTGAAAGAAAATTTAGATATCGTTTGTGTTAAAAATAAAACCATTGGTCGGTATCAGAGCTACGCCTTTCATTTTTTCCCTCTAAAACTATTTTAAAAAATTCAGTTTTATATTTTCACCATTGGTCGGTATTAGCGAGATATCGCATTTTCAAAAATTTGTAATAATATTTTTTTAAAATATTTTTTTAATATTTTTTTAGTATTTTATTATTTTTTTCAAAATTAGTGAATTGTTATTTTTTTCTCTTAATCCAACACTGCTAATCCAAGACCAAGTCTTGGAACAAAGTTTCTTGTTTTTGTGTATGCGAGATTATCTTTCTAAAATGGCCCTCCAAGAAGGCTACAGCACAGCTCGTCCGCCGCTCTTCTCCATAGAAGACTTCGGCTATTGGAAGGACCAAATGGAGTCGTACCTTCAGACTCATTTTAGAGTATGGATGATCGTTAAGACCGGCCTTGAACTCCCAACTGACGATGCTGGCAAACCAATATCGTACGAGAACTAGGATGCAACTTTGATAAAGAAGGTAGAAGCAAATGCTAAAGCGACGTATACTCTTCAATGTGGTCTAACAAAGGAGGAGCTGAACTGAGTCAAACCATTCTCAAGCGCGAAAGAGTTATGGGAGAAGCTAGTTGAGCTACACGAAGGTACTTCCGATATAAAAGTAAGTACGTGTGATTTAATAGACGAATTATTTGAGTTACATGAGTAGACTAATACTACTCCGGCCGAGAAAAGTATTACGTTGGTTGTAGGTACAAGCAAGACAAAGGAGGCTAGAAAGAAGAAAGTACTGCAGGCGACGTGGGATGAGTCCTCCTCCTAAGATTCTGATGAAGAAGACCAAGCAAGCTTCCTTGCTTTACCGATATAAGCAAATATTGTCGAAACCGAGTCTGAATTCGAGTCCGAAATCAAAAGCGAATCAGAAATCGAGTCCGAGCGAAGCCATGGATCTGTATCCATTTTCGAAGGACCCAAACCCACTGTAAGCTCTTTAATTTCTGGTATTAACATAGATAATCTAGAAAATTTTGTTTCTTACTTATTAAAGAAATTGGCTAAATCCAACGTTCGGATCAAGTCACTCTAAAAGGAGGTAACAACCGGTAAGGAAGTGACTATCTCGAGTTCTTTGACTGAGCCAATTCAAATTGGAAATTCAACCCAAGTCCAACAACTTGAGGAAGAAAATTCCAATTTGAAAACTCAAGTTAAAGAACTTAAGGACACATTAGAACGGTTCACCTTGGGTTCCAAGAATCTTGATCTAATTCTTAGAAAATAAAGAGTCATTTACAACCGATCCAGACTTAGATTTAAGACTAAACATAAATTTAGATCTTATTTGTCTCTAGTAAAACGCTCAAATAGAAACTTAGTCCAAGCATGGGTCCCCAAGT
>JBBMJZ010000027.1:14814837-14841226 GCA_037833815.1 Zingiber zerumbet
AACAATTAATATTGATGGAGGCCTAGATGATACCCGATTAAGTTGGGAGTTGATTGGGTTAATTACCCAAAGTTTGCGTACTAGAGAGGAGATCGACCCAAATTTGTTTCTGCCCTGCCCTAAAAATGCCAAACCCCACCCGTCCCACTCGCGATCACCACTTCCTCTTGGTGTCGTCGCTCCACCCAGTTGGCAGAGCACTTCACCAACGATCGAGCTCTCCGCCGGGCTTTGGGTTCAGGCCAGGCGCCACCTCACGCGGGCGGTCCGTAAGGGACGGTGCGACTGGACGTGGATTCTTGCCACCACCTCACCGGCGGCGCAAACATCGCGAGGGCGTTCGAAGGCAACCCGATGAAGGGAGAGGCAAGTATAACTAGTTGTGTAAGCGCGAGATCCCTAAGGTATAGGAGATGAGCTTCGGTGGATTGTAAGGATCGCGGCGTAGTTTATACGTTGATGTTTTGGTTTTAACCGAAGATTTCATGTTTTCTTCTGATTCGGAGGATGCTTTTGTCGAGTTTATGCGTGAGATTTGCTGATGGTCTTGGATGGGTTTCTCCGCTATGGAGTAGTGAATCAGCTTGAGATTTCTCACGGTTTCCTCTGTGATGTATTCATATGAATCGAAGGTTCATTGAGGTGCTGTTTTGGATTGCCGGATTTCTAGATTTCGTGGTTGGTTGGTGCATTCTGTTGTTGATGGAGCTCGAATGCCACTGGAATGTTCTTAATGTGAGTTTTGCAAAGTTCATTGTCTGTGAACTAGTTTTGATTCGGTTTCTATGGTGTTGCTGCTGTAGTGAGTGTCGTGCAATATACCTGTTCGATGATATGCCTGGCTGATTTCTGGTGGGCTATTCTTTTTGTGAATCTTGAATATTTAAGCCTTGTTTTGTGCTATTGTTGTTTTCTGTTGCTTAAATGGATTTGAGCAGGTTTCTCATGCTAAGATTTGGAATGGAGGTATTGTGGAATGTATTTCTCTATTTCTTATGAAACGAAGAATTGATCCGGAAAGGTTGCTTTTAACTTGAGTGTTCGATGCTGTAAGGAATTGTGTTTTATTGAAGTTTTTGAATTGGAGATGGCTTTGGGGATTGATCATTGAGTTTGGTAAGGGTAAACACGGATTCAAAGCCGGTTCTCTTTTCTTGTGGTGTTTTCCTTGGTGTGTGTTGGAATTTCGTATTAGATTTCTTTAAAAGTATTGGTTCGGGTTTTATTTTCCATTGTCATGTTACTAGAAGAATAGTTAAGTATGGAATATAGGTGTTATGAACTTATCATCCTCGACAGTAGAAATTTTGTGTGCTGGATTCTATGAACAGTACTAGAGAGTTTAGTTCATGGGGTAATACGAATGTTAGTTATACTCTACCCGTGGATAACCTATCTCATGTTTCATTATTTTTCCAAGTATGAAATGTTGACAGTATGAAAGAAATATGCAACTGATATGGAAATGGAATGGAAAGCTTATGTTTAGTTTTTTTTATAGCTAATAGAATGAATATGAGCATATGTGGTGACAGTACGGGTTGGGTGACTCGGAATGAGCTCCGGGGAGGGCCCTTCCAAACTTGACTGTTAATTTATTTATGTTAGCTTCGGCTATATGATTGCATGTTCTCTAGGAGGTACCTCTAGGTTCATAGGACTGTTGACTGACTCTAATTATGGTTACCGGATATGTGACATATTCACTCTATTAGCTATGTGGTATCACTTGTACTTGTTTATCAATATATTCTTTATATATAGTAATTAGGATACGTTCTGTTTCTCTATTTGACTTCTAGTTGCTATCTCTACTACTTCATGGATGTCTGGTTATACATGATAAATTATACTTGCTGGGTCGTAGTCTCATGATGTCTACATTACAGGTGAGGAAGACTCTCGAGATATGGAAGGCCCTCGGAGGGAGTAGACGAGGAAGCGGGATGGACGCATGATACTGTCCGTTGTCTAGGAGTGCAGAGCATATTAGATTCATCGCAAGGGACCTTGTTTCTTTATTTTATAAGAGGGGAATGTTTTGGGAATTACTGTTCTTAATCGGTAAAACTTTGTTGATACAGTCATTTCTTTTGGTTATGATAGTCCCCTTGTTGGTAGTGCATTATGATCGTCTGAATGATATTGATGAGAGAGTAGTAAAAAAAACTTGAGAGGTAGTCGCGGGATGTTTTAGAAGCTCCAAAAGGCAAGACGTGAAAAATGGGAAGGCATCCGAGGGACGCAAGGTTAATGGAAGAGGCTAGGTTTAGGTTGGTCGGGCGAAGACGAGTGATGAATGAATGTACTCGGGAGCAAATCCTAGTATTAGAGGTGCGACCTCTTGGCAAAGGAATACCCGACAATAATGACAAGGCCGATGGAAGCTCTAAAAGGCAATACGTGAAGGATCGGGAGACATTCGAGGGACGCAAGGTTGATGGAGGAGGCTAAGTCTAGGTTGGTCGGGCGAGGACGAGTGATGAGTGAATGCACTCGGGAGCAAATCCTAGGATTAGAGTTTTACTATAGCAGCACTGTAGCAGTACTGCAGCATTACTGTAGTAGTACTGCAGCATTACTGTAGTAGTACTGCAGCATTACTGTAGCAGTCGACTGGTGTTTTCATCAGTCGACTGGTAGCCGATCGTTGGTTTGTAACGGTCGAATTTCACTTAGGACCAGTCGACCAGTACACAGCTAGGTGTTTCCTCCCAAGATCTATTAAAGAGAGTTCGGGGTGCTTGGCCATGGTTGATGAAATTAGTGGTGGTTAACCCTAATTAGAGTCTCCAAGTGCCCAAGTGATCTAGCGTGCTTGTACGAGGTTGTGGCAAGGTTTCTCCACCCACAAGGAGCTATGTGAGTTAGCCGAAAGTTCTTCATAGAATCATCCACCCACGGATCGGGATCGTATACCTTACAGACAGCCGTGGAGTATGAGCTTTATCTCTGAACCACGTTAAATCAACGTGTTAGGTTTGCTTTCTATTGTTAGTATTTGTTTTTTGTATACCGTTGTGCATACTAACCATTGTAGGAAGCAACATTTTGGGTGAGACGTTATTTACCCCCCCCCCCCAGCGGACGCCAAGGTCCCAACACTACGCACTTAATTTAACTTGCTAGACACAAGACAACTTAATTTTGAACATCTTTGTCATTATCAAAATACAGGTTCGGTCATCTGGTGCTCCCTGCACAAATAATGAGATCGACTTTAAATCTTGGATAAAGACAAACCCTCAACAGTTTTGGCCCCCAAGATTTAGAAGGGGTAATTACTCTCCATAAGAATCTACTAGTGATATGGGTTGTCATAAGTAACTATAATATGATGAGAGTCTTTGTCAACATCGAGAGCTCAGTGAATGTGCTTTTCAAACATACCTTTGACAAGATGCAAATAGATCGGCATACATTGCAATTGATCTCTACGATGATGTTTGGGTTTACTAGACATGAGGTGGAGCCACTCGGGCATATCAGTCTCCTGTTGTCCCTAGGAGAAGAACATTAGAAGCGAACTCGAACTGCTATCTTTATAGTGGTCGATGATGCCTCATTTGCTTACAACATCATCCTAGGATGTCGTGCTTTGAGCTCATTCTAAGCTATAGTTTCCACCTATCATCAGAAGATAAGGTTTCCTATGAATAGCCAAGTAGGTCAAATCAAGCATGATCAAATAGCCGTGAGAAAATGTTACTTCGAAATGGTACGAGCTGACTCATTGGAAACTCAAAGAACCCGAGGGGCTGAGGTGTAGCTTGTTCATGACGTCCATCCAACTTAACCGACTGAGGGACATGAAAAAAATATCAATAGTACTCAAGTGGTCCAATCGGACTACTCGGGTGGCAATCAATCTCTCCCCTGAGTTGAAGCAAAAGATAATTGTTTGTCTCTGTTGCAACCAAGATGTCTTTGCTTGGTTGGCTAAAGAAGTCACAGGAGTATCGTCTATGGTCATGGAGCATCAACTTAACATCGACCCCGAGGCCAGGCATGTTCGATAAAAGATGCAGTACTTTAGGTCCGAACAAGATAAGATAATCAAAGTCGAGATTACTAAGCTGATGGAGGATGGTCATATTTGAGAGGTTAACTTCCCGACATGGTTGGCGAATGTGGTGATGGTTCCCAAGTTAAGGATAAGTGACGGGTCTGCCTGGACTTTCTAGACCTCAATAAAGCTTTCCAAAGGATTACTATCCTCTACTTCAAATTGATCAACTAGTGGACTCAACCTCATGTTGTGAGCTCATATGCATATTGGATGCCTTGACCCTCCTTATATAGGAGGTTCCAGCGCCCGGGTCCCTTCCGGGTGCCTGGACTCTGACGTAGCTGAGTCAACCGTGAAGCTCCACGTGTCGACGTGCGTTGGAGGATAAAATTTTCCTCCGGACGCCCGGACCTTTGTTTTCCATCACTTCCCTTCCTGTAAGAAAACGTTAGTCCGGAGGCAAATATAAGTTATATACTCTGTAAACTAGAATGTTAGCACAGTTTATAATTAACCAAAGTATTAATTAGATTCCGTCTCACCGAGATCGGAATCTAGTCAAGATCTTGACTTAGAGTTCTGAAATGGTTCTAAGTCGGATCGGCGCCTAAGTTCCCTTCCCGGGAACGCATCCTCATAGTCACTCCCCTCAGTGACTTACGCCAACTTACCTGCCAAACGTTCGGTCAGCCTGTCGACCAGTCTGGACTTCGTGCCAACTATCTGGTCGGCCCTTTGACCTAACTGGACTTTGTGCCAAACGTCCGGTCAGCTCGTCAACCAGTTTGGACTTCGTGCCAGCTATCTGGTCTGCCCGTCGACCTAGCTGGACTTCTCCTGCACACTTGATCAAATATTAGATCATAATAAAACTAACTTAACCTACTTTGTTATTCATCAAAACTTAAGTTAGACCGTTAGTGGTAACCACACCAACATAAATCCCATGGGTGATGTGGGGAAACTAGAACCCTAATGGGAGGATCCTACTGGAATTCTCACAAGTTGAGTTTCAGAGCATATTATCTGGAGAACTCAAATGATGAGAGCTCCGCCGACATTGGCAGGCTATGCACTTGAGACCTTATCCCCTTGAAGACCTCGGGTATCTGTCATTTTTATTTTTAGTACTTATTTATTTTGTACCTATCTTATAATTTCAGTAGTAAAAGACTTTCTTTTCCAAATCATTTGGGTCCTCCTGAGTCTATGTGTGTTCCCACAAAATCAAAGACACTCGGGTCCCTCGAGTGTATACGTGTTTCCACGAAATCAAAGACACTCAAGTCCCCCGAGTCTGTGTGTTCCCACAAAATCAAAGATCACTTGGGCTTCCCGAGTCTATGTGTGTTCCCATGAAATCGAAGACACTCGAGTCCCTTGAGTATATACGTATTCCCACAAAATCGAAGGCACTTGAGTCCCCAGAGTCTATGCGTGTTCCCACAAAATCGAAGACACTTGGGTTCCCGGTCCCCGAGTCTATGGGTGTTTCCAAAAAATTAAAGACACTCTGGTCCCTCAAGTCTATGCATGTTCTCACAAAATTGAAGGCACTCGGGTCCCTACACTAAGTTAATGCACATGCCCGATAAATCCAAAATGCTTGTCCAATATTGAGTCCCTATATGGACTCGAAGCCTTCAAACCTAGTGACTTGACACTAGATTTATATAAGCTAATTAAAAGAAATTATAATTGTAAATATTTTTCTTCCCATTTCAAAATTTGGTTAAGTACATCATCTCGAGATTACAAGGAAAAGAAAGCATGACTACTCTAAATCAACGAGATCTTCCGATGGGATATCATCGAAGACCTTCCTCACACAGATGGTGTTCAGGGGCAAGTTAACGGGTATGCGCCTGACCTCTCGTAGCTATTTGACTGCTCTATTAACTCTGTGCTTGACCATCTTACGAATGCAGCCACCGAGTAGATTATAAAACTCTTTCAATTGTAGAAATTCCTTCTTCTTAATGGCCCAACACTTCTCCTCTCTGGTCAAATAGCCATTGAGTTTCGTCTCCTTATTCTCTAGTTGACCCCCATGGGCCTCCAGCATGATCTTCAAGATCTCCATCCAGAGCTATTAATTTAGGTTGGACATGTCAGGTTGGTCCGTCCTGTCAAACAATTTAAGCAGATTGGGTTAAAATTTTATCAACTCAAGCCTACCACGGGCTGACCCGCCTAGGCCCGTGACCTTCACGGATCAGCCTACAATGGGCTTGGGTTAATTCGCAGATTGAGAAATACACGTAAGATAATTTTATGTTAATTTATTATCTTTCTTCGTTATAATTTTTAAATAAAAATTATATTTTTATGTTAATTTATTATCTTTCTTCTGAGTCTCCGACTTGGCCTTTGTCGCCTCTAAGGTAGTCATAGCCTTCTTCTACCATTTCCTCTTTGATGAGGCTTGTGATTTCAATTTTTTTAGACGAGCTTCAACTTCGTTCGAATGCCTTTTGAGGGATGTCACCTCAGCTTTCACCACATCTAACTCCTACTGCATCAGACACAACTATGATGCTTTAGTGGTGATTTTAGCTTTGCTGACCTTCCAACTTATCTAGCCGAGCTCATATATCTTAGTGGGATTGAATGAAATCAAGAAATCAGGTGGTTAGTTTCATCATCTCGGCCCATAACTGCAACATTGATAAGATATTAATCACAAAAATTGAAGGCATAACTTTGCCTTGGCATGATAAATCCTACAAGCTCTTATCCTGATCAAATCTTGTGCCATTGACTCTACCAAAGATCCGAAGGATTTGTGCTACACTGCCTCTTTAGTTTTGGACCACACCGTGGCCATCTGATGGGTTAATATTATCATAATAGGTGTAAGCTTTGAGAGATTTCCTGTCCCTGAGACACATCTAGTATAGAAGGTGAGCCCCCGCTTGTTCTTTGAGCTGAAGTTGTCGACTTGAGGCCGCTAGTAGAGCTCGTTGGAAGGTCGCCTAGGGAGACTAGGTCGTGAGGTGGACACGAGGAACTTGGTTCAGCTTGAATGGATCTCACCTCGATGGGAGGGGTCGGCATCAGGACCACTACTGGGAGATTTAGTTTAGCCGAAGGCTCCATCGATCAGTGTTTTTTCCTGTTTATCCTAAAAGGTTCCTTCAACTCCTTGGAGGAGACAAATGTCATTAGCAGCGTGGGGTGGGGTGGCAGCATCTCCCCTATGTGTACAGTCATATCGCCTGAAGAACCAATAAATATAGCACCTCGCTCCTCCAGCTCGGCCTTGGCTAAATTTAGAGACCTATTTATGGATGCTCTTAATATTGTCTGAGCCGCACAACAAGAAAAAGCCTTCAATTAGCAATCACATATGCCCAAAACAAGAAATCTCTTATCGAAAGATGATTGGAGCTCAGCAATAATCAGGCTCAACCCGAATCAAAGCAAAAGGCCTTCCTAGCTCGAGCAAGGAGTTGCAATTGAATTTGATATCCGCTAGCTTGTTAGTGACCTCCAAATAAGTTAGATTCATCTTGTATTCAGCATATGCGGGGTTTGGGGCAGCTCACTATGCCAACCAGAGTGCAAGGACATGGAGACAAGATGCGTGATGAAAAATAATTGGGACTTCGATCCCTTATGTGAGGTTGAGAGTTTTTTTGAGGAAATTACACGCGAGCTTAGCCGTGAAGTAGAATACCCTAGCTTTTCATCTTCTTCGGATAGAAGAAATAATGAAAGATTCAAGGGGGCAGGGGTACTTGTTACAAGCGAAAAATTATAGCCACTGCTCAGAATAGTCGAAAGGAGTTCAGACTAGTTGTGTCAAGGGAATGTGAAAGTACATGGAGATCTTGGAGAAGAAAGATCGGATAGAAAATCCAAACCCACCTAATAGATGACCTCAAAAGAAAGTAATAAAGTCTGGAGGTGAATGAAGTGATCGGTCAAAAGCGATCGAGATTACTTTACAGTGGTCGATAGGAATCTCAAACTACAACCGCAATTGATTTAAGTTACTTCCATTAAAATCCGACACCATGGTTTCATACCAAGGGTAAAAGGATCGTTGGAAGTCATAGACAAAATGGGAAATCATGGGCAAAAATATTGAGAAAGCAACACCGAAGAAGAAAACCATGGAGAGAAGACAATGAACTTACATGAGGAGTCATGGGGAAAAACTAGACATTGTTGGATAACGACGACGGGAGAACGGATAAATGTGACGGTATCTTTCAACCACCAACCGTAATAGTTTGAGCTCTAAATGTCAGCCATCAGATTTAGCAGGCAAAAATGCAGGCTCATACATTGAACAATTGGATCACGCACTTGAATCCGTGGAATCTCAACAGTCACCTTGAGTTAATCTCTCGACAGGCGTCAACACATGTTAACCTTGAGTCGGACAGCTTTAACGGCCAAATGTGACACACCATTCGTGATTTCGATATGCAATCATGCATATCTTCCGCATTAACGACGCCATACTTGCTTGTTACTGAGGCATACAAAGAATAAGTCAATAATCCTAGGGTGCCACATCAGTCCCGAGTACTGGGTGACGGTCGGGTTGCACACTAGTCACTCTAGTCAGTCGGAATCAAACTTTTTTGACTAAATTTGAGGGGGAGATTTGTGATATGATGTGTATAAGAGCTTATATATGTTAAATTTGGGTCAAGAGTCAGGTTGCTTTGTCAAAAGTGAAACTAGGTGTAAATTAGATATATCATATTTGGACAAAAACCTGACTCCAACAATGGGGTCACCCGACTCCCTCTCGGTTTAGAAATCTGACCCCAACAACTTGGTCACCCGATTCCCCTCAACTCAAAAATCTGACTCTAATAGCAAGGTCACCCAACTCTCCGCCAACTTAGAAACCCGACTCTAGTAGACAGGATTTGCATCCTACGTGGCTCATTATGTTGCTGCCCCTAGCAGACAATGATAACGTAGTCGTTATCTCTCGAAAGAAGTGGGCAACATAGTCGTTTATCCTGGAAGTCATAGGTAATGTAACCTTTTATCATGGAGGACATGAGCAACGGTAAGTAGTCATCTCAAAACACGTGGAGAATGTAAGAGCATAACTACATCTCTATAAAAGGTCGCCTACTCCCACGGGATCTGGTACACACACTACCATTTGGACTTCTCTACTACATCACTTTTATCTTCTCCTAGTCCCTATGCTAACTTGAGCGTCGAAGTGATCATATCGAATCCAATCTCAATGTCCATTCTAATCTATGATTGAGTTTTACAAATATCTTAGATGATCTTATTATCATTGAACCTTCCAAGATCTTTATGTCTCCTGTTGCTATGATCTCATATAGAAACAATAATATTCTCATGGGGTGTCCAGTTGGTTAGATGGTGATAGATTTACTATAATGTGGTAGGAGCAATTGCCGACATGTGCATGTCCAAATTTTCTCCCATCTCTTAACCATTCGATAGTCTAATTTCATAAGTTACCTCTCTTTATATAATCTAGGGACAGACTGAGTAGGACCGGACTGGTCATCTCCAGTGGAAAACTTCTATGGGATCGGATCGGTCATCTTAGGAATAGTCAATGAAGCTAATTAAAATTATTTTTTTTCTTTTTTTAAGGACAGATTGAGTAGGGTACTTGAAAAGAAGATCTTTTACTACTATCATCTAGAAACATTAATAAAAGTTATATAAAAAAAAAGGTTCTAATTCATAAGAAGGGACGCTCATTCTCGTACCAAAAGCAACGCTCCTGTGATAGCGTGTTGATATTGGATAAAAAAACCTCCATGCAAGAACTAATGCTATGTTTACTTTAATGTATGGATGAGGAAAGAAATCTATGGTAAAAAATTATTGTAGAGGAAGAAAAGAAAAAGGATGAAAAAAATTTCTTCCTTTGTATATTTATGTATCTTGATAGAGGAAGATGGATATATACTATATAATTTTGTAAATAAAAAAAAGGATATATACATATATTTTTTTTTTAGATATATAGTGTAATTTTGTAAGTTAAAATAGATATATGTGTTATTTTTTTTATATGATATAATTTTCTGAATAAAAAAGTTTAAATTTAAATTGATCGATTTTAGCTCTCAAACTATCCATTGGTTGATAGATTATATTTCTCTTTCATTAAAAATTTTAATTAAGTAAACGATGAAAATCTCTAGGCTCTCCCAAATAAACTGACACTAAGGGACTACTCGATTCACCGAAACGCTGTATCACACGCATTTGCTCCAATTTATAAGGCTGGTCAGAGAAGTCACAGCCAAAATTTTTAGAGCTACGAGTTATTGTATAATTCTGTCCAAATTAAATAAAAATAATAGGAAATTTATTATAGCAGCAAAGACATAATTAGTCGGAACAAAGACATATTTAGGAAATAATAAATGCCATATTTTTTAAATAATAAATTTATCATGCATATAAAATTTTAATGAAATATATTTATTTAAATGTTTGATAATATGGAAAAGATTAGTTATTTCTGAAAATGTCTGTAGTAAATTTATTAAAAATTATAAAATGCCTGATACAGTAGTTACTTAAGGAATATTAATTCATGAATTAAAAAAATCCTTAGAATCGATAGTTTAATTAATAAACAAAAAACAGCAACGCTCGGAATTGAATCAAAGACATAAGAAAATTACAATTTTAAATTTTTATAATATTTATGTGCATAACGCGTCCACCCCATTTAATTAACAAATTCAACTTTGGATTTTTAGTAATTTATGGAAAGTTGTTTTTTTTGGCAAGAATTTACACATGCAAATTAACTCAATCGGGTCGACCATGACGACTTTGGGCGGTGCCGGAAGATTCTATTTTGCCGGCGGTAGCGGTGGCGGTGGAGGCGACAGCGTCACCGGTTCCGTAGCCTTCGAAGGTCGCCATCGGGTACGCTATCGTTCCCTTGCCGGAAACGTCCATTTCCCCCTTCCTCACTGAGACCGAGACTGCACTCTCGCCCTCTCCTCTCTTCCCCGTCGCCCACGACGGGATCTTGAAGGACATATTTCGAAGAAAGAACGACGGCCAGCGGTCTGATCTAGCGAGCCGGGTGCTCCTCGACCGGCGGCTGCTACCTTCCGCTCCGCCGCGGCCGCGGCGGCCTGATCGGAAGCTCCCTTCATTGGGGGTCGGGTGCGCGAAGCAACTGGTTGATCGGCGGAACTTCCTTGAGGAGAGAATCTCCTTCCTTATGTGCTCAGGCAGCCGTAGGGTGAACCGGTCAGCGTCCTCCACCAGCGGGATCATAGAGTCCCCCGTTGAGTGAGACCGCAGGAAACTCGCCGACGGCCGCCCGGACCGCGTCCGCGCTGCCCGCTGCTGACTCCCGATCCGCTCTAGTTCGATGGCCGCTTCCTTCCTCTCCTTCTCCTCCTCCGGATCGACTACGATCGCGACGTGGTCCGGGGCCGGGGCGGGAGGCGCGCCGTGATCAGCGGAGTCGGCGGCCGCTTGCTCGGCGAGGTTGGCGCGGCAGACGGGGCATGTGACGTGGGCCTCGAGCCAAGCGTCGATGCAATCGAGGTGGAAGACGTGGTTGCAGTGGGGGAGGAGGCGGAGCGCCTCGTCGTCCTCGAACTCGCAGAGGCACACCGCGCACTCCAACGCGTCATTCCCCGCCTTCAACCACTTCACCTGCGAGTACAGCATCGTGGGTAACGTCTC
Source organism: Zingiber zerumbet (assembly GCA_037833815.1). NCBI lineage: Eukaryota > Viridiplantae > Streptophyta > Magnoliopsida > Zingiberales > Zingiberaceae > Zingiber > Zingiber zerumbet. The sequence goes on from JBBMJZ010000027.1 coordinate 14,826,530, forward strand.
GATCATCTCCGGGCTCAGCCCCTGCGGCAGTGACAGGAGGGACGCCGCTGCCATGCGGCGGTGGAAGCTGGAGCTCTCGTCCTCGCCGAGGTACGAGCGAATGCACACGCAGAATAAGCAGAGAAAGAAGAAGATTGCGATAACGGAGACAGAGATTATGGCCATGACCTGACTGAACCTGCCAAAGTTGTAGCCGCTGCTGGATGGCGGTGAAGGCTGAGCGGCAACGCACTGGGGGGCGAGGAGGAGAAACAGGATGGCTGCGGTGAGTGATCCGTCGATCGGACGGGCCGGACGGCGGCTGCGCAGCCTGCGCTTCGTGCTCATGGAGGCAGCCGTCAAGTGACAGACTTGCATAAGGAGGAGGTGATTATAAGTTGGCGACGAATCGAAAAGACGAAAAGCGAGAATGAAAGCCAAACGGGTGGACCAAGCATCCGCTCTCTGGGTAGATTTCCGTTTTTATTCAACGAAAGCAACTCCTACCATATAATACCCAATCCTTTACCACTCTTACAATTCGTAGGACCTATTGCTTGTTCGAGACTACTAACGTGAGCGACAAGCGACTGAGACAGCGAGCGTCGAAATCGCCACGTAGGCTTCGCGTAAGAAGCACGTACGTCGGATCGAATTGGATTCCCTCCCGATCGATCGTCCAGCGCATCGCGTTCCCATCAATTGTTGGCGCTGTGTCCTCCTTCAGTCCTTCTCTTGGCTTTGACTATTCCGACGACTTGGGTCTGTTTCCTTGGCGGTGTGGAAAGGGAAAAGGGAGCTGAGTGACGAAGAAAGACTCCTGGAAGTGGAGCCACGTCCTTTTTCCATATTTACTTAAGAAAAAAGTTGATGGGAAATGGGGTGGATCCGCTGCCGCCGTAGTTTTCGTAGCTCAAAGTAAATATGGTAGATTCGCTGCACTTCCATCTCTAAACTGAAATACTGAACTGTATGATGTATAGATTTTAAAGTTAAAATTGATAACGGTATAAAGTTTACGGTGATCACCCGATCTCCTAAAAATGAATAATAATCTGGCTACTTATTGTAGTATTCATAGCGAACGGCGAACCCCCTTACAGATCTATAAACTAAATCCCGTAATTTTTTAGATGTTCTTTTTCTTTTTTATTTTCTCTACTCTCTTTTTGTATGAATTATCAGGATGCTTATATAATAGAAATCTAACAAGAGATACAATGGTAATTTGTCCCAATTAATAGTGGGCAATGTGGGCATCGTGGACAACCCACGTCTCCTATTACCAACATCTCTCACTCGTCCAAGTCAAGTTAGCAACGCTAGTTAGTCACAAAGACCAAATATAATTAAGTCACAAAGACTAATTAGAATTAAATCACAAAGACTAAAGAAGAATCAAGTCACAAAGATAATACAAGAACATCTATTTCATACATTAGGAAAAATAATTCATGCGACATCAAACATATAGAGCGATTAATGCTAAGAAAATTGTTACGCCTTACATAGTCACTCTCTGATCGATCAAATACTAATAAAGTTATGAAAAATGATATGCTCAAGGAAAAAAACTCAAGGAAAAGCTCAAGGATAGACACATGAAATGATGGGGCCCACAAAAAGTGAAGTGGTGGGCCATATCTTTATGTGTCTATCCTTGAGCTTTTCCTTGAGTTTTTTTCCTTGAGCATATCATTGCTCTAAAGTTATTACACTTTACTTAGCCGCTCTTCCAATAAATCAGAAACATCCATATTTTTTTTCCTTTACCTCCAATTAAATCATTTACATCAGTATGAACATCTTTAATTCCTTATAACGACAATTATGTGGAGAGCATATTCCATATCTTTAATTAATACAATTATTCACAATCACAAAAAAAAAATATAATTGGTTGATCAGTGAATAAATGTCAAAGATATAAATCTATCATAATCTTCTTTTTTAGCTAAAATCTATTTATTCTAATCAGTCACTTTCCTACTTATGTTCTATAGACCAAATCATCCATAGTCATAAGATATATGCTAAAGTAGCAGACATTGATTATAAATTTAAGTAAATAGCTAAATAATCACTTAAGGTAAAAATAAGATTAACTTATAATCCCAAAACTCTCATATGGTAGAAAAACAGAGATCCATTCTTTTAGTACCATTATTGTCACTATAGCACATGTGGTATGAATCACATACTATGATATTTTTTTTCTTTAAAAAAAATACATGTTTTTCTCAAAATTTAATATCATACAGATTTTGATCTAGACATACCTAATATTTAATCATGAATTCAAATCTGCCCTCCAATAGGTTCAGTAAATGGCGGACACATTTACTTCAATCATTATTAACACATAAATGATCTCATCTTGATACAATTATCAAAGCGCCCTTAACTTATGGGTATATGTCTGTTTATATCTTTATTTATACTTAACAAATAAAGATGATTGTTCATGTCAGTGGACAAATCTCAATTTGCCAATATGCTCACCGAAACTTTATCCAAATGTAACAAAGACATTTATATTGAACAGATCATGTCATTACATATATCCAATTGTCTTTACAAAATGTTACATTTTACGAAGTCTCAAAGACTTCATATATCCTTGAAATGACTCTTTAGTCAATAACTTAGTAAAAGGATTTACAAGCATATCATATGTAGAGATATACTCAAGAATTATGTTTTTCTTGTCAACAATATCTCTTTTAAAATTATACTTAATTTTTATATGTGTCTTTATAGTGATATTTGGGATCCTTAGAAAAAGTTATAGCAGCTTGATTGCCATAGTACACTGTAACTAGACCCTTACTGTTCTCAATAATATTCAGATGCTTCAGAAACCTTCTCAACCAAATAATTTCTTATATAGCTACTACCAAGCCACATACTCAACTTTCATTGTCAACTACATAAGTCTATTTCTTGATATTCCATGAAATGATGTCACCATTCAGCAAGAAGATATAACCATATATGGATTTTCTATCATTAAGGTATCTTACCCAATCTGCATCTGTGTAGCCCTTTAAGCTCATCTCAGATCCTTGGAAATAGAGACAATAATTTGTTGTCCTTTTGAGATATCAAAATAATCTCTTTACTGCTTTCTAGTGTCTTGATCCTAGTTTTGATTGAAAATGGCTAACTAAGCCAAATCATAGCTTATATCAGAACGATACATAACATAGTATATATCAAACTATCAATGACATTAGCGTATCTTTTTTTTCATTCTGTTTATTTCTTCAGGAGTCTTAGGATACATAATTTTGCTCAGAATAGTACCTCTTGCTACCTGTGTTTTTTTTTAATGTTGTAATCTTACATATTGAAGTGTTGTAGCATCTTAGTGATATAAGTCTCTTGAGACAAATCCAAAAGTCTTTTCGATCGATCTCTTATGATCTTTACTCCTAAAATGTACTCAGCTTCTCCTATATCTATTATGCCAAATTATGATGAAAGTCATGACTTAGCTTCTATCACAAACTTCATGTCATTTCTAGCTATTAGCATATCATCAACGTATAATGATAAGATGACCAACTTTCCTGTTACATTTCTTAGGTAAACACAATGATCCTCATTGTTCATTTTGAAATCATAAGATAGCATGACTTCATTAAATCTTATGTTCCATTGTCTTAATGCTTGTTTGAGCCCATATATAGGCTTTTTAAGTTTATATACTTTATTCTTTTGGCCTTCAGCAATATAATCTTCTGGCTATGTCATATAAATTTCTTCGTCAAGATTACTATTAAGAAAACTATTTTTACATCTATCTGATGTAATTTCATATCAAAATTTACCACTACAGCTAAGATGACATGTATTGACACAAACTTCACAATAAGAAAAAAAATGTCTTTTTAAAACGAATACCCTCCATTTGGGTGTATCCTTTTACAATTAGTCGAGCTTTGTATCGATTAATCAATTCATCTACTTTTCTTTTTTATTTTGAGGATTCATTTATTCCTAATAATCCTTTGGTCCGAAGGAAGATCAACTAAATCCCAAACTTAATTTTTTTTCTCATAGACTTCATTTCCTCATCCATTGTATTTTTCTATTTTTGTCTAACTAAGCATCTCAATGGTTCCTTAATCGTTTGAGGTTCCTCATCATCAACTAGGAGAATCATTAATGCCTCATTCTCAATATCAAATTTTCTCCAAGAACAATTTGATGACTATTTCTTCGTAGATTTGATTGTTGAGAAACTAATTCATTCATTGACAAATCACTCCTACTAGGTTGACTAGATTCAAGCATCTCTTGTAATACCTGATTTTTTTTATAAAGGAGCATTATCCTCTTTCTCTATTACAAATAAAGGAATTGTTTTATCAACTTTACCTCTTGTTGGGAGTTCAGTTTTAAAAAAGTAGCATCGCTAGATTTTATTTCAGAGATGGTTCCATCTTGTTGTTCACCAATAAAAATATAACTCTTAGAAGTATTAGAATACCTTATAAAGATACATTTCTTATCCTTGAGTCATAATTTTTCAATATCTATAAGTCTTATCATGAATGTAGGTGGTTGACCCTAAGGTCTCAGATTACTCAAATCTAATTTTCTACTTATCCAACGTTCATATGGAGTAGATGAAACAAATTTAGAAGGCATTTGGTTCATTTATAGGTTGCAACTAATAATACATCTCCCCAATAGGTAATTGATAAATTAGCTTGAGGCATCATAGACTTAACCATGTCTAGAAAAGTTTAATTTCTTCTTTCAGGAACCCTACTTTGCTGTGGAGTTCTAAGGATAGTTAGTTGTCTAATAATCTTTTTGTCATTACACATTGTCTTTGAATGGATCAGATAAATATTCACCTCCATAATCAGTGTGTAAGGTTTTAACTTTACATTCCAATTAATTCTCAACTTCGTTTAAATAACGTTTGAAGCAATCTAATGCTTCAAATTTATAAAAAATCAAATACACATGACCAAAACGTGTGAAGTCATCAATAAATGTAATAAAATAGGAACCTCCATGTCTAGCCTTCACATTCATCGGACCACAAATATCCGAATGAATTAATTACAATGATGATTCAACTCTAATAGTCTTGCTAAATGGTTTGCTAGTTATTTTTTTAGCGAGATAATGCTCACATATAAACAAGTTAATCTTAGTATAAATGCCTAATAGACCCTCTTTAGCTAATCTATTTATTTCTTCTTGTCCAATATGTCCTAGTCTAGAATGTTAAACTTTATCATTAATATTAACATCACTAGTAAGAGCAATATTTAAAAAATAACCATTAATTCTATAATTAATATCCGGTTCTATATCAAGAACCATGAAATCATTTGTTACATAATCACACCCAATTAACATATAGTTAATTCGAAGTTTAACACATTGATTGAAAAAGTTTATACAATAACCTAAATCAAGAAAACTAATAATGAAAATCAGATTCCACCAAATCTTAGGAGCATAAAGGACATCATATAAAAACAAGGTACGCCACCATGTAGGTTGAGTTTGCAAGTGCAAACTCCTTTGGCTTCAATCTTTGCATTGTTTTCCACATATATCCATTTATTGTCAGCTGATACCCGACGGTACTTCACGTATGTAGCTCAATCACGAGCTATATGGTTTGTTGCTCCTGAATATATAATTTATAAAGGATAAGAATCAATTAACCAACATCGAACTAGCAATATAATGCTCATGAAAAGAAGTTAAATATGGATTTATCTTTTTTGGCTGAGTACAATCCTGAGCAAAGTGGCTCTTTTTACCACAATTATAGCAAGTCAACTTGCATTTATATTTCTTTCCATACTTCTTTCCTTTCTTCTTGATTGGGCCTTGCTTAGTAGCACTAGCTTCTTTTCCCTTTTTCCTTTCCTTTCTTAAACCATCTTTTCTTATTTAATTGGATCAAGAACCTTCAGTTACAAAAGTTTGACTAGATATCCTTGCAGATTCTATTTTCTCTACCTCTAGTTCAACATAGCGTGAGACATCAATGAAAGTCTTGATACTTTCACTGTGAGTCATATTTTGTTTCAGAGTTTCCCAAGAATCAGGAAGGGAATGAACAACTACCTGAACCTATTGTTTATCAGTCAACTTATGACCAGCAATCTTTAGCTCTCAAATCATATTCGTCATTTTTCTCAAATGTTGGGTCATGGTAACATTCACACTCTTTTTGTAGTTGTCAAACTTTATTGTCGGCTGACAAAACTTGTTCAAGCTACTCCACTATACTTTTCTCACAGGAGAACCCAGACCGCATGAGCAGATCGTAATAACTCATACTCAAATACCAGGTTGTCTATCATTGAACTAATCAATATCCCCTTAGTAGTGGAATCATTTTTCTTCCATTCTTTATAGGTATCAAGGTCACGTTTATGCTATACTGTAGAACCATCAGCAAATTCTTCTATAAACTGATTTACAGCTTCTAGAACTTCTTGTTCCTCAAGAACATATTGTATCTTAAGATTTCAGATTTTATAGTTATCCCCATATAATTTCTCTCCCTTATTGAGTTCAACTATTATGTTCTTAGTTGTCATATCTAACATAAATAAACACATTATTTAGTATTCAATGTAATTCATATACATGCAATTTATGATTGACTCAATATTAATTTGAGTTGGTTTACAAAATCAAGTGACAACTACGTTTTCACTCATCATTCGTATGATTTAATCAAATCATTATTGATCAATTCTATTTCATACATCTCAACAAATGAACTAATCATTAGATTAAACATGGATTAATCATTTTTAAGTTTGTTAACATATAATATAATTGTTCATAAAATAACTCTGTTTATACACAATAACAAAAACTATAATATGACTCATATAAACAAAATGGACTTATTATTGTTCGTATATAACAACAGTAACAACAACATAATTATAATAAAATAGATAAGCTAATACCACTTCTACTATGATAAACACCAATGCAGTGGTCAATTCAATTCCTTTCAACCTGGACTCATTTGGGGCAATCTTAGGTACACCAACTTTAGGATTTTCAATTGGATCTATAATTGAACCTACTTTAGAATACTCCTCAGATTCTTCAAGATCCTCCTTTGAATTCTCCTCAAATTCTTCAGGATCCTGCTCTAAATCTTCCTCCGATTCTTCAAGATTCTCCTTTGAATACTCATGGTGAAGTAGCTCTAGACATAATTTTGCACGTGAGATGCGCCCTTCAAAGCGCCCCCATATATGGTGCGCTACCACTTTTTGATACCCTAACAATGATTAAATCAAAGCACAGATCCTATAACTATTCAGGACTAAAAACTTTTTTGCTCGAGTTTCCATAACAATCGATCAAGCTGTCTGATATGCCATCTGACTCCATGAACTGGGCCATACTCGATCTCCTGAATATCCTCCCATAACTCATTTCATCGCACATTATGATGAATCATCGTGCATATCATCTGGACATATAGAATTGGAAATAATAATATCAATACAAAATCGATAAACTAGTAATAAAATCGATTTATTTCAGTTTATATATATATAGAGAGAGAGAGAGAGAGAGTATACAAAATTCATAAGCAAATAAGAAAAACTAATGGTGTGTTTGGTTTGTGTGTTTTCTATTTTTATTTTCTGAAAAACGCACATTTCTGAAAAATGGTGTTTGATTTGTATTTTCCATGCCCATTTTCTTAAAAAATAGATAACATTTTCTAGAAAAAATAGAAAATATCTAAAAGTCAATTTTCTATTTTCTAGAAAATGTACATTTTCCAGAAAATGGAAATGGAAAACGTGTAAACCAAACGCACCCTAATTTTCTTTATTTTAGGAGCTTCAGTGGACTGACACACTAAACCGAGCGCCTATGAATCCTTATCCTGAGTTAGGTTCATTGTCCTCATTGGAACTAATCTAATTGAACAGAGACATCTTACCTATGTTGTTCTTGTTTAAACCTAAACTCATTTAATCAAATTAACCCAAATTGATTCTGATTTGAATCAAACTGATTTAATTAAATCAATTAATAGTTTAAACTAGCCAAAGTTTAATTGAACTAAAATAATCTAATTAAATTAACTAATCATTTAAATCAAATATAGTTCTAATTAGACCAATTTAGTTAAATCCATTTAGCTTCAACTAAACTTGGTCCAGAAATGCATGCATGACGCTCACATTTTTTATATTTTTTTATACCAACATGTATTGAAAAAAAAAACTTTCTATCATACTGCATTAAAAACATTTTTTCTTAAATTACATGCATTAATATTAAGTTTCGTTTTCTTTGTTCTTCCGTCGATACTCATGCCCTCATCATCTATCACCCTCTTCGCCTTTCGGCAAAAAAAAAAACCAGGATTGACCCCTAATTGTTCGTCGGCCACAATCGGAAGACTAAACCCTAAATGCGTTCGGGGCCCTGTGACGACTGCAGTCTAGTCGCAACACATTCTCAATTTCACTCGACGACAACAGAACGCTACGGAGCAAAATCCGTCGGTGATTCTTTTAGCAATGAACATATGCATATTTCGAACAAATCTATATGTGTACGAAATCCGTCGGTGTGTAAACATTTTCAAACAAACTGCATGTATCTACGCACTGCACTGCACTGCTGATAACAGGGCCTAGAATTTGTCAAGACCGAGCAGCGTGAGATGGGAGATTATGGATTCGATATTGTTCCATGTTTGTGAGATGAAGGTCCAGTTCCATGGGTTGAATCAATATATATACTGCAAGATTAAGCAAGACTTGATCAACCCAACAGTCACGTTCATCTGTTATTTATTAATGTTATTATTATTAATAAAAAAACGAAGGTTGTGATTTGGGCTGACAGCTGCTGAAAAGAATAATGCATCTCCACTGATCCACAAAGAATCAAGTGGCATGGAATACCCCAACATTGGTGCCAGTGTGATAAGATGTGCCACATTCCAACTATTATGTAATTATTGTTCGATATCATCAAATGCTGTCACATTAACTAATGCACCGTACTAGAACACGTCAACCGGACTTTCATCAATTTCCGGCTTCATATAACAGTTCATCTGGGCCACCTACGTGCGGTATGGTGGGAATCTTGTCGGAAGAAATTGATACATGCCAACGACCAGCTTCATGATTAGTGAAAAAGTTAGGATTAGACTAAACACACCTTTTAATTTCTTCTTCTTCTTCTTCTTACCCGCTGAATATTTTTTAGTCTGATTTCAAGCTTTTCCACTTGAAGAATGAATTAAGGTAATCTCCATAAACATATATCCGCTTCTGAAAATGAGGATATGAGAGAAAGCAAATAGATTGATTGATCATCGAGGCAACTTTATCGGCATCACTGACACCGAGAAGGTGGAAACACTGGATTATGGTGTCCAGAGTAAATAACCATTTCATTTATTCACTATGGACCTTATGGCATTGCTCATTTCTCATGGAGTCAGACTGATGATTGAGCATGAACAGTGATTTCGAGGATCATGTGACTGATGATTGAGCATGACAGTGAAATTGAGGATCATGTCTTGGAACTTGACAGATATGCTTGATCCAATAATAGAAAGAATTCAGGCGAGTGAAAGGGAGAGCTCCATCTGTGTCACCACCGAAATGAGAAGGAGATCACATGGCCTACGCCATAACTACACTCTGCACCATGGTCACCCTGATCAGATCTTCTGACCTGAGTCCCAAAACTTTAGGCAAATAGAGATTCTGTCCGTAATTGAGGTTTCTTTTTTTCTTCACCTTTGTTTTTCATCTGATCTTTAGAACCAAGTTATTTTAGACGAATAAAAGAAGCATCTCTCTTGCACTCCTTGCCTTTTTAGCTCTTTCACTTCAACCATAGCTTCCCACGCCATTAACACAGCAAGCACACGCAAACTAGCCGGGTGGCCAGACCACACTCCCTTGTTACCTTCCTGTTGCTATCCTATTCCCTTCCTGACTTCACGTGACAACCTTGTTCTGTTCTCTTTCACTGAGGCCTTTAAAGCCTACTACTTCACCAGCCACTCCTCCCCATCCTCCCATTGAAGAAAGCTTCTTTTGTTATTTCTGTATGTTAACCCTGAGTCCTCCTCCATAGTACTCTATTCGCAGAAACATGGCTCTGGAAGCTGTAGTCTTCCTTCAAGACCTCTTTGGTTACACCATGAGGGAGTTGTTCAGCAGTGGAGAGGAGTTCAGGGGCTATGACTTCGGCGGTGGAGCAGGGGAAGAAGATGATAAGAGTGGGGTTGTGTTCCTTGGAGGCAATGCAGGTGGTCAAGCTGGCAGGGGGCTAGAACAAAATGCGACTTTGGGCACCTCTTGCTCCTCGATGGTGCAAATTGTTGACAAATTCTCATCGCTGGAGACCTATGCCACTGATGATGCCATCAATGCCAAACCGAGATCCGGAGTAGGCCGGAGAAAGAGGCAGCGGTGGAGGAGCCAGAAGAACCAGGAGGAGGTGGAAAATCAAAGGATGAATCACATTGCGGTGGAGCGCAACCGGAGGAAACAGATGAACGAGTACCTAACTGTGCTCAGGTCACTCATGCCGGCCTCCTATGTGCACAAGGTTTGCTTCTATCTCTCCTCCTGTTTAATTTAACTGCAAATAGGATTAAAGTCATCTCTAATCCCTTCCTCATAACGCATATTTGAGGCTGTTTTGCCAGGGAGGATAATAGTAGTTTGTGTTCTTTGATCTCTTACATTGCAAACATTCTTACTGTCATAAACAAAATCGTGACATGTTCATTGTTCATCTGTTAGTAATTAAGGCCAAAGGCCAAAGATCTCGGGCATTCTTGCTGTCTCTGAACAGAATTCGTGCACAGTGCCAGGAACTTCCATGATGCTGTCACGAACAAATGTTCATGATAGCTAACCCCACATATAGGCACGCACATCTGACGGGCCCTGTGCTTCACCATAAATTTCAAGCTTAAAAGCATGTTCAATTCTTCTTGGACAGAGTGATCAAGCATCCATTATTGGAGGGGCAATAAATTTCGTGAAGGAGCTCGAAAAGCTAGTACAGACTCTGGAAGCTCACAAAAGAATCAAGCAGCGAGCTGGTTCTGCTCCCTTTGCCGATCTGTTCACCTTCGCCCAGTGCTCATCCGACTCTTACCGACGCGCAAAGTTCACCAACGATGAGAAAACCAGCGAGACTATAGTGCCTGCGGCAGACATAGAGGTCTCCATGGTGGACAGCCATGCCAACCTCAAGGTCCTCTCACCGCGGCGCCCAAAGCAGCTGTTGAAGTTGGTGGTAGGATTGCAGAACCTCAATCTGACCACGCTTCACCTCAATGTCACCACCATTGATGAGATAATCTTTTATTCCTTCAGCCTAAAGGTACAATTAGGCCTATTGCACTCTTTGGCTACTACTTAGGCTGACAGTTAATGGAGTTGTGAATTCTGCAGGTGGAAAATGAATGCCAATTGACTTCAGTGGACGAGATTGCAACAGCAGTCCATGAGCTACTTGGAAAGATTCAAAGGGAGGATGCCTTTGACCGTACCATGTAACTGTGTTTTTAGGGCAATATCTTAACTGTAGTAGTTTAGCTCCAAATGCTTGTTCAGGATTCCTGTTTTGAAATTTGGAATGTGAAAAAGGAACTCTTTTGATCAATGTGAAAACTGAGCTTAAAATGTGCTCAATCCAAGAGAAGCTTAGCTAAAGTTCTCCGTCAACTGGCGCTGTACCTGATGTAAGAGCTCACTAAAACTAAGAGCTAAAGAACAAAAAAATGAATAGTATATATAGCCCAAGGAGGAAGCAATTTGATCACTTCGCAAAAAAGCATCTTGTATCTTGTTGGAAGTTATCTCAGTGTGCTGAGCAGGGTGGCCAGTTGTGTTGGGTTCCCATAAACTTTGACTTGAAAGGATGAACATTCTGAGCTTTATCTACATACCATTGGTCCACATCTTGGGAAGAGGGTCTCTGCCTGGTCTTAGAATCAAGGATTTAAAGGTGAAAAACTTGGTGATCGACCCCCCTCCCCCTCTCCATGGTCTGGTAGAAGGCAGGGAATCTTTGGTAACAGCATCTCACACTAGTATTCCAGGACACTTATTGGCAGTCCCAAACTCAGTCAATCATTCTATTGGATAATGAACCAATAATTGGCTTTACAAATCGACCACACATGCAAGAAAATCTCACAATTTCCAGCCTCTCTCTCTCTCTCTCTCTATATATATATATACACATTTGATGATATTCTTCCTTGCATAGTGGAGAAAAGGAATCTCTGAATAGCAGTGAACCTATCTGTAACTGTAAGTCAAGTACTCTGAGCATTTGTCCTGCACATTGGCATCTTCCATGGCCCTGATTCTTCATAAACAAGTTGAGTGCTGCAGTGAGCTAAGAGTTTGAAATTTTGATAATTGTAGCAAGTTTTAACTTAAACAAAGTAGCAAATGTGAAAAATAACATTTATTGAACATAAAAGCCTTTCTACTTCATAGTTCATACTAATACTATCTTTTACTAGAAGAAACAAAAAGTTACTACTCATTCTTACAATTTAAATATAATATATTAGACGTAGAACTTTTCCATCTGATGTTATTCCTAAATTGGTGCAGAGATTTAAGGGACTTTTGTCTAGAAGTTATTATTATGTAAGTAAACATACTGTTAGTTCTATTTAGGCATTCTAGAGAAATTTATTATGGCCTATATAGTATAGATCACACAAATGGGTAGAATTAGTGCTTCAATATCTGAATTTTAAACTGTTCAAGGCATTGAAAGTCTTGAATCTGAGAATTCTTATGCTCAGCCCAGTGTGCTGGCAGTTCAAAAGGAATCTCTCACAGGGTGGTCCAGATAAAAATACCAAAAACTGATGCGACAATTAAATCTCAAAGGTCAGACCAAAAGAATAATTGGATATACCTTTAGTGCTGTCTGAATGGTTGTGAGGTTCACAATCTGATTGTTTTGAAAGGATATTTGGAAGGACATGGTGCCACTTGCAATGAAAAATGCAAAATTAGATTAATGGAATTGTATATAAATATAGCCTGAGAAACAAATAGCTATACAGCTGAACCCAGATAGCTGGGAATTATATTCTATTCGTTGTTATTTGCTATATTATATACTGAAGAAAATATAAATCAGAATATCCCTCTCCCAAGAGAAAGAAAAAAATATATCACATTGCTCGTTTGAAGGATGATGATGAGTGCCAAAGAGAGCTCTTCTTAGTCATGTTCATTCGTAGCCTATTCAGAATTAAAAGGAAAAGATTTCCCAATAACTCTAAGTTTACAAGTGAACTTATGTAGAAAAATCCACAATCGAGATGCATTAATCACCTCTATGTAGTGCAGCTATAAGCTAGATTAGAGATAATAAGGGCATTCGACCAACATATTCACATGGCACTGTCCTCACACAGCACAAAAGGATGAAACTGTGGAACATCTTTGGAGCTTTCTGTCTCCATCCTTTACTTTCAAAGAAGGAAAATTGGCGCACGGAGTCAACTACGTTAAGGGGTGACAATGTCAAGACTGATTTCAAATGTTGACAGTATTGAAAATGTAAAAAAGAAATGGCATAGATCTATATTGCTGTATTTGCATGTAATCTTGGATAAGCTCCTGTTAGCAATTCATCCTTGTTTTCTTCTTCGACATACAGCATGCAGTGTATGCCAACCTCATAATTCACACTGATCCCCATAATGGTCCTAAACATGAAAACGAATTTTGAAGTATCAGGACCAGGCTTTATGTTATATACAGGACAGCATAGGCTCAACCAATTGTTACAACAGGAAGAACCAGCTTCAGAACTGTTTTCACCAAAACTCGTATGTCGAAACAATCAAATTCCTTTTTTTTTTTTTATGTTTTTTTCCTTTTAATACATAAGGCACAAAAATCAAGAATACATGAAAAGGAGCAGTCATTTTCTGTCGCTTACACATATCTGAGAAAACTGACCCATAAGCAACAATTAGATAGGGGCAGTGTCACCCAGACCAAGAAACACTGTCTTAAGAACAATGACAAAATCCACAGCGAAGTAAGTTGAAAGATATTAACCAATAAGACAAACTACTGCATCGAGGTGAAGATATGGCGGTAAATGTAAGAACTGCACTAATTAGACAAAACAAGCGAAGCAGTTGGGCGATTGCATCAAGTTTCCATATGTACATATGCACTGACCCGTAAAAAGGCAAAATGAACTGGGAGCAGAGCAAGGACCATTTTCTCTATGGAAAGATAAGTCATTTGGGTTGTAAATAGCGTTCTGGTCTACTTGTTCGTGTACCGACAAGGTCGTCTGCTTTGCCAACGGTGGAAGACGCAGTAAAACCTAAAGGTTCTGTGGTTCTTTCTTGTCTACGTCCATGGACAATTCTGTGGGCACCGGCGCGACCAGCCAGCCAGCCCATTCGAGGACTAGCCCATCTTAAGAATTTGTAGTCCGATCAAATCATTGTGTTGGGCTTAGATATGACCACGGTTAGAAACCGCCGGTTCGATAGTTTAGAACTGTCGGTTCGACGGTTCGGAATCGCCGGTTCGACGATTCGGAACCACCGGTTCGACGGTTCCAAGCAGGTCGACCCTTAACCTTAACCGCCCAAGACGGTTACGGTTCACGGTTCGGTTTACGGTTCGTCACGGTTTACCA
>JBBMJZ010000027.1:14888775-14914551 GCA_037833815.1 Zingiber zerumbet
GATTAGAGATACCTTCAACTCGTCCATGGGTAATGGTGCAGTGGTTAAGTTCTTCAAATGTTTCTAAGAATCAAATCTCAGCCGTGACGCATTGCAGTTATTTTCCTCTGATAGATGATAACTCTAAGCACACTAGTCAATTGGATGGATCTCCACGTGCGTTTCCTAATTTATCTTGATTGTCGATATAAAAAACTTTTATTCTGACATAGCGCTAAGCCTCAACTCACATGGATAGGAGCCCGTGTTTTGGGCCAACCTGGGCCTTGAACAATGGCCTTGAAAAAATGAAATTTAATAAACTAAATTATTACTTTTATTTGATGTGCGCCAATTATTTAATGCTGAAATCTTTTATACAACAATTGAGAAACTCAAATTTTCTTTTGGAGTAAATCAAACACAGTTGACTAGTACAGTAAATAAATCAAACGTTCGTGAATAAATTTAATGTTCAACTTGGTAAAAGTTTGTTTATGTTTATTCAATATACATAAGATTAATTAAATAAACAAGCTTAAAAAGCTCGTTAAGCTAAACAAACAAACTTAAATACATATTTGTTCAGCTCGTTAATGTTCGTGAACAACGTTCACAAATCATATTCATTAATAAAACTTTTTTCAATATGCTAAACAAATAATAAAATAAAATAAATTTAAATTATCAAGTTCAATAATCAATCAAAAAACTAAAAGTTTTAAATAATCAAACAAATTTAAATTGAGAGCTTGATAACATCTAAACGAACTAAGTTCGAACCAAGCTCAAGTCAAACATGAATTGAGAGCTTGATAAGATCTAAACAAATCAAGCTCGAGCCAAGATTCAAACAAGCTCAAGATCATAAAAAATAAATCAAGACAAGCTTGAACACTTATTTCAAAAAACTTGATTCATTTAAAACTCGGCTCGGCTCAGCTTAGTTCAGTTATCTTATCAAATAAATTTAAATATTCTAAAATTCGACCCGACTTAGCTTGTTTATAATCCTTTTGTCGACCCACGCAGGTAACAATTAATTACATGACCAATATATGAACAGAAGCTACATCAGTCAAAAAGTAACAAACTGGAAGAGGACTACTACGACGTCAAATCAATTAATGTTAAACACACAGCAAATTAATGGGCGTAATCCATCAAATATCATAATGCAATCTAATCAATCGGCTTCCTGTCCGCCGCAAGCCGGCCTCAGAGTGTTGGCGTAGGCCGTGAAATTAGGGAAATAGGAACCAATGTCCGTCGCCAACTTGGTTAAATCTCTGAGCTTGAAGGAGTAAACGTAGGCTTCATCTTCGACGCTGAACACCAACAGCATCCCTTTCTCCCTCCCGCCGTTGCAGACCAACATCGATCCCACCACGGCTCCTGGCTTCTCCGAGTACACGAACTCGTTCGACGACTTCGCCCACGAACGCGATTCCTCCGACCATCTCCACAGCGTGAACGCGCCGGAGCTTTTGCTGTGATGCACCAAGCACAACCATGATTCCTCCCACACTGCCACGCCGATTCTGTCGTCCGACTCCACGGCGCTGCCGTCGGGCATCGCGAGGAACTCGCTGGCCCCCGTGGCGATGTCGTATGACATAACGTAGGGATCGGCCGTGGTATAGCGGAAGCAGTCGGTGGCCCAGAAGACGGCCCCTCGGTGCACCACCGGGTTGTCAAAGTTCAGGCGGCGGCTGCCGTGGTAGATCATCTCGTCCTTCGTCCAAACTCGGGCCGCCGAGTCGTACACGCGGCACCGGTACAAGTTGGACCAGTTCCGGTCCGGTGTGAGGTAAACGAGCTTGTAGTCGCTTGTGACGCCGTCGCCGTCGTCGGTGAACTCGACGGCCAAGCTGGCGAGCCGTGCATTGCCGTCGCCGTCGTCGGTGAACTCGACGGCCAAGCTGGCGAGCCGTGCATTGCCGTCGCCGGGGGGAGCAGGAATGAGCGAGGATTTGCGACGGGCTGGGTTGAAGGCGCATATGCTATAGGAAATCCCGTCTCTTTTATGGTAGAAGACGAGACCGCCGGCGGAGTGGAGGAAACTATCGTCATAGTTGGAGAGGGCATCCAAGGAGCCCGAGGGAAGGCCGGCGTTGTGATCGAGGAGGAATATCTTCGGCCGAGAACGAGAATAGTCATGGGCAAAGATGGCGGCGGCGGCAGTACTGGTGTGGTAGGATTGCATGGTAATGAAAAAGGGATCCGAGGTGATCATGTTCATGATGGACTTGGAAACGAGTTGGAGACGGAAGAGGTTTTTGGCCGACAAGTAGGAGAAAACCTCTGCCAAAGCATCGTAGTTAAGGGTCTTCCGGTCGGCGGCGGTGGAAGCGGCGACGTTGTTTCCGAGCTCGGCCATGGATCGATCGTGTAGAGATGAATTGATCGTCTTCAATGAACTGATAGATGTAGAGATGCATGTGCAGTCGTCTATAAATAGATAGATGTTCATCGTTGGATTAAAATCTCTGTTACTAAATATTTTTTAGGAAAATTTTCTATTCAGTTTTGGATTCTGTTGAGAGATTTTTTTCCTTTTTTTTAAAAAAAAAAATTGTAATTCACCAAACTAATATTCAATCGTGCTATATTTTTTAGATAAACTAAAACTGACAAAAAATCCTACCTTCCTTTTATTAAAAATTATGATCGGATAGAATTTATTTTAATTACTTTCTTTCTTTCAAATTCATTCTTAGATTGGAATAGTATCTTAATTTTACCAAATTCATTTGTAGTTTGAAAAAAAAAAAATCTCATCGACATATTAATTCTGTTTCTACAAATTGGAAAAGCTATAGATAATTATGTTTAGTTAATTTTTAAATCCGATGTAGCTAGGAAAAACAAGTATAAATCGGTTCAACTAGCCGGCTTTGAACTTTAATCCGATGTACATTAAATTAGAAGAATCTAATACTTCTTGAGGTTGGATTTGTTCTTAAATCAAATGTAGAAGGAAAAAAAAACATAAAAACCTATTAGACAATATAAATTATATTGTTTAATTTAATGAAAGTTGGGTTTTATAATTAACATTATAAAAAATAATAATCATGTTAAAACTTAAATTTAAATTCATAAAAAAAAAAATGTTTATAAGCATGTAACTTTGTTCTTAAAAAAAAATATTGAACAATATGACACTAGACTAATACAAAAAGGTCTCATTTTTTTCCCAGTTAAATTGAGCATAATTAATATCTGATGTATTAGTGAGCAGTTCTTATTTACAAATTACATAATTCCTCACTAGAAAAAGTTGTCGAACCAATATTTAATGTTGTAACAATCAACTATACCAGTTATCTCCATTCTTTATTTTTTCACAGACGCCCTAATCTATTATATTCCTTCAGCAACGATTTTCTCCTCCAAAGGCCACAAATTGATTTATAAATTAGCTAGCATAATAAAAATTATAAATTCATTTTATATTTAATTAAAAAACACCTCCAGTTAAACACATCAAACTTAGGTGTCAAAAATATATTTTTGTTACTTTAAATTTTCTGCAAGTTAATTTACGCATTATCTTGCAATACCATTCCATGATATTGTGTGCGACTTGCTGCAGAAAGAATCATAGATTTATTTCCTTTTTTAACTATAACACGCCTCCAATTGACTATTTTAGACATTCAAATGTCAAAGTGTTACTGATGTCTAGTTCTTGTTGCAAATCTATTTACAAACAAACAGACCACAAGGCACTTCTAACATTGATGTTGCTTACGATCGACAAAGAGTAACACGAAAAGAGCAAGGTTTTAACACGCGCAAGCGCAACAAAGCCATGATAATTATCTCCAGCCAAATTAATCCTCAAACATAGAATCCAAATTCAAAACATCAAATGGTTCTTCTTTCACAAACGCACAACTCGTTGCAAACAATGCTCGCTAAGTCGAAACATCACTATCTACAACTCTTCAATATTCTTCATATCTCTAAAGAAAAAAAGTAGCTCACTCAACATATCGTAAGGTTTAGAGAAGGTTCAACCAGTCCAACTGCAATTATAGTACCTGCATATCAGAGAAACCCCAAAGACACTGTTCAGATTCAAACAGCGAGCGTATTCAAACATGGAGAATAAGTTAAATTTCTTACGATAATTTGAACAAGGCCACGCCACCCATCCTGCTGCAAAATGGTGATCTCACAACATTACAGCAAGAGCAGGTGTTAAACAGCTGGCAGGATTCAAAGATTTGAGTTAGAATTCTATAAATCAATGAGAAAATTAGAAAACTGGACCCTTTTTTACAATACATCTCTGTTTATCCTTTTCATGAAATATTTTCTAGCATTTCACTATTTGTCAATACCCACAAAATAGTTCATCTTTTCTTTCCAAAATGCTCACTAAAATTTTTGTCTTATAATTTATCTTTGTTTGCAGAATACAGATTGCAAAATGAGAGGTGAAGTGTTTTGCAAACAAAATGAAAATAAACCTTGATTGCATTTAGACAAACAGACAAACAATAACTTGGAAGGACATTTTGACAGGAACTTTGTTCCGAAGTAAAATCCATGGAGCCCAAACATAAGTTTCCAATTTTCCATGTGCAGACAAGCGAAAGTAAAAAAAAAAATCTTTGCAACAAAGAACATTCTATGATCAAGTGAACAGAAACAAAGCAATATTATACCTAGCATATGTAGTCGACTAAACAGCCCAATGTGCTCCAGGTCAAATTAGATGCCAAAGCAAAGACCACACAGGGCATTGTAAAACACCTGCGGGAAGAAAAAATAGATATTCCAACAAAAGAAAGACCAAGTAGAAATGAATGGTTTGAGTAGACACCAATTCCTCACCTTAAGCTGTTATTAGGACATATTTAACCGCCCATGCACATCATTGGCCAAAACTCATCTCTGAATACCTGCAAGAATATGGAAAAGAAAACAGATAACTAGCATGCTATGGAGATAACAAACAAATAATCACCATCTCTTGATGCAACTTTATATCAACATGTTTTTATGCTTACCTACGAGGCTTGCTTTGGCGTTGCCCAGAGTCCTCATTCACCTCTGATAAAAAGGAAAAAAAAAACAAGAGAGGTAAATGCCACATAAATTTAATGATGATAATAAATGTATTATTGTGGAAAATAAGGAAAATAGTATCAGCTACGTAGTATACCAGGTCTCTGGGAAGGTTTCAAAGAACTAGCAGGTTTGCTTGTACCAGTTTCCCTGAGAAACATATAGTGAATGGTGAAGTTCTCATAACATAGTAAATTCCCGTATAGGCACAGAATTACGTACAGAAAAACAAAAGAAGGGGGAAAATAATATGGAACACTGCCTGAAACATATTAGAATACCATTCACAATATGGCATCAAAGTTCCAGAGGCAGTACAACTATTCTACTAGGCTAATCAACTATATGTGCATTTGTGAAGATTGTACCAATCAAGGCACAAATTTTTTGTTCTTTAAAATTAGTAAGTCATCCGGTAGCAAGTCCTTTTTGTTTTTCCATAGAAGTCAACACAAACATATCAACAGCATTCATACCATGACCCAAAACAAATAGGCAAAAGCTAACAATGCTTGGGTGAAAAATAATTTGTAACTGTAACAGAAGCAGGCATTCAGGAAGCAAATTATTCAGAACTATGTTGACATAAAAAAAAAATGTGCATCTTACCTAGAAGGGGATGATGAAGATGTCTGTCCTGAAGGATGAGCAAAGTAGTTTCCATCAAGAGCGATGTAAGGTGGGCAGTAAGGTGGCCCTAAAGACCCAGCAGCACCTGCCAATACTGGCAACCTGGGATCCATACAGACATGAAAGAGTATCAGTTTAATACCAGTACAAAGACATAAAGCAAGACAAACAAAAATCCAGCCTCCATATGTTTTTCTGATGATAATTTAAGTCCCTTACTCTTGATAACATGAGGCGTATTCTCAACACCTCAAAGTTAATTATCATACCATCAGATGATTGTTTATATGGAAGACACAATAGGAAAACAACCATTCAAAGTACACCTGGCTCACTACGGTACCATTCCTTCAAGAATAGTCTGTTAACATGCCTAAACTACAATTGGTCAGAATAGAACAAACAGTCTATACAGGAAACCATCAAATCCAAGTCCAAAAAAGCTTTTGCAATAAGGAAATGAAAGGTCCCCAAGGGTCCATCTTATAGATAATAATAAAAAAGCAAACAACTATGAGAAAATAAGTATGTGCCATTGCATAAAAGATAAACTATTTGCATATCATTTTGCCTTATCCATACCAGTATAGGTCAAACAATATAGCACAACTGTAAAAGTGAGAAAAGAAAGGAAGCAACATATTTCATACCAAGTCATTTCTGTATTGCCAAAACCAAGCTGAGGTTGAGCTACATATCCTGGAAGAGCCATACCCATTGCAGGAACCCCCATACCACCAGGATTAGGGCCACCAAGTTGCATAACTTGACACAAGCAACAAAAAATAAAATCAAGAAAGAACAAGTTTACAGCTACTGCCAAAAGTGTACAAAAGTCATATAGTCACAAAAGATTAAAATGATAATTTCTTGTTTAGTTTTGAATGAAAGTTCATTCCTCAGAATAAACAGCTGATAAAAAAAAGTGAAAACTTCCTATCAGACCCTTGTCAGAATACAATCTCTGATCAGTAATTCTGATAGAACTTTGTTACCTCACTGATCACAAACTGTGGAATGAAATGGAGCCAAGAGGCATCCCACGAACCCTAAGAATGATACTTTTCGGAGACCATGAGTCGGAGGAAAATCAAAAGACAAGAGAGCCTTGGTCTGGTCAGTGGTCAAAGAATCACCCCAAAAGGAAAGCAACTGCTAGGCTAGTGTTCAAAACAAATCATTCATCCAATATTATGGGACAAAAGGAGAGGCAATCTCAGTTGTTCATGTGCCCATTTTATGGGATGTACGTTCTAAAAATAGGCCTAGGCAGCCGCCTAAGCGCTAGGCACCAGCCAACCGCACTAAAAACATGCTAGTCGGCCAGCCTAGGCGACCATGGCGCCTAAGAGGGATTAGGCGGCCCTAGGTGTCGACTAATTAGTCAAATCGTCTAGACGTCGTGGAAATGTTGTAGGGGTTTTCATGATTTGTTTTGGTTTGGGCTTTTAAAGTTAAAGCCCAATTAAAAAAAACTGAAATATAACCTTGAGTTTGTGTCCGATGATGATATTGAATTTGTGTTCGATGAAGAATAAGTTATTAAACATTATGGAGAACAAGAAGTAAAATAAATTTGTGATATTTTATTAGTTGTGTAATTTTGAACTCATTTTAACTTTGATGTTATTGTGTTGAAGTTACAGAATGTGATTTATTATTATTTTATGTTGATATCGTGAAACCCGCCTAGCGGCGCCTAGTCCCTGCTTAGACGGTCTAGGCACGAGTCTAGCGCCCGACTAGCGCCTAGAGAATTTTAGAACCTTCATGTAATATGAAGTTTGAGGAGTAATGACATTCCATCATATCAAGAAGTGGATGAAAGGAAACCCGCAACAAAGAAAGGTGTGCTTCAATAAAATAAATTCAAGAAAAAATTTGACAAACCTGGTAAAAGTGCTGGAGTTCCAGGAAAGCTATGATCACCATTGGGAAGTCCCACAGCCCCAGTTGCCCCAATTACCTGAGCTCCGCCATACAGAAAGGGTCCCTTTCCTATCCCTTGATTGTTAGTCCTTGCTTTTCCAACAAGTGCGGCTTCTGGCTTAGTTACACCTGAATGTGAATCAGACTGTATAATGTCAGATGAACTAGGAGGTGCAGAATCAGGAGGTGATGATGAATGATTCCTTATGCTACGAAGCTGGACTGACTGCTGGTTTGAAACTCGTGTAGCAGATTGTGCTGGAAACTGAAGTGGTCGCTGTTCTGTGGGCTTGTTTTGAGTAGCAACTCTTCCAGGTGGGCCAATTGATGACTCAGAATGCCTATTTATGCGACCAACAGTACTTGATTCCCTAACTTGGACCCTAGAACTAGCAGTCTGAATTTCTTTTGATGATAATGAAGATCCTGACAGCTGGAGACCGGAGGTAGCCATAATTTTCCCTGCGGTTGACCGAAAGGAATCATCAATAAATAACTTATCAGGTCCAACAACGTCAGTCGGTGTATTCCCTCTCATTGTTGAGTTTGTTTGGGATGCCATAGAATTATCTTTTGTCAGTGTAGTATATGAAATGGGCTTATTGGTGCTTCCAGTATGTACGCCCCTTTTCTGAGTCAAGGATGCCATATCTTGATTAGAGGACCCAGAGGGGTAAAATGGGGGTGATGCAGAATTGAGGCTTGAGGCAAACGAGTTCTTCTTTGGAAGAACAGGGTCTGATTGAACTGTTGCCGCTTGAGAAGATGGTCTTCCAGAGGTATCATTTGATACTGAGTGGTGAGGTTTTAAAGGTAAACTGCCAAGAAATTTTAGAACAATTTAGTTCCAAATTGGTACCATGCAGTAGAATGATCACATGTGATAACAACAATGAAGTTAACTACTGACCGTTTGCTCTGAATTGCAGGAAAGTCTCTTTTGTTCCTCAGAATAGGTTCATAACGCCTAGGTCCTCTCCCTCTAACAGTCCTCGGGGCACGGGTTTCACTTTCAGCATCATCACGGTATGTATTGGACCTGTTTCCTCTAATATTCACATGTTCAGAGCCCCGTCTTTTACCTCCACCTCGTCCCCTAAAACGGCCTCTAGACTTTGATCTTTCCTGGAACAAGTCAATTTTCATTCTCAATAAGCATAACCTCAAAGGTAGGTTTCACGAAATGGGAATATGGGAAAAAAGTACCTCATGATTTCGTGTCTCGTGCAAATTCATTTCTTCAAATCTATCATGCACCCAAGCGCGTTCATCTTTAGGATCCCACAGCTTTTGACCACCAAACATTCGCCTATATAATAGTCATTAGAAAAAATGATAAGGAAAAAAAAAAGTGCAAATGCCAAACAAGAAAAGTTTCAAGAATCGATCAATATCAAGATAACTAAATAAACAAGACAGTGCAAAACTATTTGATCTAGACTGCAATAATCACTGGCCCCAACAAAGTTAAGTGCGTATGAAATTTATACAGATCACTAAATAAATAAATAAAATGCAATACTATTTGATCTAGACTGATATAATCAGTGAAAGCAACAAAAATGTGAGTGGGAAAAATGATTAATAAATAACTGATGATGGTAAAGAATCATAGGTAATGCATTATAAAGGAGTGAAATAGCTTAATTATACAGTGTTTAAAGTTAAATAGTCCATTTTTCCTATATGAACTATTTTTAATCATCTAGCGGAGTGTAATCTTCAGAAAATCATGAAAGTTTCAACACAATGGCTATGATGTGAATATCTCAAATGATAGAATCAATATGTACATTTATTATCTATTGAAAGTGATAAACTACATCTAAACAAATTGTCAGAGTGAGAACCTTTTGGGATCAAAACAACTTTCTATCAATAGTCTGACACCAAAGAGATTGAATATCTCTGATTTATGAAGGAAAAAAAAAATTGGACTTCATAAAGAGTAATAGTAGAAACTGCAAGAAAAAAAATATTTATTACATCAGGAGCACACGCAAATTGTGAAACTATGTTGTTTTCTGAGAAAAGAATAAGACCTGCGGCGACCCCTGCCATTGTCCTGGAATCGATCATCGTGCATGTAGAAAGCTCCAGCAGTCGGCACAGCATAGGGTTCACTCTCCTTCGCCTCCTCTTCCAATGGATTCTTGTCTTCATTTTCTTCTGGTGTTCCAAGATACGTTTGTCCATCTCCATCAGGAATTGGTGCCTTTCCCAAGTCTTTGAGGCTTTCGTTTACTGGAATACTGGCAAGATTCCCACCTTTGCCTTCCACCATTTCTTCTTCCCCACCGAATTCCTCTACTCTGTCCACCAGTTCATCCTCCTCGTCGTAGTACTCCTCTTCGTCATCATAAACCTCAGCACCGCCTTGACCATCCGACTCGCCATCGGACGCCACCAGGTCTCCCGCCGGAGATTTCCCCCGCCCCTCGTATCCTTCCCCTTCCTCGTCGTCGCTCGCCTCCCTGCGACGCATCCTTGGCAGCGGTGCGTCCTCAGGATCGCTCTCATACTCCGAATCCTCTTCTTTAACAACCATCGATCTCCTCCCCTCCAAACCCTAATCAGCAATCAACGCCCCCAAAGCCCAGAACCTGAAACTCGGCGGCGAGGAAACGACCTTCACGATCAATCAAGAAAGATCCGCGCGATTCCGAAGAGAAGGATGGCAGGAGCGACAGATCCGCAATGGCTTGCCTGAGAAGAGGCGGAAACAAGATCAGGCGAGGATGTCAATCGAGGGATCGAGGCATCATAATTTTCGTCCGAAAAACGCGTTCTCGGCGATCCAAAAATCTGATCTAATCCGACCTCCTCTACCGAACACCCATTAGCTCCCCCAATGTGGGGTCCATTTAAAGCTCTGCATTAATTGGTTGACAAAAGGGGGGCTGTTCGTATTAGGGCGTCATTAAATTGTATGAGACACACTGCATGCGTGCAATCAGAACGCGCCACGTAAACTTGAACCGCTCCATCACTCTCATTGGTGACGTAAATGGAGCACCACTCTTAGCTCACGTTAAAAGTGAGATTCAAACACCCACACCCAAATCGAACCGCAACCGGTTTTTGATCATAAATATATAAATTCCAATTTCACGACCATTATAAAAAAAAAACTAAAACATAATTACATCATGCAATTTAGATATTACTATATCTAAAATTTAGAATAAATGATCCACTTTATCAAATTTAGATAATCATTTTCATTACATACTACATCAAATATTTTAAAATTTTATTTTTTTCTATTTCTTCTATTTTTATTATTATATTTATGAAATGAGTGGAAGGAGAGATATTAAAAAGAAATATTATTTTATTTGTAGAATAGAGATTTCATTCTCTAAATTTAGAGAATCATTATTCATCAACTTTAAATTTAGGAAATGAATAGGGTAACTGATGGAAAGGGTTTTTAACTATCATATCTAAAATTTAGGGTAAAATCTTTAGTAAAAATAAGGATCAAAGTCCGAAGTTAAATTAAATTAGTATTCTTTTTCTTTTCATATTAAAAATAAATTTAACATTTATTAGTATTTTTTTTAATTATTATTTTATATAAAATATACACCGTCTATCATAGTTTTCTTTAGTCCACCTTGAACTGATAATATTAGAAAGTATATTTTTCTCACTCTTTTTAGTTAAGATCAAATATAATATGTGTTTTTATCAATTTAATATCTAATATAATAAATAAAATTAATTTTTTATTTTGAATTTTTTGGTAAGATTCACCAAACTCATTCAATAGTGCAATAATGTAAGGGTGACGTTAGAGAATCCCAACAACAAACTATTGTAATGAGTTTCCCTATGAAAAAAATAAATTTAATTTAATATTATACTTATCTTGGTAAAAAAACTAAGAAAAGTATATTTTTTAATATCGTGAGCCTAAAATATTTATAGAAACTTCTTTGATTATAATGTTCTCAATTCTAAGACGTGAGACTAAAAAGAATATTATTTTTTTTATATAAAACAACCAGAGAAAATTAATGATGAGAAAAATTCATAATAATACGCCGTAGCTGAGTCTCGAACTCTAAATCACTGATTGTTTTGCTTGTAGAATTACTAATAAACTTTAGAATTATTTTAAGTGTGAATAGAAAAAAGAACATTAACCTAAATTCATTTTAGACTTCATCAAAGTTAGTTACTAAAGGGAGGGAGAATTTTAATAAAATAGTAAGATTATATAACGTGCGTTTGAGAAAAATCTGAAGCCATAAGTTGCCTCATCACAGACTAACTCTCTGAGATGGTCTTCTTTAGTGTGTAATTCTTTGCAAAAGCAATATAAAAACAACAGTTGATAAGATATTGGAGTGCCAACACGGCAACACCAGGAAGTAGTAATGGACGATGCAACGATGGCAATGATTGTGATGATGAACGAGTTCAAACTAGTTGCCAAACCGCATTGAGAAGAGGACCATGCTTGTGCATAGGGCGGTGCCGAGCCAAACAGCATCGAGAAGATGACCATTTTTGTGCATATGCTCTTCATCCCGTCAGATGCTTTCACCAAGAAGAACTCATGCTGGGTAATGTTGTTGAAGTCCTCGGAACTGGCCAGGACAAAGAACTGAGGGACTTGCCAAATCTTCACTACATTACACTGTTTTGATTTTATTGTCAAAATGTAGTTAGCTATATTCAGAAAACTTGACAAAAGCAAATGACTGACCTTCGCTTTTCACGTGGGAAATCCATTTCACCATTGGAACCTAACTTAAACAAATGTCAGTTATAGTAAGCATCTATTTGACAAAGAAGACACTCAGAATTTAAGCAAAAAAAAATTAACTTTATACTATTCCAACTTTATAAATTGACTATATATAATGTATATTCTTTCATCTTTTTAAGAAACAACAT
Source organism: Zingiber zerumbet (assembly GCA_037833815.1). NCBI lineage: Eukaryota > Viridiplantae > Streptophyta > Magnoliopsida > Zingiberales > Zingiberaceae > Zingiber > Zingiber zerumbet. Next base: position 14,901,304 of record JBBMJZ010000027.1, read on the forward strand.
TTTGAACCAAAGAAAACAAAATTCTCCATGAACTAATTAACCATGACAAAGCTGCGCGCTAGTTTCATATATTTATATGCAATCAAAATATTCCAATCGTTTATAAATCGTTTACTGTTGTAGAGACTAGATCCCTTAAAGGCGTGCTACAAAACATAACCACTGCCACTTGTAAGTGTCATTGTTTCTTGTTTACCTCTTGTTCCAACCTTTCTGAACCTAATTTAACGAAAATTGGAAAAAGATATCACAACATCAACATCCATCATCGAGCTCTGGTCACCAAGAGCTTTCATAACAAGAGCTTCCTAAGTGACTTTGGAAAACTCATGTTTCAGCACTGTACTCATGTTACATCTCTACAAGTGTTCAAATTATACATCATATTGCTCCATTGTACGAGAATTCTTAACATAGAAATGCAATTAACTCTGATACTAATTGTTGAACAATTCTACAAATTAGTCCAACCGAGACCTGTCGTTATTACCATAATAGCCTACATAGATAAGGAGTCAGTCTACATGATAAACGCTCAAACTCTTCTATAGTTATAAATTACCTAGTATTACGTCTCAAAGAGCCAATGCATCTATTTTGATGTCGATAATAACAGAAAATAAAAAATAAAAACCCTCGGGCAGTAGAACAAAGCATATTGGAAAGTACCAAACAGCTTTCAGCTATACAGTTCGTTTGGCTGATAAATAGTACACTCCAATACAAAATCAGCATTACATGTATTTTTCAATCTTTCAGATTTACAAAAATATGTCAACAATCCCACCCTACGCACCATGACCGAGCAAACAAAATAAATGTCAAAATAGGCAACCTTCTGTGATGAATCTATGCTTGAGATTTGAGAACCGGATCATAAAATCATGGCAAAACCTAAGGCCTTCCTGGTTGCAAAATGGGCAGTAAATAATCAGATCACTTGGATAATAAAAATGCTAAAAAAAGATAACATCATACTACATAAAAGAACAGAGATCGGCATTAATAAGATCAGAGGAGTAAAATATCAGGACTACAACATAAACAACGAGACAGACAAGATAATTGAACCTTAGATGATTTGATAAGGTGAGACAGCATGCCCCCATAAACCATATACATTGATTCCATGTAATGAGGGAATCTAAGTTGTTAGAGTAATCAACAAAAACCTGTTCTCTAGTTAAGCATTTGAGTACAATAAATATGGTTCCAAACAAGTTGGGAAACACAATATTGCTGGCAACAATAGAATCACATTATGTTTGTCAAGATGGCAGGTAATGCAATAAGAATAAGTAGTTGCACATGTGAAATTGATGGGTAAAAAAAAGAGCATGAAGCTAGGCTTGACTCACTCAAACTTGTGTGAGAAAAAGTGATCTCTGTACGAGTAGCAAAGGTGTAACCTTAACCAGATTGGTTAAATAATCCAATGCTCTGAAGCTCCAGTATACCATAATTTTACTCCACTGTAGCATAATTTAGAGGAGTTTGCACAGATGATTGAGAAGTGGTTAAATATTTAATGGCCATCTAATGCTCCTTGGTATTACAGATATGCCTAGCATATTTTCCATTGAAGAAGACAACGTATGATTTCATTAAAACGCAAGAGAATAGTTACAGCTACCACTAGCTATTTACCCAAAATACAGCTCCAGAAGCTTAAGACAAGCAATTCGTCCTTTGGAACATCAGCAATTTCAGAAGATTCCAGAAATGCAAACATGGATAACATTGATGATATCCAGATATATTTTGGTAACAACATTCATCTACTAATATTTTCAGTTAGCTCAAACATTTTAAAAATTGTTTATACCTGATAATGAAAGACACCATACCAAGCTCTGTTGTTTTTTATTTTTTCATCATGGCATATCAACAATCACATCTGCTCCAAGAACCAATTTTACTACCCACAGATAAGAGGCATTTACGTAATCAGGTGGTCAAGATCTGAGTTACACGGTTCACATCCCAAATGCTCGGCTGTATAGATCACTTGCACTTGGCATGTGGAACTTGTTTTCAGGAGTGCTTTTGTAGTAGTCATTGAGCCCAATTCTTTCATTCCTGAACACCTCACCCATGCCCATGTCAGCAACAGTATGCAAATTATTCCAGGAATCCCAATGGTTATTTGAGTAAAGTGCATTTCTTGGTTGCTGGTGCGACAACTGTGCAAGAGGAGAAAACCTTGTATGACTTTGTGCTAAAAGTCTAGATGCAGCGAAAGCATCATTTAGTGGCCAGAATGTTTCTTCCATATCCGGTATCCTCATGTTTTGATGAGAAGAAATCATCTGCTGTGACAGTAGGTGAAACCTTGGGTCATTATCAGAAGTGACAAATTGTGCAGGAAATGATGACTTCAATCCCAGTGTTGAGTTATTTGGTTCAACAGTTATCCGGCTCTTGCCAACAGCCAATATTGCAGGATCTATAAACTCCACATCACCAGAATGACTAACTGAATGCGATTGATAATGATTTTCACCTGAAATGGAACCAAGCCAACGATTTACACACCATAAAAATATCAAAAACACACGATAGCAAAATGTACAAACCTGAGTAGGCACCATCATAAGTCTGGTTAAATCTGGTTTGAGAAGAAAACCCTGGAGGAGGTGCTCTGCTTGGAGCAGAGAATCCAGGTGGAACAGCAATCTTGGCCCTTGAAACACCTTCCAAGAAAGGACTTTCAGTATGTAAATTAAAAACATGAAAGACACGAGTTTAGCAGAAAAGCCACCAAGCATTTGCTACAATCAAGTGAACTTTTTCTTGCATTTGAAAATAAAATGCAGAACAAATCACTTTTAGAAAGGGGGGATACAAGGATCAGACAGAAATGGAGATGTGGAAACAGGCTAGTCAAAGCCATTTCTAGGCACCACTAGTCCAGGTGTGCCCCATAGATAAAAACAGATCAAACATCAAAGTCAAATCCTTGTATGCATATTTGCTTCAAGAATTACATTAAAATTGATTAGTGTATAACATAGCCTTGACCTCTAAAACAAACATACAAATCTTGGTTTTTTCAGCAAGTAGCAACCATAAATACCTTAGTTTTCAATGATGATGAAGGTACTAAATATACATTTCAAATGAATCCTAACAATCCATTTTGGATGGAGCCTATAAGCAACGCCGGAAACATATTCTCAAAGGAAATGATAACAATACACTCCTTCGCTATACTTCCAGTTCTTTTCAAGGTTGCAAAGAAGAGTTACAGAAGCAAAATTGATAAAGTTTTATCTTAACTGATATTGTTTCCTTGTTCAGCTTTGAAAAACAGGCAATAATATTAGAGCTTCACAAAATTGCAGTTTCAGAGAATCCCATATCCTAAAAACCTTAAAATTCCAAAACACTGAAAGCAAAATGCATTGCCCGCATCTGACACACAGTACCTGAATAACAATCATTCTAGTTCATTATGGTGCTTCCTAAGCCACACACACAAAAAAAAAAAAACTTCCATTTTAAGCAATTAAAAAAAGAAAATGGATATATATACATACAGATATTATAAAACTGAAGTCTAAATTGGGTGCATCAAGTCAGCTGGAATATTACATCTAACCAAGTTAACAATCAGAAAAGTATATACCACAGATTTTACTGTGTTAGATTAACATATAATTAGATGTCCTAGGTTACTTGAGAATTCAACCATGCATACACCAAAGACACTGTTCTCTCAGGTACGCCTCCATAGCAATCATGTACTCACATGGAGAGGAAGTAGACAATGTCATAAAAGGTGGGCACACAAGGCAGATTTCAGACATTAAAAAACGCAAAAAAGCTAAAGGAATCTTAGACAAATGTCATTGACCCTACTGCAAGGCTTACAGTCATGAAAATTAGTTGGCATATGGTTGTGCATGTAGCCATTCAGAATAATGTTGTCTAATCAGAAGGCACTTAAGCATGGACATAGTCTATTATGCCCAAATCAAAACTAGGTAAGGAGCATTAGAACAGAACAAACAAAAGTTAAATGGGAAGCTAACAAGAAAGACAACCCTGGATATAATCTCAAATATTACATACAGAAAGTTAAAAAAAACATGAAATACTCTTACCACTCCTATTAGAATCATCAACATTTTGGTCAATGGAAGGACCTGCATAATCGTTGACTTGAAAATCACTGTAAAAACTATCTTGGTACGAGTTCTGTGACGAGGAACAAAATTTCTGCACATAATTAGATTCTCCAATGGGAGTTTCTAGAAGACTTGATTGATTTTCTTGCCTAGCAAAAGAAAATCTAGACTGATTATTGGTTGCACTTCTTGATGAACTGGATAAGCTAAATGATCCATCTTGCTTTTTTGTTTCACCCAACAACTTAGCCAAAGAGTTAGCAGGTGATACTGATTCGTCCCATGGATCAAAGTCTAATGACAAAATATCTGATATGATGCTGCTCTCTCCTGTTTTATCTACAAAGGCATCCTTGACAGTGTTAGTTGTAGCACTCCTACCTAGAGGTCGCACACTCTCTTTGATGAAGTTGAACTCGGAACTCCCTGAATCATTCCTGCTCAAGGAGTTTATGGATACATCAACTATTTGGGCTCCATTATGTACAGCAGAATCTTGTTCTCCCAAGGAACAATTGGTATCAATATCCACAGAACTCTCACCACTTGGTCCTTGCTTATTGCCAAGTCCATTCCACAAGGAAGTAGAACTTAAATGGCTTGTATTATTATCCTGGTTATTTAAAGAATGCAAAGAGTGGTTCTGCTCTTTCAATGGATTATCCATCTCATTCGTCGCAGATATCAACTGTTGTCCTTGGGGATCATTGCTCCAATCTGATGACTCACCCATGCTCAAGGCTACAGGCTCTGAATTAAAATCTCGACTCCGGGTCAAAACAACTGAAGAGAGATTAGAGGCTAAGGTCTGATGTTGACCAATATTTATCTGTTTCATTGTCGAGCTATCCAAATTAACAGACGAAGATCCTATGACCAAGCTATGTACATCACCATTGATGATAGCTGAATCATGCTTAACTACATCAGGATCAGAATTGCTAAGCTGTCTAACATTACATTTAAGCATAGTGCTATTTCTCAGCATCATCTCACCACTGCTTAAATTTATGATGTTTTCCTTATCTTCGAGTGCTTCAACAAGAGGGCTTGATAGGCAACTTGAAGAAACCTGGGAAACATCTGTTGTCTCCAGGACAACCTGGGTTGGCAAATGTGATAAAGATGTAGGTTGCTGTCGGCCAGTGTTCAATTTTATAGAATCCAGACCAATGGATCTGTCATCCAAATCTTCCCTGTCTTCCTTGGGCTTCGGTGTGATAATGGTATCATCATCCCATGCAGATACTAAAGGATAATCACTTTCAAAAACTGCAGCCAACGATTTAGACAGTCTTGAATCTAGCCAGTTATCAAGTTGTAATTTCTCTGATGGTGATAATATGGCATCAGCTACATTTCTTTCAGGTACCTTTGAAGTTGTAATCACTTCATCAAGATTTTCTGAAGGTTGAATTGGACTTTTCATCAGTGGAGAAGGCAAAGTAGAACTTTTGCTAGTCTCTACGTTTTGTCTGGCAAAAGTTTGAGAACATTGCGCGTTTGAAGTCATTCGACAATTCAAACCACGAAGACCCCTACAAGTGGTCAGAATATTAGTCAAAAAGATCCTTTCTTGCATGTGAAGTTAAAAGCAATATACCATGAAGCAGCTGCTGGTAAAGCATTGAATTTTCCAAGACTACTATTGGGAGGAGAACCTTTGACCTGGCAGGGAGCATTATGCATGAATACCTAATTTGAAAAATAATGAGATAGAAAAACAAAACGCAAAAGGTGGGTTTGGTCTCCTAGAAGATAGCAGCAGTTCTTGTTTAAACAAGTGCATCTACTACTACAGACTGTTTGCTTACATTAGAGGAACCTTTGACTGGATGCTTGTCCGAGCCTGTTCCATTAATACTGACATCATCCACTGGAGGAGGCAACAAATTTCCAGACCGTCGCTGTGAATTGTTTAAAGTAGTTTGTGGAACCCTACTCCTGCAATGACATAAATTAAACTAATTAATGGATTATTAAGTACAGTAATAGAAAAAAGTTTATAAACAGACACTAGAGTACGAGTGAAACAAAAAAAAAAAGTATGCTCAAGAAGAAAAAACAAAGGAAGTAGTTGGCTTGCCTCTAATATATGTAAAGGGCCCAAGGTAAAACACAAGTAGAAGCTTATTTATACAATTGAATATTTTTAGTGTATTTTTTGTATGCCCTTCAATAATCAATAGGCACTTGAGTATGACTTAACAGGCTGATACAATAATGTAGTGTATATAAATGTAGGTACTCGAGTATGACTTCACAGGCTGATACAATAATATAGCGTCGACAAATGAATTCTTAGGGTTAGCAGGCAGCAAATACCTAATATCTAATGCATAGAGTACCGGATTACCTTGATATAGAATTGATGCCGATGGCTTTAAAAAAATTCAAGAACACATGAAATGTACCTAATCAGTCTTTAACATCTCATAAGCCATATGGTACTAGAAAAAACACTGATATCCTACATTTCCACCTCGACTAACCTACTTGTGAATACTGACCATTAAAAACTAAGGATGATGCATACAAAAGTTTGTCTGAAGGTAAAATAGCAGGCACGCAGGAGAATTGAACCAGGTGGCATAACATTGAAAGGTCGAATAACACAATCATTCAATATTTGGAATTGTACCTCAAAACACTATATCTAGATATTAGTTAGTGTATACAAGGACTAGTAGGTATGGTTAAAGGCAGACTAGCTATTGGGAACCATTGTCAGATCAAATGGTAAATCAATGGTTAGCAATATAGGCGCATACAATTCTGTTTCACTTTATGGTCTTGCTCATGCATCTCAACCAGGATACGTACTGGATCTGAATCCCTGAGGATGACAATCTACTACCTTATAACCCCTTTCATACAACGTGTGGTCGCAATAAACAGATTATTAAATTCACATGGTTAAACCAAGTGATCCACCAAGTTGCTTATCGGTCAATGATGATCTACCAAAATAACCTGTATAAATTTGATACAAAAATTCAAGATATAAGAAAGAGAATAAAACTTAACATGATTCTTCACTTGTCGATCAGAAGATAATTGAAATCAAAACCAAAAGGAATAGGCTGATGCGGAACAGAATTACCTAATTAATGTTAATTCCAAAAACCTGGCGCCAATTAAGGAAGAAATGAAGGCAACTAAAAAAATGAGGTTAGAATGAAAACAGTTGCAAAGATAACTAATTGTTTAACCTGTTTGATATATAAAATAATTAAGGACGAGGTAAAAAAGAAGGCAATGGTAAAGTTGCTTCCGTATGACCTTGTGGTCACAGGTTTGAGTTGCAGAATCAACCTCTTGCAATGCAGGGTAAGGTTGCATATAATAGACATAATGTGGTATGCCCTTCCCTAGGACCCCGCGTTGACAGGAGCTTCGTTAAGTAACTCCATACATCAACTACTACACACTATCAATTGAGTGATTAATGATGCATGTTGTAGTAAGATACACATTTATTTAACCCATGGGTTCAATCACAACACACAATCGCCTCTTTATACTGAGAGATAAAGAATTAAAAGTTCATGCAAATTTTGAAGGGCAGAAATACCTAGTATATGCTGAAATTGTCTCATCTTTTGTAAAGCTATCCTCTTGGCTCCCTACGTCATGCAAATACAGACAATCGGGATTGCTGCAGGTCTGAATCAAAAACAAACTCAACTTATAAAATCCTGCAGATAAACGAGCAGATAAATATATAACCTGTGAGAGGACAAAAGGAGATGCTACATACCAAGTTCCTCAACCATGCACGGCAATATTTTGTGGTACCAAAGCATGCTCTAAGAAAATCAAGTGTCATAGAGTAAGAATTCCAAACAATAAGTTCAAGAAATCAGAGGTCAGGTTATGTGCTTACCTCAAGGTTTTACCTTCTAAAACATAATTGTGTGCTGCTTGTATGCATTGAACTGCTTCTTCCTCTTTGGCATATGTGATATACCTAAACATTAACCATTACATGAAAGGGTTAAAGCACTTCAAACTAAAGAGAGGATGAAAAAATACATGCTTGAAACACTATCAGGACACGATTTAGCTTATCTGAATGAAAGAACAGTGAATCTCTTCGATATCATTTGGATGCCCTTTAAGAATTATATAAAATTGGGACGTATTAACTATATCTAAAAATGATTACAAAAATCTTAGTCGACAATGAAGTGAAAAAGAATGATAACAACAGTCCACAAAAGAGCTATAGCAACAAAAACTAGAAATGAATTAGGCCAAGCGACCATAAACCTACTAATGTTTGACATAATTAATTTCTCTGCTAATAGGTTATATCTTATATGTAAATGTCTTCATAACCAATGCAAGACACAAGCTACAGGAGTGTGTTTGATGAGACATACACGCCAAATGTTTTTTGAGGAGCGGTGCCAGCTGGACGTGAAATTGAAACCTTTAAAACTTTACCATACTGTCCGAAGTATTCCTTGCGTTCGAGAATCTGACAAACACCCATATACAACTTTTTAAAAAATGTCATGTTGACAATTTGATTCATCACTATTGGTGAAAATGACATGAACATACATTTTCATCACATAAGTTTCCTGGTAATCCAGTTACGTATACAAGATTTTTTTGCATTACTCTAACACCGCTAAGGTGTTTCATAACTTCTGCAGAAATCTTTGCCTTTGTTTTGTGAGACCTTTGCTTTTTCTCAGTGTAAACCTCAGCTATTATCCTGTCTTCAGGGTAAGGAATATTCCATGCCATTTCTTAGTAAATGAGGGTTAAATGAAAATGAAAACATAGAAATGCAACAGAAAGAAAACAACAAAACATATGAAAACACTAGCAACCTCTCAGAAGTAGCAGCAGCTACTTTCAGGACTCTGTCCTTGTCATAAGGTGTACGACATGCTGGACATCGGGCTTCTGTGTCATCCTTTTCTGCCATTTCAATTATGTGATGCCAGCACCAAATACAAATCTATACATAAGAACATAAAATCGTAATGTATGATCATAAATATGTAGAAGCTTTAGTTTTAAATAAGCTAGACGATACCGAAAGAAATTTTAATGTATGTTCTACAGAACAAAACTTAAGTGTTTCTTCTTGCTTTGACGAAACGCATACCTCGTATCCACAATGGCAGGGCTTCAGCTGCTGGTCGGTCAGGTCCATTTCCTCCGCGCACAAAGGGCAAGTCCTTTCTCCGTCATCACTCATGGTCCTAAGCACAACAACAATTTCAAATTCGTCAACCGTGAAACAGTACGAACGAATTACTGCTTTCTTCCAAAATCTGACCATTAGAGAAAACAGATCCCCCCTCCCCGTGAGAAAATAAATAAATAAAAAAGTAGCTAACAAGTGAACGAATTGTCTCCAACCAACTCGAGCAGGAAAATCAAAAAATATATTCCCAAATACCGAAATCGACCTCTTTAAATCCAAATATAAATAACGAATAATCAGATCAGATCGCAATAAAGAAAATCTCAACGCTTCAAACACTTTCGCCTTGGAACCGGAAAGAAATCGAAAGCCCTATAGATCTATCCTACACAATCAAATTGTCGAAGCCGGATCACCGCAGAAGGGATAAATTCGAACTGAAATTTTAAATCAAACAAGAACGTAGCCAGAAGACAAAATCCGAAAAACGAACACAGATCTGCAAAAATTTTACCAATCCGCTTACGATGACCTAAAAAAATTTACTAACGGAGAGGAAGATTACGTTGTTGAGGGCGGCTTAGCACGACAGATTGGGGCGGGGAAGATCGGCTCGATGAGAGGCGAGACGACGGCGAACGAGCGAGAGAGCGACAGAACGAGGGATCGAGAAGAAACCAAACCCTTTCCTTTGGATCAATTGCTCTCTCGCTCTTTCAATTTATCGCTTTTTATTCAGTCAGTCTCTTTGTTCGCCATTAATATAATAATAACACAATTTCTCATTTTAGTCCCTAAACTTTTAAAATTCGTTATTACGCGTAAACTTTATTTCCGTAGTCGAATTACCAACCTCACCATTAACCCCTAATCGCCTTCATCTGACGCCAGGTTTACTAATTTAAATTGATTTCAAAATTACCTTACAACACATAAATCTATAACTTTAAAGGAAAAAAAAAAAACTTGCTTTTTTGTAGTTTAGAATTTAAGAATATTTTTAGAATTATGATTTAATTTTAAATCAACTTATGCTCATTTGGGTAAGTGCATTCCTTTTAACGACTATGAATTGCATCGGAAATTAATATTGCTCGTTAAAAATTCATCCTTAATTTATTAAAATTAAAATTTAATACTTAAATATATATAAAATTGAAAAGACATCACGTTGCCCTGCGGCAAATTAACATGTGTCATCGACACTAGAAAATCTAGTACCACATGCGGTCCACATGGGTCATCAAAGGGAATACTTCAATCATAGAAACAAAGTCTATGTGTAAGATATAAATTTTAAAATTCTAGAGAGTAAATTAAAAAGTGTCAGGGCCCAAATAAAAATTTCTCTTGCAAAAAAAATAAATAATTTTGACTGACGCAAATGCCCTTGTGTTTTGTGACAAAAAACAAACATACCCTTACATATATTATTTTCTTCATCTGACCCCGGAAGGGTCAACTCCGTATGTAAGCCCGTCGTGCCATCCAACGGGCGGGTAAACAATGGGTAAGTTAAAGGATATCAAGAAGCTTGTTACATCAGTTTAGTCTGGGCGGCCGCTGCGTTTGGCATCTCCACGGAGGCTAATTAAGACATTTTATTCGTGACGTGGAGCCATGTGACTGGTTTGGTGGGGTCCGTCCAAAAAGCCCTACGATATAAATTTCAGTGGACGCTTAAAAAAATAAAAAACAAAGAGTTCCAACTTCTTCATCATAAAAAATAAAAATTAATCCTGAATAATTAAAAATAGACAGTGGGGTGACGAGTTACGACGTTAGTTTATTAAATTGTTACTAATCATTTTTTAAAAAGGAAGAATAATTATATTTTATGGTGAGGATGTTGAGGGGGAGGCAAATTCCACGTGGCAGATGTGTGGTGGTGGAATGTGCATTTCTCATGAGATTGCGAGAAGGAAAATATGTGTCCAACTAATGCGAGCTTTATCCATCTATATCCAGCAAAGATAATCTCATATATATATATATATATATATATAAACATATTTTGAATTTTGACTATAAATATGCACTCATCTTCTTGATTGATAATATTGATAAAAAGGATTAGAGAGAATACATATATCTTAATCTTATTTTTTTGTGTTTAAAAAATTATATTTATTTTTATTTATTTCTACACATCTTTAACTCTTTAGGTTTATTATATATAATGATTGGTTAGATTGATGTGGAGTGAGAATTCAGAGCATGTTTACTCAGAGGAATGAATTATGAAAAGAGGAGAAAAATAATTAGATTCTTTTGTCTACTCGCATAAAGTGTCAGTGAAAAGTGTCTAAAAAGAGGGGAAGGTACTAAAAAAATAATAATTTGACTGTATATTTCTTAAAAATGAAAAAACATGGCATTTATTTTCACAAACACTAAAAAAAAGAAAACTCAAAAAGTACGAAAAAGGAGAAATTCCCTTTATTCTTCCTTTCTCCTATCTTTCCATTTTCTATAATGGCACCTTTTTTATTTCCTTTTCGTCAACTTTAGAGGACATCAATAGGGAAATATATATAGAGAGAGAGAGGGGGAGGTAGAGAAGGGATTAAAGGGGGAAAGAGGGCAATTTGTTAAAAGGACTGTGTAGGGTTTTAAGAGAGGGAGACACTGGGGGTTCGTTTCTTGGCTTCTTCGTCGCTGCCGCAAGACCGGCCTCGCCGCCTCCGAGCGCCTCTCGTCGTCGGTCGTCACCTCCTCCCTTCTTCTCGCCGACGCTGGCTCCCCCTCCTCTTCTTTCCGGCTTCCACAGCTGCCCCCCGGCAGTTCCCTCCTAGCTATTCACGGTCGAACGGAGACACCGTCTCCCCCTCTGTGCGTCGTGGGTCTCCGACCGAAGCGTTGTCTCCCCTCTCTTCCCCCATTGTCGCCTATAGCGCCTCCCAACACAAGTCACCCTCTCCTGCCGAGGTGGATGGCGTCTCCTCCATTCAACGCTGTCTTCGACGTCCTCTGCTTGATGTCGCTTGCGGTCAGCCCCCATTGTGGTGGTCGGCTTCCAATCCACCTCGTGGTGCGCATCCAAAGTCGATCTGGCATTCGATATACACTGTCGTACACGTCTAATCTCGGTCTAATATCTGATCTGCTATTGTCGTATGATTCCGATATGGATCGGGCCTTTGAGCCCGTGTTGTCATATTCTGCCATGATTTGTATGATATTTTTATGTCCCCGCCTTTGTGTCATTTTGTGTCCCGACCTGTGTGCCGATGTTTTATCCCGATCTGTGTGTCGATGTCTTATCCTAAAAAATAGATCGGTCATCCACTAACTAAACCAACAAAAGTACATTAATCCTCCACAAGCAACTAAGGTAAATCGATCTACGACTACCCAAGTTGACAAGTGTAAATCAGTATTCTACTGACCAATCAAACAAGAGTAAGTCAATCATCTACTGATGAAACTAACTAAGATAAAATGGTATTCTACTAGCTAAGTCAACATGAATATACAAATACTATCCATTTTTCAGCTAATAATAACAGAGACTGGTACGTGCCTCCAACTCCTAACCAACTAATAGTAAAAGAAGCTAAAACTACTGGTGGTATGATATGAAAAATCACCTGAAACTGTAATCCTTGATCTCTATTAAGGTCGACCATGATCAGTGGTTGACCCATCACATGTAATATATGCTACAACAATGAGACAGGTATTAATAAAAGTACTAACACATGTCATAACTATCATAGACAATAATGCATATATTAACAGAAATATATGATAAAAATATACCGACATACCTCCTATAGCTTGTGATCCGGTGGTAAGAATGGGGGACCCACTTTCTGAGGGGACCCAGCCTAAGGGCGGAAGCATGTCCGAGCGGCACTAGAGATGACCCAGCCATGGGCTCGGGGTTGTCGACGCCAAGGTGGATGGGCTAAATGGCCGAGCGGGGGAATCCGCCCGGCCGGAAGTTGA
>JBBMJZ010000027.1:14917301-14931003 GCA_037833815.1 Zingiber zerumbet
TGACTGGATGCTAGGCAGAATGTACCAACAGGTCATGGATGACCAGATGTTGGGTTAGGGGGCTTGGGACTTAGTTTTGGGTAAAAACCAGCGTCTGGATCGATCAGCCGATCGATTGGATGAAGCCTAATCGATCGGGCGATCGATTGGGGAGTCCACGTGAGAATTCCTCTTCCCAATCGATCAGTGGATCGATTGGGAAGCGTCGCCGACCACACAGAATGGAGCTGGATTGATCGGACGATCGATCCAGAGCTTCCAATCGATTAGTGGATCGATTGGGAGGTGAGTTTTGGGTGCGATAAGCCCTGGATCGATCAGCCGATCGATCCAGGCAATTCCTGCGAGCACAGAGGCACTCTGGATCGATCGGTCGATCGATCCAAAGCCTCCCCGATCGATTGGGAGCAATCCAATCGATCGGGATTCGACCGTTGCGTCATATTTAAGCTGTAGGCGAGCGTCTTCTTCTCAAGACCTTGCACTGTTCACTTCTGATCCTCACAGCAGCTCCACAGCGATTCTCCATAGAGCTCTCACGCCAGATCTTGAAGATTCTTGGAAGTTCTTCCAAGTCAAGAGGCAAAGAAGAAGGAGCTAGGTTTAGGGTTCGTGTGTAAAATCTTGTAAGCTTTTGCTTGTATTTTTGTTCCCTTTCTTTTCTTCTTGTACTGTGAGCTTGTAGGGCTTCTCCGCCTTCGGTAGTTATCGAAAAGGAGTGATTTATTAGTGGAGGGTGTGTGCGTGTGTGGATCCTTGGACTAGTCACATCTTGTGAGGTGGATACTAAGTAAATCCCGAGTGTTAGCATTGTTGTAGTGCTTCTTTGTTTATTTTCCGCTGCATATCTCTGAAGAAACAAGCAACAACGAGCACAAGCACGCGACGAGCTATTCACCCCTCTCTAGCTACATTTCGGTCCCAACAGTTAGGACTTCCCTGCAAACTCACTCACACATATCAGATAACAAATAACCTTAACTTTGAATCCTTTGTCATTATCAAAACTTGGGTTCGATCGTCGGATGCTTCCCGCACCAACAATCTTCCCCTTTTTAATTATGACAACTAAAATTCAAAGTTAAACAAAAAGACATAAAAATAAAGAGATGCTATAAAGAACTTTTAGTAACAGTGTAAGCATAACTGAATAATCAAATCAAATAACAAGCATAAATTTAGTGCAATGCTTTCCCTTAATAGAAGCTTAAGTGAAAAATTTCCCCTTAATAAAAGAATTTTCTTTTAACTCTTTAAAATTTTAAATTATTTTTAATTTTTTTTTTTACTTTCTCCCTTTACCATATATCAAAAGAAATAGTAAAAGGAAAGCAAAGAAAAAATCGAGAAGTTAATCATAGACTTTAGCTAAAAAAGAACTTTAGCTTAAAAGGAAAAAATAATTTAGCTTAAAAGGAAAAAATAATTTGTTTTGCTAAATAATTTAGCATTTAAAACTTAGCTTTAGATATTTAGCTTTTAAAAAAACTTAGCTTTTTAGAAAGTTTTAAAGAAAACTTAGTTTTAAAAGAAGGGAGTTTTATTGGAGACAAAATAAATACTTAGCTTTAGTAAAATAGATGAAAATTTTAGCGTAAAAGGATTTTTAAACCTTGAGGAGCTTAAATTTGAAGCGCTTTTAAAATAATTTTAAATGAATTTTTAAAAGGTTTTAAAAATAATTTTAAATGAATTTTTAAAAGAATTTTTAAATGGTTTGTAAAATAATTTTAAATGAATTTTTAAAAGGTTTTTAAAATAATTTTATATGAATTTTTAAAAGAATTTTTAAAAGGTTTAAAAGAATTTTTAAAAGGTTTTTAAAATATTTTTTAAAAGGTTTAAAAGAATTTTTAAAGGGTTTTAAAATAATTTTAAATGAATTTTTAAAAGGTTTAAAAGAATTTTTAAAATAATTTTAAATGAATTTTTAAAAGGTTTTTAAAATAATTTTAAAAGAATTTTTAAAAGGTTTTTAAAATTAATTTTAAATGAATTTTTATTAACTATTGTATGAGAATTTTTCGTCCATTATTTTCTTTTTCATTGCAAGCAAAATATCAAATTTCTACCGTCACATAAAAAATCATAAAATATGAATATAGAGTCATAGCTTTTTTAATACTTTTTAGTATACTGGTTTATTATATACGTTTTTGAGTGCATAAATTAAGTTTTTAAGTATATTTATCTAGATATATTATATAGTTTGTTCAGATTTTAGATCTCGCTATTGCACGTTGCAACCATCTTGATATAAACTCAGTTTTTTTTTCAGATCTACTTATTATTTATTTAATTATTATATTTGTGAAGGTAATAGTCAAAATATTATCAAATTAAAATTATATGGTATAAATTATGTTTTTATTGTTCATTTAATTCTAAGTAATTTTATTTGGATAAAATAATGAGAACTTAATTTTTTTTATTATTATTTTAATATAAATATGTGCTTGATAAATTTATTATTAATAACCAAAATTAAAACTAAGAAAATAATATAATTGAAAATTTAAATGAAAAATTAATTAAATTTTTATGGGAGGATAATACTTTAGGAAAAAAGAAATGCCAAAAACTTTTCATAAATCTAATTCACCAAATATTAATATTAGTAAAAAAGATAGTATTAATTATATATATATATATATAAAATAAATTCATTGAAAAAATATAAAACAATATTTCTTTTTCAAATGATAAAAATTCTAGTTATTTTTATACGATTTATAAAAAAATATGATAGAAAATAATTAATATATTTAAAAGAATTAGATAAAGTATTTTTCTTATGTTGTAAATTATTTATTCAAAAAAAATTATTAAAGGTCTAAATTTTTTTTACCTAGGGTCTCGTGATCCTGATCCTAGGGTCAACATGAAAAAAATAAATCACGAATAGTTACTAGTTTTTAGAACAATAACTAACAGATAAGATCAAAACCGCTCCAGCTTATAAAAAAAAAATAGAACTATAAATACTTGTTCTAGTTAAAAGGCGACACCACCTCCCACCGATATATACCATTGACAGACTTACTTTGTCAGTTCATCTTCCCAATTGACAGAGTTGAGTTTTTTTTTTTCTGTTGGAAAAACTAACGTAATCAAGAATTTATTTTTTAAAAAATTGTCATTCAATTTTTATAAATAGTTGGGTCTTTTTTTAAAAATATTAATTATTATTATTTTTAAAGATTTTTATTAGAAAAATTAGTTTAATTTATTAAAAAATTATTATTTAATAAAGAAGGGATTGTGTCATCAAACAATAAAAATTGGTTAGAATCACATGTATTCATATTTATAATTTCTTGAGAATGGACAATTTTCCACCGGTTAAGGATTATATCTTTCTTCATTCCGCTGCATCATATTTCCACAAGTTTTTTCATAGAAAATAATATTATACTAATTCAATTGAAACTCAATTAAATTGAACAAAACCAATATGATTTTTAAATCTACTTATAACTGGTTTAGTTTACCTTAAAATGATTGAACATTAATTCCTAGTCCATAAACAATAGTCAACGGCGTTTAGTCTTGTGCAAGTATAATTATAAAAAGACAGCAAGTTACAAGTTATTTGAATTCCTCAAAGTCAACTTTTACTTGGTGCAAGTGTATTTATTAAAAGATGAGATGACATTTTAATCAACTTTTTTAATGACAACGCGACCGCTTCATTCGAACATAAAAAAACATACCTTGAGGGCGTTAAATGGTCACCCGGACATATCTCAGCTACAATATATTTATAAATTTTTTTTCCTTAAATAGTGCACGTAACCATAAAATACTAGATTTTTAGGTTGACCGTCCCGAATACTTTTCAATTTATCTTGATGACCAACAGAAAACTTCCATTGGACCGGACTAACTAGTCACCTCAGGTTCGGTGTTATCTAATTCATCATTTATTTTTAAACATTAAAAAAATATAAAATAAATGATATTAAATAACATTAAATATTTAGGCAAACAGAGAAAATTTCAACTATATAAACACGTTAAATTTCTATATATATATAATTTGAACAAATCTTTGTAAAATAAATAATTTTTTTATCAGAATAATTATCTTCTTAGCTAATCACGATGAGTATTATTGACAATAAATTAATCTGGTAAACTCAGCTACCCTTGCCTATATATTTGGCTTTCATTTATGAGAGCAAATATGCATGCATAACAAGGCCTAATTTCTTGTAAGTTCTTCTACCTTTTCTTCCTTAATTCCTGTGTCTTGTGTTCATAATTATTCAAATGTATTTGATTAAATTAATATTGCTAATCACATTTGTATATGATCGATTAATTAAAAGTGATGTGTTAAAAGTGATGTTTGCTTAATATAACTGTTTTAGTTAGAGATGTACTCTTTATTTAATTCATATCTTTTAATTTATGTTATCGAATTTAGATCCGAAAGTATAGTATATCAGTTAATTTCGTCTAAAATTGATTGATAGACCTAAAGAAAAAGAGGAGTATTTTAGGAATATGATATATGATTTGAATATTATGAAAATTATATACATAATTTGGATAATACTGAAACTTACTTATCCAGTTTAGTAAAATTGACATTTTAATATTGTTCTTTAATTATTTTATCATAGGTGATAAAAAGATAGATCCGCTAGTCTTAGCGGCCCTCGTAGTTGTCGTAGGTGATAAAAGAAATAAAAAATGAGGAACAGTGAATGGGTGAAGACCTTGGAAAGAAAATTATCATCCATGAACATAGATGAAAGAGAAATACAAGAAATGCTAGGATGGGAGATTGAGGTCCAACCATCTTTAAAGTCTCGGAAATTTTACGAGATGCCCAGCCTAACGCCTACGAGCCAACGATCGTTTCACTCGGACCTTACCACCACGATAAGCCTCAGCTTAAAGCCATGAACAAGTTCAAGTGGTTTTTGCTCAAGACATGGGGAGACAGCGGGAGATGCTTGAGGGACAGTGCAAGAGTCATCGAAGAGCACGAGACCGAAGCGCGGAATGCTTACTCAGTGCAACCGATCAACATGGTTGGAAATCAGTTCGCCGAATTGATGTTGCTGGACTGCGTGTTTGTCATTATGATTTTGTGGTTTTGGAAGAAGGAAAAAAGTGGATTCCAATTGATGGAAAACAAGATCTTTAAGAGGTCGTGGATGATAGTGGCGCGAGACATGTTGCTGTTGGAGAACCAATTGCCCTTCTTTTTGCTTGAGACTTTGTTTCACATAAAATTCCCTTACAGACAAGGTAAGCTGAAAAAATGGATGGTTCGATTCTTCAGTGGGTTTGTGAATAATAACATATCGCTAGTATCTGTATCTCACGATGCAAAGATTCGCTGTTTGCCATTACTCTTACCCAACTTATTTTCACTATGCTAAATTACTTTCATGCTCATAAACGTCGATGTTGACCTTATATTAAATCAAATTGTAACTTCGTTCTGGAGCTAATTAATAAAGTTTGACTAGTTATTTGATTCTTATCAAGTTGTTAATTAAGTAGCCTCTTAGCATTCTTCGCTTGCTCCAAGTTTTAGTGCAGTGCTCAACTGTTAATTAAACTGAGTAATTAAAGAGTGCTTGCAGGACTACTTATCGCTCTAGAAAATTGAAGGTTATATATCGAAGCTTCTTGCTCCGAAAGTCACTTCATGGAACGGTCTGGTCGAAGAACGACAGTCGGCATTTACCAAATGCACTGGTGGACGATCTTTACTCGAAGATAAATAGAAATTTGTTAATTTAAAAATTTTAAAATTTAAAATTTTCTGATCTGCCAAGATAGACTTGACCTGTTGAACTCCGAATCAGGAAGACTGGGCCAAAGGCTGGGCTAGAGCTAGGTGTATCGACCATAATAACAAACAGTCTAAGTAAATAGAGTAAGAATCACATCTCAGAATAAAGCTTTACAAACTACATTATGATATTACTAATATAAAAGCATAAGTATAATTACAATAAATAATATGGATAGTGACCAGACTGCTTAGATATTAAGTAGATTAAAATAAAGACAAGTAAATAAATTTCAAATTTAAGAAGCAAAATAGAGTAGAGTTAGAGTAGATTTCACCGTCTTCGACGACGGCCACATCCGATGCCAACAGTCCTTCGCTCTCATGCATGAGGCCTGACATTGGTTGCCGCTGCTACTAGCCGCCTTCCCTTTTCTACAGGAGGGCTCTTCATGTTACTCGGCCACCTGACTCATGCTGCCACCGCCTCATGGACTCGGCGTCGCCTTCCTCATGCAGTCCACCATCCAATGCCACTTCTGCCCCGCCCTCTTCTCCCTCTCGACATCATGCATGCTCTGCTGCGCCGCCTCCCTCGACACCACTTCACGCAGGGATTAGGGCAGCCCCTCCCTTTCTCCCTCATGCGTTCTATCTTTGTCGGCGGCATCACAACACGCCTCGGCCTCTCTCACCGCCTCCTTCATCGATTGTCGAACCTACTCTCCAGACCGTTTCTCCGCCAGAAGCACGATCCAACTGCTGCTCCCCCTTGTTCGTTTGCTCCATCCCGGGACGAGGAGGTCGACGACCCCTCTCACCACCTTCACCCTCAATCGCCGTCGCATCCAGCGCCCGCCGCCTCTAGCGGTTGCCATCTCCTCAAGCGGCCAAGCGCCGCCTCCCTCTCACCTCCTTCGTCGTCTGCCCAACCACGTAGCCCCGGCACCTTCCGTCTTGTGATCCAACGAGTCGGCAACCGCCATCTCCTTTCTCATACCGGTAGCCCCCTGTTGGCTGAATCTACGACCCTATGCCGCTTACTCCGTTCCACTCCTTGTGGTTTACTGCGTTCATCCTTCAAGTTGTTCAGCCTGCGAGCTGTTGTTATATTTTGGCTTGCGTGCCATGTTTTGATCTTTGTGCTGGTGCTGTGTTTCGGCCTACATGCCGCTGTCATATTCCAGCTTGCGTGATACTGTCGTATTCCAGCTTTGTGCCGACCTTTAACTTCGCACCATCGCCCCCAACTTTGAGTCGTCCTCTAGCTCCGCGCCATCGCCTTCGGCTCTATGTCGCTTTCAATCCACTTTTACGGGCCTGATATGCTTTACATTCAGTCATTTCATTATAGTACTGCTTATTTTCTTCATTTCTATTATCGGAGGCTAACTTGAGCATCGGAGAGCCATACGGGGGCAGCCTCTGGTCTGGTTTCTAACAACCTTGTAGGCACCATTGACTGAAGACTTTCAGACACCTTTAATTTTGCTCTTTTTGGGAGTCTAGTGACTCAGTTAACATAGAAGACACCTCATTACCCTCTCCTCTCCGAGTCATGGAAATTCTGTCAACATTCTAGCCACACCACCCGACAGTCCACCCATCTTAACTTTCGGACAAGATCATCATCTATCATTTGACAAATCATTAGATGGCATCCCTTTTCCTATTAAAGTCAAATGGACACCCATTTAAATCAGAGTTTAAGATAGTAGTTGTAACATGTAGCAGGTAGTTGCTATAACGTATAGAAGCTAGCAACTAGTTGTTATATGTTATAGCAATTACTTGCTAGCTTTTATACAATCGATTGTGGTCAAATAATGTTCATTTGAAATGTAGTAGGTGTCATGGAGTTCTTTTAGTTTATTTTACTCATTGAAATATTATTTTAACTAGATTATCACTCTCCAATAAGTGAAATTAGTATAAGATAATGATAGTACTTGTAGAAGCTAATAACCAACTGCTATATGTTGTAACAGATAGTAACTAGTTGTTACAGATGGTAGCAACTATTTACTAGCTGCTATAACCTAAATCTTAATTCCTAATCCAAAGATATTTCATACACTCCACTCTAAATGGGGTGCTCATTTGACTTGTTTTTAAGGTATGCCATATTTTGGTAAAGGTCGAGGCGGTTAGCGCCTTGTGTAGATCCTGCCGATCAGGCGACTCATCAGCTTGATCGGATCAAGGAGTAGCCGATCCGACACTACGACTGCTCGGACAAATACCGAGCTTCCGACGCTCAAAGGGCTCAAGCATGACAGGGATGAGGGCCGAGCAGCCGTCTCGCTCGGCCGAACGGCAGACACCGCCCCAGCCAGAACATACAAGGCTCCCTTGTTCAACGAGGTGGATCCGAGATAGCGGACTACGTGCCGAGCGAACCTTCCGCTCGACCTGGCTACTACATCAGCCAGACGACAGGCCCACCAAATGGCTCTCCCGCTTGCTCCAATAACCGACAAGGGGAATAGTTGGGAATATCTTCCTAGGGATTAGTGTCGCCGACAGGCGGCATGACTACAGGTGGCATGGTCAGACAGAGAATCGTACGGTGGAAGCTTTCACTGTCACGTCAGGAATATGTTCGGGCTATTGAGGTATGATGTCAGACACACTTTTCTGACACGTCCTTTCCATGTATGCTTTGAGGAGCGTGCACACCTCGAGAAGCATACACGTGCCTTTGGGGAGCCTTATATAAGGACCCTCAAACTTTGACGGAGGTATGCTCATTATTTTACTGTAGCTACAGTTGTGTTTCATCTTTGCTCTACTGCTTTTTCTCGTCGGAGATTTGACTTGAGCGTCGGAGGGCCATCGCTGGAGAACCCCTTCCTGGCTCAGCGTTGTGCTTGCAGGTCCACGTCGGTGGGAGATCCACGCCCTTGGAGTCTTCACCCAGTCAGCGAGAGCGCCACATCCCTAACATCCGCCACTTCGACTCGGACAAGATCACCTTTTACTTTTAACTTTACCATCTAAATTTTATTTTTTTATTTTACTATCAAATTTCTATTTTTTTTATATAATTCAGATATCCAATTCTTACGATCAAATTAATTTTAGAAGTAACTAGCCTGATCAAATAATTTTTTTTACTAACCACTAGGATAAATTTAAAAGCATAGATGAGGCTCCTAGGGCGTAGCGTAAACTGTGGACGTATGATATCTCTGGCGTTATGGCCAGCGGTCGATTTTCAAGAACTGATGACATGAGATTTACTCCACCATGCGTCTATAGCCCGTGTATCTGTATGTATCTCCCTTTATATCCGTAGAGTCGATACTAAAGGGATCGCTAAGGTAATAGACCTATCTTTAAAAGTATAGATGGGTTTTGGTCGATAGTCTTTACAAGTAATTTAAACTTTTAAAAGTATAGATGAGTTTTGATTGACAGTCTAATATTACAAGTAATTTAAACTTTTTAAGTATAATATACCTGAATGAAATTTAAGTATAATATATCTGAGTGAAATTTAAACTCTAGTTATGCAAGAAGTCAATTCCATTACTCCATGACTTCTAACAAATTTCTATTTGAAATGAAGAGAGAGGTAACGTGTGATAAGATAAAAAGCAAATTTTTATATAGTTAAAATAATTCCAAAGTATTTTCATAGAAAATAATATTATATTAATTCAATTCATAAACTCAATTAAACTGAACTAAACCAATAATTTCAGTATAATTTAAATGGCCATCTGGTTTAGTTTAACATTCCTAGTCCATAAATAATACGAGTCAACGGAATTTAATCTTGCCCAAGCATAATATAAAAGGATGTGAAGTTATTTGAATGAATCAAAGTCAACTTTTTATTTGGTGCAAGTGTATTTATAAAAAGCTATAGTGATCTTTTTTATAAACCAAAGTCAACTTTCTCATGGGAATGCAACCACTTAAATTGAAATATTATTGTATATTTAAGAATATGTTAGGTAGTTCATTATTGGTTAATATCTATATATCTATTCTAATGTAAATATTTAATTTGTTGAGCAAATTAATAAATGGTTTAAATAATATTAAATATTTAAGGAAACATATTAATGTCCCATGCACCATGCATAAGTTTTGACTATATTAAACACTTTAAATTTATAATATATATAAATATATATGTATGTATTGTCTTACTATTAATTTGAACAAATCTTTGCAGTAGAAATATTATTTGAGTCGCCTTCAAGTATTATTTTACTTCCTTTTTTTAGTTTCAAAATAACTGTTTTTATCATTTACTTGGTTAAGCATGATAAATATTATTGGCAATAAATTAATCTGATGGAAGTAATGCATGGCTATATATATTGGGTTCATTTATGAGAGTAAATGTGCATTCTGAAGAAGGCTTATAAGTTCTTCTCCCTTTTCTACCTTAATTTTTTTTTTTTTTGTTGATGATTCATCATTAATCTGTTGCTTCTATAAATTTTGTTGATTATTTGATCCAGTACAAGATGGGAATATGCAATTTCACCAGGTATTTATATTCAGATACTTTTGATTAAATTAATGTAGTTAATTTCATTTGCATATGATCCATTAAAATTCTGAATTAATCAGGATAGTCGAATTAAAATGAAGTTCACTCCATATAGCTTTTTATTTGATTATTAAACTGTATATCTATTAAAAATTCATTATTGATATGCAAAAATTGAAAATATTGAAAAATCAATAAACTAAATGATGGTAATAGTAGATATTTCAATATCTCCAAGTGTCTCCTTATTGATTTTATCTATTTGATTTCAATATTAATTGAAAGTAAAAAAAACATTTAAAAGGTTTATATATATAAAGAAAAAGAGCTATTATTTTCTCCAAATTTTTTAAATAAATCGGTTTTAGAAATTATGATTTTAGATGAAACAGTATTCATATTTCTTATATTTTAGCCAGTTTTATTTGGGGTACCAATTTGTATTTAAATGGAAATTAAACTTCAAAAATTAAATTTTATTAGGTTAATATCAATTTCTATTTAAATAAGAATAAAATTTTAAAATTTAAATTAAAATATATTTAAATTAAAATAATATTAAATTAATTATTGATTGTATAGTCATCTATTAAAGTTATTATTTTCTTAAAAATTATAACAACAACAAGATTTATCGTAATTAGATGTTATCTCTAAGTATATCATCATCTTTTCTTAAATATTTTTTTCTTAAAAATTATATGTTATAAATGAAATAGTAAGTCTAATAATTTTTTGTATTATTTTTAAAATACATAATTTATTTTAAGACTTGTTAAATTTATTTATTTTTTAAAAAAAGTTACTAATTATTGTAAACAGAAAAAATATATTATTCTGTATATGAAATTTATTTGACTATAAGACAGCATTCATCATTCTATTAAAATTAAAAATATTAGATCAGTATAAAATTTAATTTAATTTGATTTAATTTTTTTACTGGATTTGAATTGACTAAATCATTATACAAATTTTGATTTGCCATTGGTTTGGCTAAGTGTATGTTACATAAAAATAAAAACAAATCAAATTTATTTTGACTAATAAAATATCTAATTATTATAAATTTAACAAATTCATCTATTTTAATTCAATTATATTCTAGAAGTATGACAGCAAATAAGCTTTGCTATTATTATATAGACATATACTTTTTTTTATATATATTGTTTGTTTTTTTTTTGTCATAGGTAATAAAAAATAATTAAAGATGACGAGTGGTGCAACCAACTTAGATGAGCAATTGGTAGAAAATTTAAAGAATAGACTATCGGTCGTTAAAAATCATGAAAATGTAAGAGTACGTGCCCAAGAGCCAACAATGTTTGAAGTTTCAAAAATTTTACGAGATGCTCAGCCTGAGGCCTACGAGCCAAAGATTGTGTCACTCGGGCCGTACCATTATCACAAGCGCCACCTTCGAGCCATGAATCAACAACACAAGTGGTCGTTGCTCAATAAGTTGCTAGATCAAGACCGGTCCAAGGATCTCAAGTATTATCTCAAGGTTATCAAGGACAACGAAGCAAGAGCTCGCAATGCTTACCCAACGCAATCGATGATCGGCATGTGTGAAAATCAGTTTGTCACGATGATGCTGTTGGACTGTGTGTTTGTCATCGAGATGTTGTGGCTGTGGAAGAGTCCGGAAGGAATAAAAAACCTGGTCTTCATGAGTGAGCAACGATCGCGAGCAGTAGTGGCACGAGACATGTTGTTGTTGGAGAATCAACTGCCCTTCTTTTTGATCCAGACTTTGTTCGACTCCGCATTTCCACCCGTGCGCGGCAGGCTAAAGAGCTGGCTGGGTGAATTCTTCAGCGCCTTTTTGGATAGTAAGATATCACGAGTACCAAAAGGTGCTGTTATCCACCATATTCTCCATCTTTTTTATTTAGGGGTGGTGCCATCAACAGTAGACTCAGCTGCAACGGAGAGAAATGGTCGTCATCAGTCGACTGTGAGGCTGGGATGGCTTCCGAGTGCGACTCGACTGAAGGAGACAGGAATCAAATTCAGGAGGAATAAGAGCCCGAGAGATGATCAGTTGTTGGACATCACTTTCGATAAAGGGTTTCTAAAAGGGGTGCTGAAGATCCCCCAGTTTGAGGTCGACGAAGACACCAACATTCTCTTCAGGAATCTCATCGCGTTGGAACAGTGCGATACTAGGAACATCACCGATGTCGGCGCCCCTTTCACGGCCTATGTTTTCTTCATGTCTTGCATCATTCACACTGCCGCAGATGTTGAAATACTCCAGCGAGACGACGTCATCATCAGCGGGATCGGCAGCAACAAACAAGTCGCTCGTCTCTTCAACAGTCTCTGCAAGGAGGCGGTGGTCGACACCGACAGATGCTACCTTTCGCAAGTCGTCAAGGAGGTCAATCGACACAGCCACAGCAAATGCAAGGGCTGGTGGGCGGAGCTGAATTATAAAAACTTCCGTACTCCTTGGTCAGTTGTCTCATTTGTTGCGGCCTTTTTCTTCTTCATCATGGCGGTTCTGCAACTTAATTTTACTATAAAAAATTATAAATTACAAATTAAAAATTACAAATTACAAGTTAATAAAACTCATCAGTAAGTCAACTTGTAATTTGTTGTTTGGGAAATAGTTCTTTTCCAAAAGAGATGGAGATGGAGATGGAGATGGCGATGGAGAAGTAATGTTCTATGTGAGTGCCAACAGCGATCATCAAGCTCTGGAGCTTTATCAATAAAGTTTGGTTAATTTGTTTCTAATCAAATTTATGACATGTGAGTCTATGTTTTTTTTTAAAGATATGACATATATTAACGTTGATGTGGATTATAATGAGCGGACCCAAGAGACGATGTGGGGTCAAAGTCAAAATAACGTGACAGCCAAAGTCAACGGAGGAGAACATCTCCTCATCTAACTCTGATTGGCTGCCTGGTGCTAGGGCTCGTTGGATGGGCCTGGTCGGATTCTGAGCCGTGCGGAGAAAAGGCTGACCAGCTTTTAAGTCGGTCGAACATAAGGGTTTCAGTGCTTCACCTTTGAACTAAAGAAACAACGTGTCTGGTCACTCAATAGCCGATCGAGTTTAAGGACGGTCGCCCTTATAGACCGGCCAGAATAGCCGATCCACTGTCAAAGGAAGGGTCAAACTCATTCCTCTGTAGGAGCCTCTCTATATACGCTTGGTCGATCTGATCACCAGTCAGCCCTAAGGGTATCTATTCGATAGTAGAATTAACCTGGTCCATATGACTTCATGTCCATCTCTTCTATGTATAAGCGGGATAGCTTTATGAATCTGGTCACCCGAACCTAACTCCGACCTTCTCGTCGAACAGGATTCCTCTCCCTGATCTTTTCGTCCCTCGGATGCGCCACGTGTGTCCTTCTTGCTCCACATGTGTGCTCTTCTGTAGCTCCTCGTCCCTCAGATATACTGAGTCTG
>JBBMJZ010000027.1:14954576-14970592 GCA_037833815.1 Zingiber zerumbet
CAATTAAGTCAGTTCCATCGATTCAACGCCTCTTCACTTAAACATGTCAAACCGTCTGACACAACTGCATGTGGGGTAACATGTGAACTGACATAGTACGTGAGTTATCATAGCATGCTAAACAATTTAGTCAATATAGTGTGACACACACGGTCTTCTACCGTACAAAATGAGGGTGATATGGCCCTTTAACACGACGATGTAACACTCTCCTTACCAAAGTATGGCAAACATCCCATCATTAATTAATACACAAAAGAGAGGCATCGGACAGCTATCGTATATAGAGGAGTCACTACAAAAAAATGAAATTAGCATGAAAAAAATTCATCGTAAATCTACAACAAAATTAGTGATAAAAAAGAATTCATCGCTAATTAATAACGAAATTAGAAAAAAAAATTAGTCACAAAGTTAGCAACAAACAAATTTCATCATAAAATTCGTTGCTAAAATTAATTTTGACACAAAATTCAATATAAATTTGTGATGAATTTTGAATTCATCGTCAAATTTGTCTAAATACACCCTAAAATTCAAAATTTTCACTTCATGCGATGGGAATTTGTCTACAAATTCGGAGTACGTCGCGCAAATTAGCGATGAATTTGGCGATGAATCTAAGTTCATCACCAAATAAAACTTAAATTTCGTCTCACCTTTCCTCTCACAAAAATCCCTGACCCAACCGTAAATCCCTTCCACCTCCCTCTCTCTTTGGCTACAACGAGTGACTGAACCACTTCTACCGCCTCCGGCATGCAAAACTCTTTCAAGGCATAAGCTACTCTCTCTCCCCTCCCCTCCCCTCAACGGTTCAAACTAGTTGTGGTGAGGTGTGACAACCACCAGCCATGTCGACAAGGTCAGTCATGACCTCGGCGTCGCCTCAAGCTAGGCGCGAGGATGGTTGTTGCCTCGGCCATTGCCTTAGCATGGCAATGGGGCCAGATGCGCCCCCCCCCTAGTTGCGAGCTTGGCAGGGTCGTGAGCTCAGATTGACCATGAACTTGCCCGGCTGTGAGCTTAGACCGGCCATGAGCTTGGTCGGCCGTGAGCTTTGTTGACTGTGAGCTCATCCTGGCCATGTGGCCTGCGACTTCCCTCCATGGCGGTGAGCTTGGTCAGCCATGAGCTCAGGTAGGCAGTGAGCTTGGCCAACCACGAGTTTAGACAGGCAGTGAAAATGCACCAGTCCCAAGCTCATTTGACCATGAGCTTAGCAACAGTTGTGAGCTCGGCCAGCCATGAGCTCAAACCCAACTGTGAACTCTGATTGTTGACTTCATAATGTTGTTTGTTTCAGTCCCTTTTTGGCGTGGGCTTAACGTATTTGAGATATGTCTACTCTCGTTACTATAATATTACATATACAATTAATTATATTACTATTGTTGATGAGGTACTAGCTTTTATTTGTGGTAATTTTTATTAATATTTTAATAAATTAGAAATAGAAGAAATATAGAAAGACAGAAGTTGGATATATAAAAAGAACTTACCTGAACGTTTGAGTTTAACTGATGAATTATTATTGGGTTGGAAATTTTTTTAGATTTTGCTTGTAGTAATGTTGAGTTTATGGATAGGAATAAGTTAAGGTGCCCATGTAGAAAGTGTTATAATGGTAAATTTTTTTAGTTTGATAAAGTTCGAGAACATTTTTGTAAATTTGATTTTCCCTGAATTACTATAATTAGACATGTCAGGGTGAACTTATCAGATATCATATCATATAAGTTTCAATTAGTAAAGATCAAAGTTATTATTATCAATAAAATCCCTATTAGAGGATGATAATTGATGCAGTGTGTTAGAATTTTATTCTTGCTATAAGTTCTAGTTTTCCTAGAATAGTTGAACAAATATTACTAGTTATGCATCACCGTTGGAGAATGTAGAAGTACCAAGTGTTGATAAAAATGCAAATAATGAACTATATCGTTAATTGGAGGAAGTGTTGAGCACTGTAGATAAACTTGTATGAGCTAGTTGTAACAGTCATATTAAATTATCTTTCATTATAAAATTGTTGAATGTCAATGCAGAACATAATGTATCTTGAGATTATTTTAATGATTTTGTTCAAGTCATTGAAGATGTATTATCGTGTGATCACATATTACAATATGAAAAAACATTTGAAAAAATTATGCTTTTTTGATGGAAAGAATTTTGATGTTTGCATAGATGGTTGTATGTTATATTAGGGAGATGATGAAGATGTAAATTTTTATCAATTCTATAATAAATCTCAGTACAAGAGTACCAAGAGATTGTGTCATCATCAACAACATAAATCATATAGATAAATATTTTATTTACCTTTAACTCCTAAGTTACAAAGTTTTTATGCATCAAAGGTCACTACTGAATACATGACTTGACATACAAATCATAAAATACAAGAGGGGCTAATGCATCATCCATCAGATGTAGAGGCATGGAAATATTTTGATAGAATATGTCTTGAATTTGTGAATGAGACTTGAAACATTAGATTATGTCTCTATGCTGATAGATTTGCTTCATATGGCAAATCAGGAAGAACTTAATCTTGTTGGCCAGTTATCTTAACTCCATATAATATTCCACCTATTATATGCGTAAAAACATCAAATATATTTTTAACATTGGTCGTATTTGACTCGTAAAATCTAAAGAAGTTAATATATGTTTACATGCAACCATTGATTGCAGAGTTGAAACAACTATGGGATCATAAGGTTTTTCAACATATAATGTTTATACTAATAAGATGTTTGTAATAAAAGTTATTTTTCTTTGGACTATAAAATGACTTTTCAACTTATGATATGTTATCGGATGGAGTACCGTTGGGATACTAGGATGTCCAATATATAGGAGAGATCGAAATCAATTAGATTGAAATGTGAGAAGAAGCCGATTTATTTTAATTGTCATAGATAATTTTTACTAGAGCTGTCAGACAGGTCAACTTGTAAAGGGTGAGCCGACTCGTGACGGACCAACCATTTGGCGAGGTGGGACGGACCAACCATTTGACGAGGTTGGACAGGCCAACCTGTCATCTTGGTGAATTGGTAAATTCCCAACTATTGGTAAATTACCTGATTATTATATATATTTTTTATAGTGTGATGATTGGCATGTGGAAACCTAAACTACGTACTAATTCAAGTTGTATACACTAAAACAATGATTGATTCAAGCAATCAAATAGATAAACAAAATCCAAGCAAAATTTTGCGACAAAAAAATTATTGTAAATGTTACGACGAATCAATATTTATTCATCGCATAATTTTTTGATAACCTTTCACAAATATTTTTCACACCAAATTTTTTAATAAAATTCGTCGCAAGGGTTGACTTTTTTTTAGTGAGTTCACTCCTGAGGACAGAGGTATGTGTTTATGCATGCGTTCACAATTATACGCATCTATTCTCTGCACTGTTCATCTTCGCCATTTTCTCTCTACGTGGGAGATTGATTTAAGCATCGGAGTGACTAAACCAAAACACCTCCTGACCTGCGGTCCCACTTTTAGGTTCTGCCAAGTCTCAAGGTTATATATATTCTTCCTTGAAGTTGGGCGACTCCATCAGCATCCAAGACAGCTCCCTAATGGCTCCTCCGTCTGCTATCTTAGAGAGGAACGTACATCTTAAAGATCTTTCAAGGCTTTCAAATAATAGGATGAATTTTGATGATTAAATTTTTAACAAGAAAATCATTAAACATCGATTTAAAGTGAACGAATTAAACTTTTGGAAAACAACTATTTTTTTCTTTCTGTTTTGGCAAAAGTCATCGTTCTAACTGAGCTATTTTGGCAATTCGGGAAATGAACGACTTGAAGGCGCATTCAGGGCCGGCCCTGGTTTTTGTTGATTCATTCTTGGTAAGTTAAAGTTTTCCCCCCTGAAAATTAAGAAACTACGTGATTAAATCAAGTAAAGTACACGAGAGAGAGAGGGGGAGAGGCAGAGAGGAGAGAGCTGGTAATATGGTGGCTGTACAAATCTGTTCCGATTTGGTAATTGCAAAATCTAAAGATAATTTTGAATTCGGTCGCCAAGATTTGATTTGGTGGATCGCCGATCGATCAAGCGGCGGCGTTTTCAGATCCGTCAGACCACTCGATGTCCTTGAGCGCTGGCCGAAGCAGGTCGCAGCAGAAGTTGAGGTACTCGAGTGTGTCGCCGCCGGCCTTCGTCACCTCTACCAGCCTCACCGATGGTGCCACCGTGAGGATCTTGGCGGCCACTGCCAGCTTCCCCTTCCGCCCGATCTCTTTCTTCTCCATCCGCACTCCTGCCGCACCGCTCCGCGTCACCAGGAACCTCCCTCCCGTCGCATCCTCCAGCTTCGCCGCCACCCCCTCGGCGGTCTCCCGCGTCGCGAATCGCATTCCCTCGCTTCTCCGCCCTCGGCCCTGCTCGAACAGGGGCGACAGGTCGAACCCCTCTGACAGCGAGATGAGGTGGAACGCGTTGAGCGTTTTCTCCTCCTCCTCCGCCGCCACCGGCTCGTCATGCTTATTTTCCCCCTTCGACGACGACGACCCCGCCACCGGAGTACGGAGGATACGGGTCTTCTTGAACCAGGGCATCTCCGCCAGCCTCGCCACCGTGAGCCGCGTGGCGGGGTTGGGGTCGAGCAGCTTGGTGACCACGCGTCGCGTCTCGGCAGAGAACCACGGCGGGCACCTGAAGTCGGCGCGGTGGATCTTTTGGTACATGGTGATGAGGCTGTCGTCCTGGAAGGGGAGATACCCCGCGAGCATCACGAACAGGATAATACCGCAGGACCAGAGGTCGGCCTTCGCGCCGTCGTATCCCTTTTTCCCGATGACCTCCGGCGCCACGTACGCCGGCGTGCCGCACGCGGTGTGGAGGAGCCCGTCGTCAGCGCTGGCAAAGGCGCTGAGCCCGAAGTCGGCGACTTTAAGGTCGCCGGCCTCGTCCAGGAGGAGGTTCTCCAGCTTGAGGTCGCGGTGGTAGACGCCGCGGCTGTGGCAAAAGTCGACGGCGGAGATGAGTTGCCCGAAATAGCGGCGCGCAGCGTCGTCATGGAGGCGTCCGTGGCGGGCGATGCGGGCGAAGAGCTCGCCGCCGCGGACGAGCTCCATGGCGAAGAAGATGCGGGAGCGGGTGGCCATAACCTCGTGGAGCTCGACGATGTTCGGGTGCCGGACCGCCCGCATGACGGCGATCTCGCGCTTCAGTTGCTCTTCCATGCCGGCGCGGAGCACCTTGTCCTTGGCCACCACCTTCACGGCCACCCCCTTACCGCTGCGCACGTCCCGCGCCAGATAGACCTTGGCGAAGGTGCCGTAGCCCAGCACGGGCCCGAGCTCGTAGCGGCCGTGAAGGGGACGTTTCCCCTCCGGCGACGCCGTCTCCGGAAGCAGCTCCTCCATTGAATTTCTCTCGTAATTAATTCACAAACAAAGGAATCAAAGTGACTAGGAAAAGTAAAACATTAAGATAGGCGGCTACCCGCCTTCGACTTGCTTGCGGTGGCAGCTCCGGCCATCGTGCTGCTTGCGGTGGCCGGCGAGATCAGGACTCGTTCTCCTCGTCGTCATGGCGACGACGGCGCTGCGACATTCCCAGTTTGGTGTCACTTACTCTCTCACTCTGCCCAACGAACCTTATAATTCACAGATGAGTCTGCTCGAACAGAAGCTAAAACACTTGTCGCCATCTCCTCTGTTCTTCACACGTTTCTGTATTTCGATTGAAGAATGTAATCGCAAATTAATTTCTGCAAATTACTTGTTTATGTTTCATATTATCCAAATTGTCGTCCCTTTGTGCTAGTCACTATTCCAAAGGCTAGTAGCCATCCGTAATTTACCTCCTCCATGTTGATCCTGGGACGGATTGGCGGGGGCGTTGGGGGCGAGCGTATTCGCCTTTTGCCACAATATTATCCAAATTGTCACCATCAGGTCTGAGTTCAAATCTGGACAAAGTCAAGTTAAATTACCTCCTCTATGTGCTAGTCACTGTTCCAAAGGTTAATAGCACGGCTAATAGCCGCCCATGATTTACCTCCTCCGTATTGGTCCTGTAACAGGTTGGTAGGGGCACTGGAGGTAAGCGTATTTACCTTTTACCATCATATTATCTAAATCACGCCCTGAATAAGGTTGAGTTAGCTAATACGAAATACAATTGTTATAATAAGGGAAGGATTTGGATCTCATAAAGTCAAGAAAAAAAAAATCCTTCCCGCACTAATTAACAATAATTGTTCGATTTACCTTATCACATATGATCGTAGGGTCAACCGTATCACACCACTGGCGTGACAGATTTCATCTCTTTTGTTATAATATTATTCAAATCGCATATTAATTTGAAAACATTTAAATCATGTATCCAATTTATATTTTACCCTATGCTCATTCGGCCATCTATATGATTAGAATGGATATTTACAGGTATAAATTTAATAAAAAAATTAGACGAATACATATATTGATTTTAGCCGACGCTAGTTGACACACTTCTAGATTTCTGAATGACATGAAATGATTAGAATGGTAAGATTATAAATATAGTCTCATATTGATATTACATATAAACTATCATAAATTTATAAAAAAAAAATATTAGTATGAAAAAGATATTTTTATTAGTATGAGATATTTTGAGGAGAGTCTAAGAGTAAAGTCAAGAGGCTCTAGTCTCAAAATGGACAATATCATATAATTGTGAAGATATGTGGATATCCTTTGGACATAACAAATGATATCGGAGTCAGGGTCTAGACCAGATGTCATGTGCGGTGGCCTTGAATGAAGTTGAGGGTGGACCCGGAGTAGGTCTGGGTGATCGGATACTTATGAGAAGGTCCGGAGCATATCAGGGTGACTGAATGCTTGCGGGGAAGCCTGAAGCTAGGTCAGGGTGACCGGATGCTCGCAGGGAGATCTGAAGCAGGTCAAAGTGACCGAATGCTCGCGGGGAAGACCCAGAGTAGATCAAGGTGACATGGTGCAGATGCTTGCGGGGAGGCTCAAACCATAAGAGTAATGATGGTCCTTCGTTTGAGGTTAGGATTATTAGGGTTCAATCAAAGTCACACATTAGAAAGATTTGGAAAAGATCATGTGGTTAAAAGGATGTAGGATATCTCTATTGGTATAAGACCTTTTGGATAGAGCTCAAGAGCAAAGTCATGAAGGTCTAGGCTCAAAGTGGGCAATATAATATCATGTCATTGTGGAGATATGTGGACATCCCTTCGATCCCAATAATTGGTATCAGAGCCCGGACTTCCAGAGGGACTAACCGCCGACTGTGCACAAGAGTTATGGTCCAATCGAACAATGTGGGTGGAATATTGACCTCGAACAAAGAAGTGTAGGCTCCCATGTCCCGATCAAGAGTACCAGACACTAGGCAGGAAGTCCTAGTTGCGGTTAAGCAAGGAAATCCTAGCAGGTTGGGTAGACCGAGGGGCAGGAAGTCCTAGTGGGTTGAGGATAGGAAGTTAGGGAGTCTGTGGTCCTTTGTTTGAGGGGGGATTGTTGGGGTTGTAAAGTTGCAAACATAGTTCCACATTGAAAACACATGGTATGAGGTCTTTTGGGTAGAATTCATTAGTAAAACCATGAGGGTTTAGATTCAAAGTGGACAATATCACGTCATTGTAGGGATATCTAAATTCTTTTCGATCCAACAATAACAAGATTTTATATATTCATTTAGTTCATCTAATTATATTTATATTTTTAAACATCATATTTATATACAGTAATAATTTTTTAAATATAAATCAGATTTTTTTAATATATTATAACAATAGATTTGGTATATTTAAATATTTTATAATTAAAAATGTATTACTATCAATTGATATATCTAGTTGATGTTTGTGTACATGAATATAATTAGAAAAATTAGATGAATATATAGAACTTGATTATTTATCATTCTAAACTTTTTAGATATATCAATTAATTTTGACCAAAACTAACGGATAAATTTAGAGAGTTTGACTTGAAATGATATAAAATCATGTATTATGTGTTCGTTAAATTCTTTTAATTCTATTTATATCTTTAAATATTAATTTAATATACTTTATTGGGATCCGTACATTTTTAATTAGAAAGATATTTATTTTGTTATTTATTTTTTAAAATAAAATTAATAGAGTGTTATAATATAATAATTAATTATATATTTTTTAAAACATACCGAATTAATTGCTATGATCTAGTAATTGATTCATGGAGAGAAACTAGCAAATGCGTAAAATGAGTATCAAGTATATGATTTGGGTATTTTTAACGTTGCTTGTGTAATTTGAGTAATGTAAAATTTGAACTACATTGTAATTTACTCAGCAACAATTTTTATTTTTATTTTAGAGTTCACATAATGATGATCTTAGTCTCTGTGTACATTTTATTAGTGTCGTTGTGATAGAGGGTTCGATCGTATTCCTACCATTGGAATAATGTAGTGCTTAACCAATCAGGCACGGCGAGTAACATCATATCACATCATCTGTCACATCACTAACTGCATAATTGAACACTTATTTTCAATTATTGCGATATTTTTATGCATTATTATTCCTCGACAAAATCCTCCGCCACAATTTAGCGATTTATGTCGATGTGACAGAGTGTTTTTATTAATTTCGGTTGTTTGTTAAACTTAATTTCACCTGAATAAATTGAATCTTATTATTAAATTAAATATTGAAAATAAAAGAGCAATAATCAAAGGATGCACTTTTTGTTTGAATTATGAGATAGTATATTTTATTATTATTATTATCAAAAGGCTTTCCACCTATTAGTTGATTGTAAAATTATACCAATTTATCATGTCCGAAAGTCGATGAAATGAAAAGTTAGGAATATAGCGCTCCTACTGACTGTCTGTAGACTTCGCTTCGACCTGCAACACATATTACGTCAGTACCGATTCAAGAAGGGGTCCCCGGCGTTGGTCCTCTGACGTTCAAGTCAGTCACCGGCGATATAGAAAGCGGAGCAACAAAAACAAGCACTGTAGAGCAAGTAGTGTCTTGTGTTGCGTACCTTCGTTGATGCTTAAACCCTCCTTTATATATAGCTTCTATAGCTTGCGTGCATGCTTCCCAAGATGAGCACGCTTTTCAAAATTTTCTCTGAAAAGATTTGTCAGTAAAGTGCCCCTGACACAATACCTTAACAAACCGAGTATACCTTTGAAGTAACAGTAGAAGCTTCCGGTCGTACGATCTTCTGTCTGACCATACCGTCTGTCAGCAACACTAACTCCCAAAAAGATGTTGAGCGATAATCGTTGCTGGGCCGAGCGGGGTGGTCGCTCGGCCAGCGCCTACTGAATTGTGCTGCATCCATTCGGTCGGGATTTTGCTGTGGCTCTCAAATCCTGTTGTCAGGACGAGCGGGATAACTGCTCGCCTAGGATGTCATGTCTTCTTGGCGTTCAACACCTTATTAAGCGCCGACTGCTCGGCGCATTGCCGAACTAGAGGTGATGTCGGATCAGACACCCTTTCTCCTAGTCGAGCGATCCGATCGCTCGATCGACCGATGATATCTGAGCGTTGTCCGCCTTGACCTTGACCTCTCTTGTAGCAATGATCCTTTACAGGATGGACCCCTTCTTATCACCACATCACCCATCTTCTCAAGTACAATTTCCAATATTATATTTTTCTGCTAATACGTTAAATTCTTAATCTGTTGGACAGCTATTTGAATAAAACAAATCCGTCCATATTGTAAAAATTATGAACTACAGTCATTCTAAAGATTAAAGTAGCTGTAAAATCGTAGGTATTATAAATGTTATAACAATTATATTTTGGAGTTGTTATAACGCATATACTTAACTCGTTCAAATACATTTATATTATAACAATTTTAATTTTGTAATTATTATAATATAGATTTAATCAGTTCACCTAATATTCGTATTATAACAACTGTAAAATTATAATATAATTGTTACAATTCAAAACCTTAGATCCTAAATAATATTCACGTTATAATAGTTGAAGCTAACTATGTCAATATACATAGAAGAGATGGAGCATGTCCCTTCATGATAGTACGATGGTTGAAGTATGGGGTATTGTCATATGAGATTTTGAGATCAAAATAAATCACCTTTTATCACGTGGAAGAGATGAAACACCCTATTATAATAATAATAATAATAAAGAATGCTCATATGATGATTAATAAAAATAGACATACTCTGCCCAAAATAAAAAATAATCAAGTACTAAAATGATCTTCTTTATATTTTTGAAATAATTTAGATAATTAAAAAGGATATTAAAAATGTATTAATATAGAAAATTACAACAATATATCCTTTACATTTAAGAAAATAAAATAAAAAGACATTTGTTTTTATAACCCTAAAACAATGCATATGATTTTTTTTTAAAAGAAAACTTATCCTCACTAAAACAAATTACGAGTTTTTGAGACTTACAAATTGAAAAGTCACATGGAGAAAATGAACGAGGTAAATGAATTGAAAGGGATCAAGCTTGATAATATTTTTAATAAAATGGTTACGAATTAATATCTCAAATTAATTCTTTTACCAAACTGAGTTTTTTTAATCAGGCTTGAAATAAAATCTTAATTGGCACAAATTTATAAAAACTCCCAAGATTGAAGAATACATTGTTGATAGATCCCAAGCCTCTCTCTTATTATTTAAACATGTTGATTGAGTATTCTTGGTTTGCGATAACAATAAATCATAATAATTAAGGAATCTTTTCTGTTTCTTCTGTCAAATCCTTCATATCCTATGCTGTCGTTTAATTATTGGGTGTAGAGAAATTATTTTGAGTACTTATCGCAACTGCTATTGCAAAAATATTCAATATGGAATAATTCATAGTACCTTTTGTATTCACATGATCGATTGGAACTGGAAGATTACTGTTTAGGATCATGAAAATGTTCAGGACAAAGAGAAAGTAGAGCATGAACAAATATGTGAAAATCATGAACGTGACTCACCAGCTCCATTATTGAAGGAAGAATGTGCACTTGTATTACAAGCTTCTGCCACTCATGCATAATGACAAAAGTCAGATGACTACACCACCAACCTGTCACCCTATATATATAAAAGAAATGATAGCATGCACATCCCGCCTGTACACGGCCATGGACAATTGAGTGTGACTTGGGATGTTTGGATTATTTTTTGGAGATCCAAAGTGCTTGAAATTGACTTGGGGTGTCCGAATATACACTCATATGCTCATGCTTTGCGCATAGACAGGTATGCCGTGTGTATATATATATATATTTATTTGAAGGACGGTGGATGATATCTAATGTGGATGATTTAACATGGTCAAAACTCATATTTTTTTATTTTCCTCTTTTATATACATGTAATATTTTTCTCTTTTCTGTATGCAAGTAATGTTGGTACTAATCTTTAAAGATCAACAATAATATTGGTTTGAAACTAACATCATATTAGTGCTGATTTTAAACTTGCACCACATGATCTAAACCAGGTGCTGGTCTTTAAAGACTAGCACTAGCTGATTTGAAACTAGCACGAGTTGGTATGATACTAGTTTGAAACCAGCATCAGTCAACAGTAACGTTGATTCTAATTTGTACAAATTAACATCACTTTGTATATAAGAGAGAACAAAAAGTTATTTGTACGTAGATAAAAGAGAAATAATTTTTTTTTTAAACCATGTTAGATTATTCATATTGGATATCGCCCATGATTGCCCAATTAAAAATGTACATGATATCATTCTTTGATTGATACACTTGCTATTCATGCATTTATGAGCCATAAGCGCTTACTGACGTGGCAAATTGACTCAATGTTTTCTTTTTCTTTGTTTTTTGTGTGCGAAGGATTTACAGTTTCACGTTTAGAGAAGAGATTTTGTCTATATCTGATTTTCAATTCTTATTGCAGAGAAAGTAAGGATTTTTTTTTAAAAAAATAACATGTACCCATAAATTATCTATAGATGAATGAGTAGGGTTATGCATATACAAATTTGATATGCTACCCGATGACTCTGCACAACGATGAGTGAAATTCAATGAGTGAAATTCAATGTAAACTATTTGATGTGGTGAAATTTTAATTTTTTTAATCTCTTTCTCATCTACATACCCCAACTTTTCTCTCGTATCGGTATGCAATAAGTTAACTTAAATTAAAATAAAATTTCCATTTCTCTCTCATATGATTGCACACAATAATCATTTTACTACTGATTTTTAAAGATGGTGTAGGTGCTAAAACGTTATAGTAGTTACTACACAGTAGCTGCTACAATGTGTAGCAGTTATTGTATAGTTATTGCGTTATAGCAGCTAATGTTGTGTTGTAGCAGTTAATGTACCGTTGTAGCAACTACTGCATAGTTATAGCAGCTACTGTACCGTTATAGCAGTAGCACAGTTGTAACAGTTACTACTTGGTTGTAGCAGCCACTGTACCGTTATAGTAACTACTATACAGTTTTAACAGTTACTACACCGTTGTAGCAGTTAATGCACACAGTTTTAACAGCAACTGCACTGTTACGTTGTAGCATATACTATGTAGTAGTTACTATAATGTTGTATTATTACTACCATAATGATTTTTGTATGTAATAATATGAGAGAAGATAAAATTTTATTTTAATTTGAAAGGAAAGAGAAAAAAATTGTTACATGGACATAATACAGAGATTAAAAGAAAATTAAGTTTTGGTATTCAATGTCGCTCATGATCACACATGGAGTATTGGGCAACCTATCATATATATTCTTTCATCATTCTTTCATGTAGAATTTTATATTTATTGTGATTGAGATTTCTGATGTGACTTGATTGTAGTCCTCCAAATGATGAATTTGACTATAATAATGCAAAACATTGTAAGTTCACGAAACAAATAGATAGCAAAAAATATAATTGATGTTTTGATAGTGTTTTTTTTTGGGTTGAAATTTATTTCACAATCTTATAGATATTTGTTGGAGTTACTGGGAATATGCTGAATTAAAAATTATATGATTTTAATTTCAAATTTATCTATTGATCTGATTAGGCCTATATGCTTCTTAGTCCACATGGTGTTCCCGAGTAGGAAGACCGTCACTTGAACCCGAGTGAGTTGTCACGAGTAGGAAGATTGCTTTGAGTGCTTCCAGAGTGTTGTGATATCTAAGGGGCCCAAGTTCTTCTCAAGTCTGAGTGGGAATACAAGTTCCTGATATACTGAGTGTTGAGTCAGGATGCCAAATGTCCGACCTACCGAATCACTGAGTGCTAAGCTCACAGAGTGCTCCTGAGTAGTAGCCAAGTGCTCGAGTGGAAGCCAAGTTGAGACGTAAGTTGCCAGACTACCAAGTCAGATTGGGTGGTCCAATCGGGAAAAAGAGATATCGAAACTTACGTTTGATGTAGTTTTCTTAAAATAAATTTGTTTCCTTCTGACGGTGCTTTAAGGTTACGATGGATATTTATTTTCTAAGATACAATGATAAACCACAAATGCAACTAAACACAGGTTATTTATGGTGAACTAAGAGAGTACCTAAACGCTATCACAATGGACTTGCCAAACAAATTACCCAGCATGGAGGAAGAGAACGAGGGATGAAGTGGATAGTATTTCTTGCTCTACTTCTCTCTCTTTTTGTTTTTTTTTTATTACCGACGCTCTTAGTTTCCTTGTGTCTTTTTTGCCAAGGTCTTAGCCTTCTTATATAAGAACTCTGATCTTTTGTAGCAATGAATATCAATAAATGGTTGAATACAGGTCATTTACGACCTTCTTTATCAGCAAACTCGAAACGTCAGCCCCGATCGACTATTTCAGCTGATGGTTATAGATACTCACATTAATGTAGAAGTAACAAGTAAAATAATTATTTTAAATGCTTGTGATATACCAATCTTAAACTTTCAATATGGAAACTCTATGTATAATGGCGTCTCCTCCCTCCATCTCAATTATTTCCATTTAAATTTCTAATATATTTTTTTATTGATTGACCGCATAATTTTACCCTTTTATACTAAATCCTTATTCTTTTGGATGCATATCATTTATTAACTTATGTTTATTCGAGAAGTGTTGTCACGACAGCAGCACAAGATTTTCTTAAATCGATCTTTTTTTACTTATTAGGGGTAATCTAATTATTTATGTATCCAATCAAATCCATTGATTAAGAATTTGATTGGAATGTATTTTGTCTAGACATGATAATATATATTGATTATGTCTGAAAGCTACGTAGATGGCGTGTTGGCCAGATGATTCTAATGTTGACTTGGAGAAGGCTTCACTAGGGAGAGATGATGACACCTAATGCTTCTTTCAACTCATTTTTGCACACACTCAAAAGATCCAACAGAACGTTAAGGCAAAAATCAGAAAAGGGGTCCCTGACATAGACTCTCCGATGCTCAAGTCAGTAGCATCACCTAGCGAAAAGTGGAAAAGAACTATAGTAAAATTGAGTGAGCGCAGTAAAGAGTAATGTTGTGCAATAGTTTGTAAAAACATATCTCTTCTACACAAAGAACACCACCTTTTTATATCA
Source organism: Zingiber zerumbet (assembly GCA_037833815.1). NCBI lineage: Eukaryota > Viridiplantae > Streptophyta > Magnoliopsida > Zingiberales > Zingiberaceae > Zingiber > Zingiber zerumbet. Next base: position 14,969,162 of record JBBMJZ010000027.1, read on the forward strand.
CCTCCCATTAATAACGAGGTGACAAGGAATATTCAGAGCCAGAAGATGTCGGATAATGGAAGGTGTATAGTCTGAAATTTGTACAGTGATCCTCCGAAGAATATTCTATTACACGCATATGAGCAATCTCGTATAACTTCCGCAATAATGATAAAAGTTATATAGTCACCTTCATAATAAGGTTCCATTAAATGCATATGTGGTAACTGAGGAATATTCTCCGACGAATAGCTATCATTCTGACAATCTATTGTGATTCCCTAACAATGTTGTCTCCTAGAATATAGCCTAGCTGGATACTTGGACGGACAAGGTATCCCAATCGTCTTTATGTTTGACTGGATTTGTAATGAGAATTACTTTATGCTTGGAGCTAAATCACATAAGTCCGATCGGATATAAATCCGGATGGCAATATGTTGTTCAATCGAGTAGCATTTGAGAGGGGTGGTGAATCACGTGGTTTTGAAAACTTGTCTTTACTTTTTAAAACTAAAAGCAAAGTACGCAGCGGAGAAAGGAAGTCAGAAAGTGAAGTAAAAGAACAAGCGAACAACAACGCAAACACATTCGGTTTACTTGGTTCGGAGCCTGCGACGACTCCTACTCCAAGACCCAGGTCCCGTGTGTTGGTGCAGGTTGCACTAACAGTCTGGTTTTAATATATGACAAATAAGTTAAAGTTAGACGAGTAATTTATTTAATTCTTCTACCAAGTGTGCAGGAGTTAACTAGTCTGAAGGACCTGACACCAGACTGAAATCTAGCTAGGTTCATGGGGCCCAATAGCTGGTAGGAAATTCAGGTAGGTCCGCAGGGCCTGATAGCTTATGCGAAGTCCATATAGGTCTGCGGGGCCCGATATCTAGCGGGAAGTCCGGTTGGGTCTGCGAGACCTGACAACATGCCGAAGTCCAGTTGGGTTTGCAGACCTGACAACTGGCGGAAAGACATGGTGGGTCAGAGGCAAGTCAAGTGACTGCAAGTGGTAAGTGAAGGTAAGCAATTGGAGGAGAGATCCAGTGAGGACGCGTTCCCTATTAAATGAACTGTAGGCGTCGGTCCAGCTTAGGCTCATTTTGGAAGCCTAAGCTGAAATCTTGACTAAATCCTGGTCCCGGAGAGAAAGGATTTAATTACTACTCATATGCTATTATGCTGTGATAACTCTGTTTTTCAGGATGAATCTATTTTTTGTTGCCAAGGATTAACTTTTTCTACAGGGAAAAGCTGCTGAAGAAAAGGGGTTCGGGCGCCCAGACCAAGCTCGCCTGGGTGGGCTGCAGGCGCCTAGGCGATCGGAGTGCCCGAAGTCAGTCCAGACGCCCGGAGTCGGTCTAGGCGCCCGGACCCAAAACTTCATCCACAAGTTGATGTGGAGCGCGTCTATTGGCCGAGTCACGTGGTCTAGGCACCCGGAGGGGTTCCAGG
>JBBMJZ010000027.1:15014470-15037383 GCA_037833815.1 Zingiber zerumbet
CTGGTCTCCGTAAAACTAGGCCCAAGCGTTCTGGCTAGAGACTTTTTGTAAGGACTTCTCAAGCGCAAAACAAGACACAATAGAATATATTTTCAAGATCCTTCCAGAAGATCCATGCGAAGGAAACTGTATACTAATTGGATTTAGAGTTCTACCTTTGTTGCGTAAACACGAACTTCTGATAACAACATTTTCCTCATTGGATCTCAACACGATTAAGTGTTCGCGCCTCTTTCGGTATCCATACGAACACATTCCGTCCGTTTCACGAACTCACAAACTTGGAGAAGAGAAACCACTTAAGGTTTTGCTAGCAACCAAACAAGGAGATTTTGGCCAAAGAGGAAGAAAGATTAGAAGAAGAGCAAGAACAGAAGTGTGCCTTCATGAAATGAATCAAAACCCCTTTTGTACTCATTCAATTGCCTTAATGTCAATTATTTTAATTGATATTAATATTTGTCTTTATCCAATGGATGATCAATTCGAAATTGACCACCTTTTTGCTCTTGGATGATCAATTTTAAATTAAAGACTCCTCTTCCTTGATGCATTCAAATTCACTAAGTCACTCAATGAGTGTAACTCATTGATCCTCATCAATCCAAATTGACTCAATAAGTCTAATTCGAATTGGATTCAATTCAATAGTTAGATCTAATTGAGTCTAACTCAATGAGCCTAACTCGGATTAGACTTAATCCATTGATCCATCATATGAAATCATCTCTAAATTAATATCTTCTTTGTTTGTGTGACTCAATAGGTACTCATAACGTTAGCAATGCCTCTAAAATCATTTTAAATACATAAGCAATGAGTGACATCTATCAAGACATCATTGCTACCCAAGATCCGACCTAACCTTCCCATGTTTATTATCTTGTATGAGTCAATCCTTCTATTTTTGATATTTAGATTGATCAATGAGGCTAAACCATGTCATTCTCTTATCAATCTTTGTATTTCTTGATCTCTAAGTAGACATACTCAATCAAATAAGCTCAATATTTCATATTGACTCATTTGAGCATGGTCATGTATTCTTGTGTCCTATTAATCAAAGCGCTCACAAATATCGCTTCCGTCATATGAAAGGGATAGATCTCATCTACATCAGTCACATCCCTTCGCATAACTTATTGCATACCCAATTATCAACTTTATAGTCCACCTTGTTACAGGTGACGTTTGCTCATACCAAAGTACACACCTCCTTATGTAGGGAACTGTAGTGACTTCAGGTCTAAGGACTATTCATACTAATAATCACTATGAGAATATGTATGACACTCATATGACGATCTATGAAACATTCTCATGGTGGGTCATTCAATACATATTCTCTAATATATACTGATGTATCAACCTGATATCCCATATTCATAACTTGTGAGATTAAGTCATCCGTTGACCTACATGCGAGTCTAAATACATTAATATTATCCTTATATATTAATGCTTGACTAGAAATAGTTAAGAGTAACGTTCTATATATATATTTATAATATCCTACTATTAATTCAACCAATTGATATATTGTAAATTAGAACTTACTACCCTAAGATATTATTATACTTATTCATTCGGTACTGAACTGATGTAAATATAATAATCAACTTTTTCTTTTATTAATTAATGAAATATGATTTAAAAAGTACCATTGTCAATCATTTTATAATTGGTACTAGGCTAATACTAATATTTTTTTCTCCTTGGTTCTACTAGAGAAGTCCAAAAATAGTAAATGAGAACACATTTGACTCTTTGGCACTTCAGAAACTCACAAGACTTGGAATGAGTGTAATCTAAGTTCTCTAGGTCGATCAATGGATTTTGTACATTATTTGGATTTTTGTGAATTTAGAACTATATGAAAAAGTAGAGTTTGGAGAAAGAAGATTTGATATCAAATCTTGCTTCTAATTTTAATAGTTAAATTTAAAAAAAAAATCGAGTTGTATAAATGGACAAGTTGCAAAAAGGTGGAATCCGCCACCCCAGCGGCCCCCTGAGCCCGGCCCCACAGGATTTCAGAGGGAGTAAATCACGGTTAAGCTGGGCGGGTGAGTGAACTGGGGGTCGAAAGAATTTGAGCCAGCAGACCATAAATACGACGAACACTACATAAAATTGAACATTAAGAAGAATGTGTTCGAAAAGGAAAGAAAGATAGACATTGAGCAATTGTTAGAGCATGTCATTTTGGGAGATGAAGGCTGAGGGATTCCTTGAATTGCAACTTCCTCGTTTCACTGTAGAAAGTCCTTTGCTTGTTTGGCCAGTAGGTGAGCCCTATAGAGCCTCTGATCTCCCACTCCATCGTCTTCCCCAAAGCCGCCGGGCGCACCTTCCACCACACTCTCTCGCCGTACTCGTCGCCGGCGAAGATGATCCCCCCTTGCTTGGTAAACGGCCTGTGCACGCTCGAGTACCGGTTCCTGAACCACGTCCTCGGCTGAAGCAGCGCGAACTTCGACGGCCGGGAGGAGAACACCTCCCTGCCATTGACGCCGTCGTGAAGAAACCAGCTCAGGTTCACGCTGTCGCCGTCCACCGACTGCTCGAACTTCCACGGCTTCACGCTCATGGTGACGGACTCCGTGGCCGAGATCCTGAGGCCCAGGTAGGAGTTGGGCGGATCGAACCCGCCTTCGAGCGACTTCTCCAGGCCGATTTCTTGCGTCGGATTGTCTGACGATTTGCTCACCGAAACCGACAGAACGTCCGATTGCAGGGCCGGAGTGAGTTGCAGGGAGATTCTCGAAGGGAAGTGCTTCTCCTCGCTGCCGTAGCCTCGCTCGGCCATTAGAGTCTCCGACAAGAGAGGATCCACATCGCATCTGCCGAGAACAGAGCAATCGCTGCGAGTGTGAGATTCTCGTTCCAATCTGAACGATCGAACAGTCGAAATCACTGACCGTATGTTGTCGACGGCGACGGCGATGTCGATCCAGCTCTCTTTGCGGATGGCTCTGTAGGCGAGCTGGATCACAGCTTCGAGCTGCTGGTACCTCAGGGAGAAGAGCAGGCGCTCGTCTTGAGTGCTGGCGGCGGAAGGATCTTCGACGGCCATGGCTATGACAGGGCAGTAGAGCCGCACCTTCCACAGCCCGCTCGCGGATAGGCCGTACGAGAACAGCGGCGACGGCGCTCTGGGCAGGTGGTTCGAAGACCGGAGGAGCTCCGACATCCAGTTCGTCATTCCGAGGTTCACCGAGCGCATCCACTGCTCTTCGAGGTTGGAGCCGAGCAGCCGGACGAGGAGCTTCAGCGATTCCCGGCACGCCGGACTCCACAGCTGGAGCCTCAAGTCCTCGAGGCACCCACGGCGAAGCTCGGAGGGAGCTTCGTAGACGGTGACGAGGAAGGTGAGGGTGACAAACGCGAGATTGAGGACTACTTCCCGGAGGTTCTCCTCCCTGACCGTCACCTGCGACAGCCGGAAAGAGGTTCTCCGGCCGGGGCCGTACTTGAGGACCGAAACGAGGAGGTCGAAGAAGAGACCGGTGGCTTCGTCTCCGTTCAAAGAGGTCTGCGAGCTGGACTTGAGGCGGATGGCGCCGGAGGTCCAGAGGGAAATGGGGGTGTGGTAGTCTGCGTAGATGCAGAAGGTGAGGTAAGGATTGAGCTTCTGGGGGTTTCTGGCGACGGAGAGTCTCAAGGAAGGTGCGCAGGGTTTCGACGAGCAGATGCAGAAGCTCATGCGGTTGGAGCTCCATTGGGAGAAGGGGGGAAGGCTCCTCAGCCACCCGCCTACATCGAAGGGGGAATCAGCAGCCATGTAAAGAGGTGGATCGGTGTCTGCTGCTGGTCTCTGTGAGAAGGATGGGTTAATATACTGTTGAACTAGGTAATATGGGTAGACCGATTCGATTCTACGGAATTTTTCATCAGCCACTAGAATAAATCGGAAAGCACCGGTATCCCAAAAGTCTAAACTCCTATGATAACTTATTTTATTTAGAGAAAAAATCTTTATAAATACATGTCAATACATGTCGAAGATTAAATTAAGGACATATGTATAAGAGTTGATATCATTATTGAGACAGAAGTTAAGAGTAAACAAAATTTGGACTACATTTAAATAATAGACAGATTTTATTTATTTTTAAAATTTAACTGGATTAATTAGAAATTTTACTAGCCCCTAGTCTCCAATGGTAAAAAGTGAAACAGACTCCTGTGTAACGAGGATTTGAATATCACCTATGTGACATGACGTTGGATCGTCCATCTATGTTTTCAGATTTGTTTTGATAGTCGGTGATGCGGTGATAAGAGCTTACGTAGCATAAGTTAATAGCCACAATATAGGTTAAAGTCAAAGCGGTCAACACCAAGGTTCAAGCAAGGCTAATCCAAGCAAGAATGACTACATCAACCGATCGGAATGATGCTACTTGGTCGGTTGGAAATCAGTTCGAGCGGACCACCCGCTCGGTCGGATATGACACCGGTATCAGTCATGCGAAGTAATAAAAAAAAAGACTAAAGGTCTTGAGGAAGTGAAAGCAAAGAAGAATATTTCATCTGTCGTTAAGTACACAGAAGCCAAAACAAAAACGTCTTCTGTGGATAATCAATATCATTAAATAGGGGAAGATGGAAGGTCGCTAAGAAAGGTATAAAAGGGCGTGTCAGGTATGAGGAAAAGGTAAGAGAAAAACAAGTCTAGGTCTCTATCATTTTTCATTTTCCTTCCTCAGTTTCTAACTTGAGGGTCAACGCCAAAGACCCTTTAATTTCCCTAATTTTGATTTTATTTTATAGATAGGAATGAGGTCTTTATCCAATCAGTGGAATTATCACCTTCCCAACTTTCCAACTTCACGCCTTCGGAGTTCGGACATGATCAGTCGGTAAGAAAGATCACTTACTAGATTAATTAGAAAGTAAAAAAATTGAATATATAGATTATAAAAAATATATATTTATATAATAAATTTAGAAATATAGTCTATTAATTATTAAAAAAATAATTAATTCAATATTATATCTCTCGGATTTTAATAGTAAAATTCAATTGATTTGGTTTATTTTAAAAATTAATTTATTCAATTATGATCAATTTACTTGTTCGATTTTAATATTCAACTCTAGATGGAGAAGCCATTGTCCACTGCAGAAATTAAATGGTCAAAGGGAAACCTCACTCAAAGTTGACTGAGAGGCTGAAACAAAGCAGCAGATTCCTTGTAGTTTATGGGGTTCATGCAACTATGCACGCAAATGGTTTGTGAGGCAAAAGCCAAAAGGTGATAATGCCTGTCCCAAAGTTTTGTGTAAGGAGGAGAAACTTAATCCCTAAGGAAATGAACCCTAAGAAATTCAAACATTGTTCATGTGATGATAGAGGTAGAGGTTGGTGAAGTAGATAAGTTGGAATCTCTTCATCAGCTGGAAAGTGAGCACGTTGTATTCCCCCAACCAAAAGCAACGGAGAATCCCTCTCTCCTTAGTCATCATGGTCTTTGCCTAATTGACTAGATAGTCATAGGAGGGCTCGAGTATTTTCTCCATATCACAAGCTTTCATATGATTCTTCAGTGGAGTTTCTTTCAGTTTCAGTATGTCATTGTTTCAGTGGAGAATCTGAGCATCTATTCTCTATTCTCTTTTCTTTGCTTGCGCAAGTTAAATTTCTTCTCGGATGCATGCATGCCATTAAGGAGGAGAGCGAGACGGAAACTCAACATCTCGAAGACAACGAACTTTCGGCATAAGCAAAGTCACCAGGAGTTTGCGTCCTGCTACCTTAACAATCGGATTGATGTATTACAGTCTATCATCTATCATATCGTATAGTCTGCCATTAAGAGACATTTATTTTGTTTCATTTTTTTATCAAAAGGGAAGGTTGCTCTATCTAATCTACGTATAGTAGTTACAACAAGATCAGAGATCCGTAGCTAGCAACTAACTACTATAATCTAATATTGATAAGAAATAAACAATTATGATTTTTAACTATTATAACATGGTGCTAACTTGTATTGACTAGTGTTGGCTAACATGGTGCTAACTTGTATTATAGAGGACTAGATACTAGACTGAAGTTTAGTTAAATTAACTATAATTTTTTTTGCCGTCATTACATGCTTAAATAAAAATTAACAAAATCGGAAGAACAACTTAAATTGCTCCTTAAGGAAAATTAAGACTCTAAGGAATAACTTAACTTGAATTCATCAACTAAATAAGTTCAACATAAAAACTCAACTCAAGTTGTAAAACTTGGGAAGAAAAATTTTATCTTGAAATGTGAAGTTAATAAATTTAAAGGACTTTTGAAAAAGTTCATCACAAGATCTAAATATCTAAACATAATACTTGGATCTCAAAAAGTTGTGTACAACATGTCTGGACTTAGATAAAAATCTAAATCAAACAGTAAAACTTTTATATCACTTGTTAGTTAAAATAAGAAATAAAGTAAAACTTGGGTTTGGAAAGCTTACCTAACTAAGCAAGTAGGACAACATCAATACTATATACTTAAAACTAAAATTTATTATGTAAACACAAAACAAAGAATATATGATTCAAGGGGAGGTGACAAACTAATTGACACCTAAAAAATATAACTTACTCACTTGGGTAACTATGACTAAATCAAGCATAGTTGTAACTTATCAAATAGTATTAGAGAAAATTGGGATGATAGTAGGTTAGGAAAACTCGGTTGATACATGATTAGTAAGAATCATATGTATTTGACCTAGTCTCATCGTTTTAGTGGAACTGACTGAAACTACCCTAATTCAATTTAAACTAGCTAGACCAAGGTGTAGTATTAGGTTTATTGGGTGAGACTAATTGAAAATCTTTATTTTAGGCACGTGGTTATTTTAATGAAGTCCAAGTGACTCACCACAACTTACAAACTTATTTACTAAGTGTGTAGACTAAAAGACTTGACAAGTATGGAGGACCAAACACTAGACTGAAGTCTAGTTAAATTAACTATAATTTTTTTTCTAGTCATTGCGTGCTTAAACAAAAATTAACAAAATCGAAAGAATAGGTTAAATTGTTTCTTAAGAAAAATTAAGACTCTAAGGAATAACTTAACTTGAAGTCATCAACTAAATAAGTTCAATATAAAAACTCAACTCAAGTTACAAAACTTGAGGAAGATAATTCTATCTTGAAATGTGAAACTGATAAATTTAAAGAATTTTTGAAAAAGTTCACTACAAGATCCAAACGCCTAGATATAATACTTAGATCTCAAAAAACTATATACAATAAGTCCTGACTCAGGTGAATATCTAACTCGACTAATAAAACTTTCATATAACTTGTTAGTTAAAATAAGAAATAAATTAAAACTTGGGTTCGGAAAGCTTATCTAACCAAGTAAGTTAGAAAATGAATCCTATATGCCTAAAAGTGAAATTCATTATGTAAATATAAAACAAAGAATATATGATTTAAGGAAAGGTGACAAACTCATTGGCACCTCAAAAACATAACTTATTCACTTAGATAGCTTGTCCAATAGAATCAAAGAAGATTGAGATAATAGTAGGTTAAGAAAACACTGTTGTTACATGTTTAGTAAGGACCATATGTATTTGACCTAGTGTCACGCTTTAGTGGAACTGACTAAACTTATCCTAGTCTAATTTAAACAAGCTAGACCAATGTGTAGTAAGTACTAAGTTCATTGGGTGAGACTAAATAAAAATCTTTATTTTAGGCATGTGGTTACTTTAATAAGGTCAAAGCTACTTACCATGGCCTGAAAGTTTATTCAAGGAAGCTTGCTTGGTGGACCCAAAGATACACTTGAATCTAACGCAAGTTAAAATAATCCCAAAAAAATAACTTAACTCATCTTACAAAACTATAGAATTACCTTAGTTGAAAAATTAGACCAGGTGATATATTTAAAAACTTAAAACTTTAAATTAAATTTATATTAAAACTTAAATTAAAATTAAACTAAACTTAAATTAAAACTAAAATTAAATTAAATTATTAACTAAACTAAAATTAAATTAAAATTAAAATTAAATTAGAACTTAAATTAAAATTAAACTAAACTTAAATTTAATTATAATTAAACTAAAACTTAACTTAAAATTAAAATAAACTTAAATTAATATTAAACTAAACTTAAATTAAAATTAAAATTAAAATTAAAATTAAAATTAAAATTAAAATTAAAGTAAACTTAAATTAATTTAATTCAAAATTAATTAATCCATAATTAATTTAAACAATTTTAATTTAATTGAATTAACTCATAATTAATTTAAACAATTTAACCAAATTAATATGAAATCAATTTATTTAAATCTGAATTCAAATTTCTAAATTCTAAGTTAATTAAAAAATTCGAACTTAAATAATCCAAATTAAAAAAAAAACAACTTAATAATTCAAGTTTAATTCAAAATTTAAATAACAAATTAAATAACCAAGAATCTTTGAGATAAAATTAATTTGAATAAATTTAATTTAATTAGAAAACAATTAAGAATCAAAATAATTCTATCTTAGCTAAATCATTGAATTAAGCTTCTCTCAAATCTCATAAGGTTATTACATCTGAAAATTTAGAGCCATTGAAATGTTAGGTAAATTAATAAAAAAATATTTTAAAAAGTTTTCAAAATTGATAGATGTTTTAAATATATTAAAAATCATGTATGTTTGGACTTTAAGATATCTTGTTTAAAGTTAAATAATTGTCAAAAAGAGAATGTAAAGTTAAGGGAATCCTATACCTTTGATTTATTTTTTTCCATAATATATATATATATATATATATATATATAACTGTCACATTCATTATTACTTCAAAATTCTTCTAAAAATATTCTACTTTGTTAAAGATTCTTCGTTACAAAATCATACAAATTCTTTTTAAAAGTATGGTTTTCTAGTTCTGGGAAAAAAATATACTTTGAATACTAAGCATATTTTTGCAAATATTTTTTTAAAAAAATATTATACATATACTATTTTTAAAGCTTTTTGATTCTTCAAAAGTCTAAAATTCTCTAGTATGCATGGAAATTTTTTGAATATTGTATCATTAACTTTAAAAAATTATGTTATGAATTTTTTTTATGTATATGAAAGAGAAAGAAGTGAGGTTAAAAGTGTTAAACATTTGTAGCACTCTTAGAAATTCTTAACAGAAAATAGCCAAGAATGAATTATAACAGTTCATATGATTCAAAATGATATTTTTAATGTTTAAAAACTGTAAAACAAATCATTTTTTAAAAAAAGGACACTTCATGGTCATGATTAAATCCAAACTATTATTTTTCTAAAAAAAATTAATCTATAATGTTTAATTACAATTCAATTAAAAAAACTAAACGGGTTGTTTTTTCAAAATTAACACAAATAATTTATTTTTTTAAAAAATAGTATTTTTCAAAAAGATTAAAAGGATGTCTCATGCTTTATTATATTTAAAAAATATTAAAAAAACACTCCATTTTAATTATTTTGTAAATTATTTTTTCTAGTTGATAGATCCAATTTTATTATAATAGTTTTGGTCAAAATACATTAATATTGAAATAAATTTAATCAAAATACATTAATATTAAAATAATTTTAATTAATATTGAATTTTTTTTATTAATATTAAAATAAATGTTGAGTCAGTAGGTAAAAAAGGGCATTTTTTGAAATAAAAAAATTAGAATGTTCTTTTGATTATTTTTTAATAATAGGGTCTGGAAACATTCCTCATTCTTCAAGGTTTTATTTGGAATTTGCCACGAAAAGACACGCGTGGCGATAAACAGGTACCACGTCGACCTCGTTCCATCCACGAGACGCCACGTATTTGGCCCCGCTAAGTCTCTGTCACAAACCCGAAGCGGGACCCGCATCTCCGCCCGCCGAAACTTCTGACCGCAGCGGCACCGCCACGCTGTCGCACGCTTCAAATAACCAGACTGTTTCCTATAATCACGAGAATGCCACCGCCTCGGTTAACCGTTGGTTCCCTAGATGGATCGGATGGTCCCCCAAATGAACGGCCAAGATCACTCAGTGGACTTCCATCTCGAACGTTTTTCCGTCATATTTACCCCCCTTTCGTCGTCGTAATCTCGGCGGACGACGAGGCGGCGATAGCGAAAGAGGGAGAGAAGGAGGCGGAAGGAGACGCCGGAGAAGCAGAAGAGCACAGCCGCGATGGCGAGAGAGAGTCGCGGATGAATTTCGCCGGAGAAACCGCCATGGATCGCCATTTTACGCCTTTCCCAGTCTTCTATTTCGCGTGTTTGCCATCGCCTCGTCCTCTCATCGGCGCTAACCACACCTCCGCCCGCTTCTGCGCTCGTTAATTGATACCTGTTTGTTTCAGTTAGGATTTCAATTTTGATTCATTTTCTGTGTTCGTTGAGAAATAGTCATACATAGGTATTCTTTGATCCGTTATTTCCCGGCTATGGAGCCGGCGGAAAAGCGGTGCTCGGTGGGAAACCTCCTCGTCCGGGTGCTCCTCATCTTCGTGTCTGTTTTCCTCCTCCGATTCGTGTACGTTGTCACTATCTACGGCGGTTCCTGCACCGCCGGTGACAATTGCTTCTTTTCTATGCCGGGGGAATCTCTTGCACTTGCGGGATCGTCCGGAGGTGTCGTAGCTTCTGTCTCCATCGCCTCAGCAGATGCCGGCCTTGGATACCCCGCGGATCCAGCCGTCCGATCCCTCTGGACCAGCCGAGAGTGGCGGAAGGCTGTCGAGTTCTATTCCTCCGTGATGCAGGATCTCGTGGTGGAAGGATTTCTCTCCCAGGACTCTAAGTGTCTGTGCGTCGACACCCCTGCTGGATATGAGGTGCTCGCTCTCAAGGAGATCGGAGTCCCTGATGCGGTCGGCATTGCTAAGAAAAGCGCGCCACCGCTGGTAGTTGCCGGTGGCGATCCTCTCTTTCTGCCGTTCAAAAATGCCACCTTCGACTTCGTCTTTGCAGGGCAGAGTCTAGATCAAAGCAAACGACCTGCGGATCTTGCTGCAGAGATCGCAAGGACGCTGAGACCTCATTGGTTCCTTGTTGTGCTCACTACCTCCGCTAGAGATTCCTACAGTCTCCACTCCCTCGCCCAACTTTTCCCTGGCTTCATAAATGTTCGATCGAGGGAGATCAACCATTGGGATTCGAAGTCTCAGCCTCTCCGTGAGATAGTTTTTCAGAAACAAGGCGTACAAATTGTTTTTACGAAGGTTAATTCTCATAATGAATGTCCAGTTCTAGAGCACAAGCTCCAGATTCTTCAGTTAGCAGAGCCTCTGATTGAGGAGGAGCCTTTAAAGCCATGGATCACCCTCAAGAGGAACATCCAGAATGTCAAGTATTTGCCATCAATTGCTGATATAAGCTTCAAGCAAAGGTATATTTATGTCGATGTTGGCGCTCGGAGCTATGGCTCAAGCATTGGTAGCTGGTTCAGGAAACAGTACCCTAAGCAGAATCACACTTTTGAGATATATGCTATTGAAGCTGACAGAGCATTTCACAAAGAGTATGCCACTAAGAAAGGTGTAAACTTGCTGCCTTTCGCCGCATGGGTGCGCAATGAAACTTTGACATTTGAGATTAATCACGATCCAGATAACCATGATGTAGAGCAAGGCCGAGGAATGGGTCGTATCAGGCCTTTTGGGGCCTCTGATGGTCGTGTTTCAACAGGCTCTGTGCATGCAATTCAGGGATTTGATTTCGCTGCTTGGCTGAAGAGGACATTGACTGAGAAAGACTATGTTGTGATGAAGATGGATATTGAGGGGACTGAATTTGATCTGATACCGAGGCTGTTCAAGACAGGAGCTATCTGTCTGATCGACGAGCTCTTTCTTGAGTGTCACTACAATAGATGGCAGAAATGCTGCCCTGGACAGAGGAGTCCAAAATACCAAAACACATACGGGAAATGCTTGAAGCTCTTCACGTCACTTCGGGATAGTGGAGTTCTAGTTCACCAATGGTGGTAATCAGTATTTGATTATTCTTATGGAATTTGTTCTGCACACAGTACACTACTTCTGTATGTTCAGTTCTTCATTGTTGCAGTAAAGGAGACGCTTTATGTTTGATAGGGTTTTAACCAAGAAATGCGTAGCTATGAACAATCATAGTTACCTAGCTGTTATTTTCATGAATGAGGAGGCTAATTCTTTTCTGTTGTGATTTAATTCTTTCTAGTATGTAAGACATCTGGACTGTTGAACTTTTAAGCATGTGCTCTATTTGTTCACTCAACTACTTACAATGCCTTTTACTTATTTTTGCGTGAACTTGTACCAACTATTGGGCATTTTGCAATATACATTCTTTCGTTGCTATGTTAATATTCTTTCATTACAATATGCATCCATCTCACTAGTTTCTTCTTCCTCTTCTTTCTGTTCTCTCTCTCTAAAATTCTGGACTGCAAACTTTTGCCAGGTAGCTAACCTTTGTGAAAAATTCAACTTTTGATCTAGGAAGCCTAACCCTACTCGCTTCTCATGGAATGCAATTCTTTTTATTTTTGTGTGACAATTCAATAGGATTATAGGGTGAACTCAACTTCTTCTGCACCTGCATTTTCTAGCAGCCGAAGGCTTACTAAACCTTGAACTACTTTCTAGTAAAGAATTGTGTTGTGTCCTTGGTTAACATGAGATATCATCTAGAATATAGATTCAAAACTTGATTTCTTCTAATATCACCTAGACAGAGAACAATCAGCAAAGCATAGCAATAAACCACTGATCTGGACCTTTTAATTTAGAGAGAAAGCTTTCTAGTACGAATATGTAAGAATAAAGGAGGCATATAATATTGTATTTGTATAGAGAGATTAAGTTAATGCCACTTAAATTTTTGGAAAGGGAAACTGATGAGAGAACAAGGATTACCACTAAAATATTTGAAGATTAACTTAGGTTAATACTTGAAAGATCAATCATACTAAAAATTTACTTGATAAGACAATGCAAAAGTCTGAAGGAAAGAGGATCTAGAAATGTTAAAGCTTGTTCATTAAAAAAGGCTACACCTTGGAGAAAACTTCAAGCTCATTTAATCCTAAAATTTGTGTTGAAACTTGTTTATTAAATGCTTATTGAGCTTGATTACTTATACCAAGCTCAACTACATTCAAACTACTATATGTTCAAATTTAAACTAAGTCCTCATTGAGACTTAACGTGATATTTAAAAAAAAGTTTATGTTTTAGGATTTTTTTTTTACACATTTATTGGTGGTGTTGAATATTGTATACTAATACTCTAGTGCTCTTAACAAGCTTGATAAAAGTTATTTAAACTATTTCCTAAGCTTTAGTATGTACAAATTATACAAATTACCAATTGCATTACATGGTGCTAGTGGTATATTTACAATTTTCCTTTTGGCTCAAGTTTTTTCTTTGTTGATAGTTCATATTACATTTAACTATTTGTAAAATAATTATGGATTCTCTGATAATGCTATTAATGATTTCTTATAATTTCTGAAAAATCCTCCATCTTCACGGTTGTGGCATTATCTTTTATCTACACTACGTATTGCATCAGCTCTCCATTGTATGCCATCAGCTCTCCATTGTATGCTTCAATATCCCATATTTTCTTGGATGATTCAAGCATCAGTTTGACAAATGGCTGAACACACTGTTGCATGTGCAGTGGCAATTGAAATTTTGATGTTGTTCATTGTCGGCATGAGAGTTGATCCCCTTCTTGTCTTTTGGTTACCCAAATTAACAGAGATATTGTGGCTTGGATATATTGTACTGAAATTTACTTTTAAGTATGTTGTGTAGGATAGCCAATTATTCCTAGCCAATTTATTTGGCCAAGAATCAATCAATGACAGAAGTGGATATGTGCAAGTTGGAATATCATCTGAGTTTGTAATCTCTTCCGTGTGTAAATGGTGTAGTTCTTCTACATTTATATACCACTTAGCAGATGAAGAGGGAAGGATTGGTGTAGTGATTCTTGTCTAGTTATGTGGATATTTGTAAATTGGAAAATCATCTGAATTTGTAATATCTTCAGTGTAACTTCTTCCAGAGGATTCACCCGAGTTGTTTGCATCAATTGAATGAATGGTATGCTCTATGCTCCCTAAACCTATGTTTTTTTCCTGAATTAAGCTGTTTGCATTGCATTATCTGTTTGATTTTGTCATCTATAGCTCAGCAATAGTAAATTTGTTCAAGTCATGTTCGGAGTTTTGCTAATTAATTAGGAAAGGCTTGATTGATATTCATTTTTCCTGATTAAATTTTCAGACGAACGAGCAAGTTGAATTTTACTGGTCTGAAGCCTAATTGGACAACATCCAAGTGCTGTGAGTTGTTATTGCATGCCTTCTATGTTCTATTCAAACTTGAGCATATAAGCCAATCTAGTGAACTTGACTGCCCAGTAACCTAGTTTAAACTATTACTGTGGTAGAGATTCAAATACTTATCATATTCAATTGTGTCATGTTATTTCAGTTCAGCCTCAGATTATAAAAAATTAGTTAAAAAAACTTTGTATTCCAGCTCTTGTATTCTAGTTTATGAGTTTGTTAACTGCTTGACCTCATGAAAGTTGCTTTCTTCCTCCTAAGGGTTGACAATAGGAATTGAATGCATGTTCTGCTTGGATATGACCTCAAGCTAGTGTGTGGTTGACTTTGTTTAGTTTATTGTTAGTCCTTGTTAACCATATGACTTTCATCTTGTCATTTGGCCATCATATAATTTAATGTTATTTCAAGTTTACTCCAAGCATCTCATATCTTAGGTCATATCTACTGAAACATTCAATTTCTGTACTCCAATGATCCAACCTGAAGTTTGGTTTTACATCTTTCCATTAATCTGAGAGATGATTTTAATTTTATGCTGAAAATGAGAACAAGGAGAAATTTTATTGTTGCATGAGATTGTACTTCATATGAGTAGAAGAGGGTTGAATTAAAGCTATGGACAAGTATTAAATTGTGTTAATGTGGGGAGACCTCAGGAAGCTATAAATAAGAGTTAGAAAAAGTAGTCATGGATGTTTCGCAAAATGGTAGAATTTTTACCCCGTATGATGCCGACTTTTCTCTCGTAGTATATTTGATAACTAAGTGAGGATGAAGTCTGTACAAAATATAGCTCTTTTTTTTTTTTTTTCCTTTTTTTTGTAGCACACTTTGCAAATTCCACTATGATTTGAGCTTAGAGTTTGTTTGGGGTCATTGAGAATTTTTATAGTATAAAAGCAAGTTAAATGAGCATTTGAAGTTGTTTTTGGTTATTATTATTTTTTATGTTTTTTTTTTTGGAGAGAAGAGTTATGATTGTAGATTTTTTTGGAACCTCAATAGATAAAACTTGTAAAAAATAAAAAAGTAAATTCCAAACTTGCTATTTCACACAATTGCTTAACCGCAATCACCTAAGTTTGTAGTTGGTCAAACTCGAGTTGTATCAAACTTAACAATAATGGTTTGAGAATCATGGTTGTTAACATTAATATTGATATTAAGATTAAATAATCAAAGAAGGACAAAAATCAAAAGAGTGTCTTAGATTATGAGAATCGTAAAAGGGCATCCCTTTTATGAAAAAAGTCAAAATAATGCCCCATCGTATTTTTCATTTCGAAAATATCCTTATTTCAACATTGTTGTAGTCGCTACAGAGTATATACTGTAACATGTTAAAATAAACCGGTTTAACTTGGTCAAAAATAATATGCATAAAGCACTTTTCTATAAAAACTCGCTTCAAAAATGACTTGAAAATTATCAACTTGGTCAAAATTGTTTAAACTTAATTATACTAACTTCAAAATGGTAAAAAGAAAATACTTTTAGTAGTTGCTATAACCGTTTTAACTTTTAAAAGTGTTGACGATTTTGATCAAGTTTAAGCATTTTGACCTTTTTCTTTTATATAAAAGTGCTCTATCTATAGTATTTTTAATCAAGTTAAACTAAAAAGAAAAATAATTTACTTTAACACGTTGTAGCAGCTACAATGTACCTATTGTAGGAGTGTGCTGGAATAAGGATACTTTCAGGATGAGAAATATGGTGGAGTATTGTTTTTGACTTTTTTTTAAACAAAAAGAGGCTTTTTTTTTATGAAAATGATAATTAGGGATGCCCTTATGAGTTTTGCCCATCAAAGAATTTAAGAATTTAAGCATGAATGTTAATATATATATATATATTAATATAATTAATAAATAATTAAAATAATGTATAGCTAATAATAAGATCATATATGTAGACTGTAGTATAAATTATTCGATAAAAATTGGGTTTTGTCCTATATCAATATCTGTCAATTTTGCTGAGTATGCCATAAATTAAACTCTTTGGAGTCAACTACACAAACCGTACCTTGCCGTTAAAAAATTTGATACTTTATTCATGTCTTTAATGTGTGATCTTAATTACCTTATTTGATCTCACTATTTAGATAATTCAGATATACTGATTTTATTCATTAAAATTGTGTTTTATATAGATTTCATATCAAATAGATTAGAAGTCTCAAGAGGTTAGTTGTTACACAAGAACTAAGAAGAATATTTACAAGCAACCTATATCTTATTGTCACATTCAGTACATGAAAAGGTGGTGTGCCTTTTTATCTTGAAGTAACTGCAATCCTATATCATATTTAACTGTACAGATATCAAAGGATGTTTACTGCAATAATTGCATTGTTTATATCCATTTAAGGCATTGATAAATTAGATTATGAAAGCCTATTTGTCATTACAGGAAACTGGTGTGCCAGCTACCAACATGCCTTGCTGCAAGCAGCTGTTCATTAGATCATGGTGAGTTCGTCCACCAAACTACAACTTCTGTCTATGTTTTTGGATCTCAAGACAAGGACAAGGAAGGGCAATTTCTCTGTTCTTTTTTTTCTCCATTTCCTTTGTGTGCCAAAATATCTTTTACTAAAATAATCTTTTTGTTGTTTAAGATTGTCATTTTGATCATTATCAAGAAGGGACAGTAGATGCAGTTTTGTCATGCAGTTGGTTTCAGTCTTTATCATTCTTGGCTTATTCCTCTTTCACCATTAACCAGACCCAATCATTGCTTCATATTTTAACCTCACTAGGACCCCACAGAGTTGTGCATTGATTCTTATTATAACTCTACCTTGCACTCTATCTCTTGTAGCTGCCTCTACTGATTAAAATATTGGATTTTGGAATCATATTCAGGATAAACAATCTTGTAAACAATGCCTTGATATGGATCCAAGAGTTGCAGTCAATAGCTTCCACTAAAGAATGCCTCATATTAGCTGTAAACCTTTAACTAACAAGCCATCTCTTATCATTTTGAGCAGGCTCTCTCTTCCACGCAAGGGAGGTCTTCTGTTCTGGCACAAGTATCAAATATGATCTCTTTTCTCAGGTAACCACGTTTTGTGGAATCATACACGTACTTCCATTGATGTGAATTTCTTATTCTTCTTTAGAATCGATCAAATTGCTGGTTAAAGATTGCACATAAAAGATATTAGTCTGTTTACTACAGTAAAATTATAAATTCTCAGTGGTAATTCGTATCCTTCAATTGAGTTTTGTTGAAGGAATAGTTTACTGGATATATGGACTCCTAGTTTATCTTTTTACATTTTGTGAAAGTAATTGTTCCTTTTCTTTCAAACGTTGCTGATTCAAAGATTGCAATTATTTGAAGCCTCGTAAAATTCTTGATGTTGTGGAGAGTAATCCAAGTGTCAATTACATGCATGTTTTGTGTTGAGGTCGATCGAAAGGTAGCACAAAATGGCATTTTTTTGTGCAAAGAACAACATTAGTTTTGATGATGCTAATATATGTGCAAGTCTACATATCTTTCTTTCTTTTTCTGAGCTTCAACTCCATACATTAATGATCTCTCTAATTGCTTGTTACTTTTGTGCTAAAGTTACATGGATAGTCACAAGCCTTCACAAATGCTCTCGAGGTGCGGCCGCCAGACCCCAACCCTGCCGGTCCGACCACGGTGACGGTGGCTCTGGCTCAGCTTCTTCTCAGTTGGGCTCTCCTGGTTCACGCACTGTCTATGCTTATCAGGTTCATGCTGCTGCTGTTGGTTTGCTACCTTGCCATTGTGGTTGTGAAATTTCTTCTTGTGATCGTGCAAGGTTGCGGTTGAAGCCGGAATGAGGAAGTAAATGTCGCCGCGCCGGAGCTCAGCCTCCGGCGACACAATCAAGATGCGTCGTCGCACAGTGCTTCCTCCCTGGGAGCTGCAGGGCTTGCTGAGGACGTGGCCAGGGTTGGCAGCCAGGATCTCCCCAGCGCTGACGCTGCAGCTGTGCTCCTCCACCTGGCCACTGAGGTGGACAATTCGGACAACATCGAACGCGCCGCACGGCAGGACGCAGGCCAAGCAGCCTCTCAGGCTGTTGCCCATCGATCGACGCTTAAATCAACTCTCAGGCAGTATGAATTCTCTCCTCCCTCTCCTCTCTCAATTCGTCTGATAGAAACGTGGGGGTGGAGTTATGTATTTAAGGGGTGAAACTGAGTGACTAATAATCTAATGACAAATTAAGTGAGTCTTTGCCTTCATTAGCAGCAGGATTAGTATATTAATTACATCTTAAGCATGGGTTTAAATATTTATTAAGTTATTCTCCCAGCCTCACCTAACAAGTGTTTCTTTTTTCAGGGCAAACGCATGTTGATGGCATTGTGAAGGTTTCTGCTCAAAAGCCTTTTCTCCTTCAGGTATTGCTCTCTCTTTGACATTTCCGGTTGGACCGGCTCGGTTCTGGTTCTTACTCGGGTTGTCGATCGGGTTCATTTGCGGCCTTATATAATGAAGTTATAGGACGTGCAAATCATGCGAGTGATCATAGTTGGATCTTCCTCTCGTGTGCTGTCTTAAATTCATATCTTATTTTTCGACTAATTTACTCGAAAAAAAAAGTTTTAAAAAATTGTATCCCTAAGATGAGATTGAATTATTGTGCCTAGGTCAATAATGCAGGTGTAGGTGAAGCATTGTTCGTGTCTGGATAATATCGAATATTAGTGTCTAATTACACACGTCTTTTGTGCTGATAATTAATTCTTAGGCCCTATAAAACCTAAAGCTAGTTGGCAATGGTGGTGGTTGACCATGCTTCCATATCATGGCCATTGCGGTCGAATTCAATCAATTATATCGAAGGTCACAAGCCAATCTAGTCCGCTAGGAGCCTCACATGGCTCGTATGGATTAGATGAACTTGATAACTTTTACAATATTATTAGTGACTCGTAATTTTATATTTCTACCATAGTTATTTGAATCACGACAAACAATAGTTATTTGAATTACATATTAATTTAGTAAAGAAATTGGCGGTTAACGACTTATAAAATATGATAATAAATAGTGAAAATGATTATTAGTCCATTCTTTATAACAAAATAAACAACAAAAAATTTCTGCACAGAGGACTTTCTTTAGTTTTTAAAATCTACCTCCCAAGTAAATAGAACAATTGGGCCTCTAAACAACTCAAGTTTTTAGTCATTAACGTGTGTATGCTAAATAACATGTCACTTGTTTTTCATTTTGATAATTCAATTGTTCGTCGAACTAATCTTAATCTTAGTGGTAGATAGTCTTTTCGTTAATTTATCTACGGGGTAAATTCAAAACTTACACTTAAAAACTGACCTCTAGAATATACATCATTATCGGTGATTCTATCTGAAAACAATGAAGACAGCTAGTTAGAGATATGTTCTGACAGTTGACCATGGGAAGACTTTGCTCCGCTTTGTAAAACCAAGAACGTCAGAGTCGGACTAGGGAAGGGGTCCCCAGTATTAGCCTTCCGACGCTCAAGTCAGTCATTAGAATAGTAAAAAGACAACAAAGAGAATTGTAGCAACAATAGGAGTCTAATCATAAATAACACATATCTCCATCGGTGCATGGATCCCTCTTTATATAGTGCTCCAGCAGTAAACGTGCACAAACCAAGAACGTCAGACTCGGACCAGGGAAGGGGTCCCCGGTATTGGCCTTCCGACGCTCAAGTCAATCACTAGAATAGTAAAAAGACAGCAAAGAGAATTGTAGCAACAATAGGAGCCTAATCACAAATAACACATACCTCCATCGGTGCATGGATCCCTCTTTATATAGTGCTCCAGCAGTAAACATGCACACATCTCAAGGCACATGCACATTTTTCTAACTATATGAAAAGATATGTCAGAAAAGTATCTCTAACACTTTTTCTTAACGGGACGTGCAAATTCCTAACATGACAGTGGATATTTTCACTATACGATTTGCCAGTCGATCATGCCCGGTTGTCAGCGGCACTGACTCCCAGAAGGATATGATGAGCCAAGAGAGGGGTCCCACTGTCTGGCCGAGCGGGGAAGTGGCTCGGCCAGATTTCCTAACCCGGTCGATCTTAGGACATGCGGTTCGGTCGGACTATCCCTTATAGAGTCGTCATAGTTGTGAGCATCTAATGTCCTCTTTATAGTCATCCCGGCAGGACAAGTGATCGGCTCAAATGAGCCTCCAAGCTGATTAGACCCTTTAAACTCACTCGACTCGTTGCCATCCGTTTAGCCAACTTTATTGATTCAATGACTTTATCTTTCATCGTCTTAATTTTGTTTCCACCCTTGACTCATGTTCGGTGGATTCATTTTACCACCGCATCAATTGGAATTCTAACTTATGTTTTTTTTTAAAAAAATTTTATTTCCTTGCGTATTTTACATCACACCCGTGGGGTATATAGCAGGTCACTTGTGTCTTGCTTAAGTACTTTACATCACACTCATGCGGTATAAATAACATGTCACTTGTGTCTTGCTTGTAATTGGCTAAATTCCCTAAATTAAGGAACCACTTTTTTAGTTAGTCAACTATCTTTTCTTAATCTTCTTAATTATGTCTTCATTTGACCATTATATTTTAAACAAATTTAATATTGAAGTCGTATTTTTGCTTGTTATGCAATTTGAGCTCGTTCCTTGGTCCAATAAACATCATTTCTTTTCCTAAACTAACATATTGGGTCATTTTGGGCTTCAGTCCAATCAGGTTGAAGGAATTAGGAGCTTAGGGCATCCATGATTGTCATAATTATCGACAACAAATTAGGTTCGATCGATATGCATCAAGTCTTCACGGACTTTAGTTTCCTCTAAATTGGCAATGTACAATTTACCGCGGAGCTCTCTCGTGTTCTTTGGGAATTGCCTTTGAGTTTTGCTAAAGTTCGTTTAATGTTGAAGCAAAGTTGATCGGAAGGGTCAATATATTGGTGAATAAGTCTTATGTAACTTTCAAAATGAATCATCAACTACAATCTGTAATTTTATGCTTTGCTTATTGCCATTTCTCATTGGTGGCTTAAACAACACTCGTATTAGGGACAATATAGAGAATTCATCACCCCATTTATATCGCTAATCGATCATCAATTTATTCCATCCCTGTTTAGCACCCCTAATCTCTAACCATGGCCGACTTTAGGCATAGACCATTAAGGTCTATGCCTAGGACCCCAATTTTTATTAGGGCCTATTATTTTTAATGTATTAAATATATATTTTAAAGAAAATAAAAAAATAGGGTCTACATAATAAAATATTATGTAATCTCATTCTTTAAAAATTAGGATCATTAATTTTAATATATTAAATATATTTATATATATATATTTTTAAGAGAATGAAAAAGAATATGGTCCATATGATTAAATATTTACATGATTTCAATCTATCAAAGATTTAGATATCATAAAGATCTCATTATGGTTCAAATATATAGAGTCATAAAAGGACTCTTTATATGGGCCCCCAAGGCGTAACGCAAACAGTGGGCGCATGACATTTCTGGCGTAATGGTCAGGGGTTGATTCTCAGGAACTGATGACCTGGGGTTTACCCTACCATGCGCCTATGACCTGTATACCTACATGAATCTCCCTCTATATCCGTGAGATCAACACTAGGGAGGTCGCTAAGGTAGCGGATCTACCTTTATAAAGGGACTCTTTTTTTTAACAAATTAAACTTATTTTTAATTATGAATGTTATTTTATAAAACCTAATATATTCCTCTTCAATATCTCTCAATGATAGCCTACTCTCGTTACATTTTTCATTCATTGTGATGCTTTCTCTTTAATCAATAAGAACATGAATTAATTTTTTTTTCCTTTTCCAACTCCCCCTTCTGCTTCTCTTGCTCATTGAAATTTGAGAAGAGAAACTCCATGTCTCCACCTAACACTAACACGTTGATTCGGTCGGTACTACGATGTTTCTTGCTTGATTAAATTCAAATGTTAATCCATTCATCCATATTATGTCGGATCAAAATGGAAGATTTTATTCTTTTTTTAGCAATAACGAGTTAGATACCTCTATCATTTTGCTTTCTTGATAGATATTAAGTTTAACTTTTATTTAGATATATTTATAGTCATAAATTATTTGATTTTCTCTTTGTCTCCATTCTATCATTTATAATTGTTCTGGTTTAAGTAATAAAAAATGATTTATTTTTTCTTTTCCTCATTGATTAAAAATGCTTCCATTTAGTTCTTGATAACTGATAATGACTGGTTTAGTCTCATTGCAATCTTTATTTTCTAAGAATTGTATTAAGTTTTTTTCATTTTGTACATTGTTATTTATTTATTTATTGTGTTTCGTTGATGATAATGAGTTGAACATGGGAGCATGATTTTTTTTTTTTTTATTGTTATCCTATTTCATTGTTTTTATTTTCTCAATTTTGTTCCTTTTTCAATGGTTGTTCTCTTGTCTTGCACTTAAATAATTAGACATACTTTTATCTTCTTTTTTTTTTTTAAACAATTTTGAATATACTTATTTTTAGTTAAGTGAATTGTAAACATATTATCTACTTGATGTGTG
>JBBMJZ010000027.1:15050678-15087941 GCA_037833815.1 Zingiber zerumbet
GGAATCTTCCCGATCGGACCAATACTTATGCCGGGTCGGAGGTGATGTGCCTGCCGAGCGGCTGGACACTCGGGGAGAGGAAACTAAAAGACAAAGGGGACAATGTGGAACATCATCCTCGTAACCGCTGTCGCTGACAACAGGCGTGTTCGACGACCAGGCCATACGCAGAATCCTACGACGGAAGGTTCGGCTGTCCCATCAGGGAGGTGCTCGGACTGTAGCAGTATGGTGTCAGGTATGCTCTTCTGACAAGCCCATACTGAGGTATGGTGAACGACACGTGTATGCCTCGATGGGTGTGCACGAGCCTCCCCAGAGTTCTATATAAGAGCTCTCAGACTTCACCAGAGATATGCAATCTCTAATCTTTGGAGTCACTTTATCGTTTTCCTCTTGCCTGACTTGAGCATCGGAGGGTCGTCGCCGGGGAACCCCAACCGGCTTGGCCTCCTTGCAGGTTCGCCGGAGATTCATACGACCAGTCGGAGATAGAGGAGAGCGCCACGTCCCCAGCGTCCATCGACTCAGCACTCGGACATGATCAATATGTATGAAACGTCATCGCCTGTGATAATTTTATCTATATATATAAATTGTAAATAGGGTAGATCCCGAATGTAAAATGTTCCATTTATTTTTTTTTACGGATGGAATTCTCACGGAATACCGAAGGAAACTTAGTTTCGATAATCACTAACGGAAATACTGTTTCTGTCAGTGATTATCGACGGAAACAGTATTTCCATCGGTAATTACTGATGGAAATACTATTTCTGTCATTAAATCTAGCTATTGGGTACCGACGGAAATCATATTTCCGTCTGTAATTACCGATGAAAATATTGTTTATATCGGTAAATATGTTTGCCGAGAACAATATTCCTAGTAGTATTTACCGACGGAATATTTATTTAGTTTGAAAAAATACCGATGAAATTTTAATTTTTGTTGAAAAACTTTATTTTAACAAATGATATCCCAACAAATACTTGTATGGTGCCCACTTTACGATGTTTATCCTGCTTACCCAAAGCTTGTCATCCTCTTCTAAACCGACATCATCATTGTCAAATACATTGTAAGTATGAAAACAGAGGAGAATGAGATAGATACTAAAGGGTGAGAAAATGAAACTAACCAAACTAAATTTGTTAAAATCAAACTAATTAAAATTTTTTACCACTTGTTGAACCGATAAAAGAAATTAATTAACACTATTAGTAACCACAGTTTTTTTAAAAGATAAAAAACATTATGGTTTTTTTATAAAATTTTAATCAATTTAATAAAAAGAATTTAAAAACTTTAATATTTTTTATTATTTAATTATATATAATCAATTTAACTATTTTTAGAATTGATAATCAAAACTGAATGATTTACTTAAAATAATTATTTTTTTATAAAAAAAAAAAGTAAACTTTAGAATAGACCTAATTTTTGAATTACTTCAGTTGAATAACTAAAATTTTACTCATCTTTAGGCAACGTACATGAAATTATCATGTTTAATGTTTCTATTTTTGGGATGGTAAATAAATTAACAAGTTTGGTAGATAAAAATTTATTTATATTTGTTCAAAGAAAATTTAAATAATTCATTAAACTATTTGAACCATAAATGTTCAGCTTACTAAATTTATTAATATTCATGAATAATATTTCTAAATTATATTCATCAATAAAATTCTTATTAACATATTAAATAAATAAATAAAATTTTAAAATAAATAAATAAATTTATATTATCAAACTCAATCATCAACCAAACACATAAATTTATATCATCAAACTCAATCATTAACTAAACAAGTTTAAAATATAAAAGTTTAAAAATAAATTTAAAATACAAAAATTAAGACAATCAGACAAATTTAAATTGAAAGAACTCAAACTCCTTAACACAGTTACTTTATCAAACAAACTTAGCTCAGCTCTTTTACAACCCTAACTTGGGATGGTGGGTTTTGGCAGAAACAACTATTCAGCTGGAGAGATTATGAATCTTGCCGCCAGTGGCAAGAGGTGAGACCTTGAGTTTTGAAACAGCAGCCAGTGGCCTGTGGCTTAGTTTCAACAGAGTAATGGCAAACTTACAATTGCAATGTTTTATTAAATAGTCGATCTAGGGGCTTTCGATGGATCAAGCATAATAACAAATCTGTGTATACATTTTCACTACAAGCAGTGCCAAGAGAGAATGTTGCTCCTGCTGATACTACCACTGACAAGGAACATTGTAAGGAACAGGAAAACCGCTCGTTAAACCAACATAGCCACACAAGTACCCCTAGAAATGGGATCAAACATGAGAGGACTTGGTGCGCCCATTAGTTACCGCCGCCCTTCTGTTTCAGGGTGATTTTATCTCCCAGACTGAGGGCAATGCCTTGTGTCTTGCTTCGGATCCTGATGTAACCACTCAGCTTCCCGTCAGCCTGCTTCTCTAGGCTTATGTTGACCAAAGCATCCTCTCCAAAAACACTCTTTGCGTACAGGTTTGCGGCAAGGAACCCACACTCCCCATCTAGAGCAGATCTGAAACAGAATAAAAAATAATAATAAAAGATATGTTGCGTGTAGAGAATATCAGTAACAAATGGTTCGAGTTTGAGAACTTTACGGTGGTGTGAGGCACTTCATGTTGGTTGACTTGATAATGTGATTCAAAAACTCCTTTTCATCTTGTAATATTGTGTTCACTGCAACCTGTTGTAATTTACAATAATTTGTTCAAATGCCAACACAAGCAGAAAATAAAGAACTCGGCATGCACGATTAGACAGACCTGACCGACATATTTTGTGACCAAATTGTCAGATAATATAATCATGAAAAAATACCTGATCAAATTTGAAGGTAATAAATAATTTTAGCCTCTTCTCATCAATAATAGAATTGAAAAACCTTGAGGCCTAAATTTCATTGAGTAAATCACTGAAAATTTCAGTATACAACATGCAACGAGCTATCAGCTATGTGATATAATTTGATGGTTGCAATTGTTCTCACAAAATGAGTAACAACAAATATGTCCCTACTCCCTAACAGTGAAATAAGATATAATCATTGAGAATATTAAATAAGAAAAAAAAATCTGTATCTTGAGAGTGTTAACAAATGCATTTAAAATTATAACAAAAATAGATCATCAACTAGAAGAGACAAGTAACAATACCTTGTTTTCCCACTCAAATTCTGCCCACATATTCTTGAATGTCACATCAGCACAGGTAGCAGGAGATATGTAGTCCATGATATCAATGTGGATGTCATTGAGGACCACGACAGTTCTCTCGTGCACATTTGAAGTCTCGTATACAATATTGCCAAATATTACTCCTGTTTCCGTGGAAGAGACTTTTATATTAGCTCTGATTTGCTTGCTTGACTCTGGAGCTAGAGTATAATTTTGAGGCCGGTCTACAAGCTTGAGGTCCCCCATAGTTGCTAATTCCAAACACAGGTTCTGAAGGGTTTCCTTTGTTCGATTAATCACAGTGACATCAAGGACAATATCATAATGATGAACCGTCACATAAGCCTCAGCATAGACAGGATCACTAAAACCAGTGAGTTGAAGGATTCTGTTCAACTTATTTGCATCATCTCCATCTTTCATAAATTCTCCAGTTGCACGTTTTAAGTCATCTTGAACCTCGTCTTCTAACTCGAGCTGACTCATGCCCTGTAAACATCAATCAGTATAACAAAAGACAAACTGCTGCTTTAGGCATCTCATGGTTTTAGCAACAAGGTAGAAATTAGAACATAGTAACCAATAAATGACTTCCAGTGTTCTTTTTTTGGGATAGAATAAATCTGAAATCTCCAGCAAAAAAGAAAATCCTCTAATGCTTCAAGTAAAGAATCAGGAGATAAGTGACCAAAAGCAATTTACAAAGCAAGGTCACAGTTTCAACAATTTTAGCAAAGGATTTACCGAAAATGACTAATTTCTAAATTATGATATGCCAAATGTTTGGCTGTGAATGATGATCCCTGGACCAGAATTTTGTGGGTTCACACACTTGCTATATTTGAAAATTGTATAGCTAACAGATTGTGCAGATAAACAGAAAAATGCTACCTGTTCTTATTTCTCAAATTAAGGCAACTTTGACAAATATTAAGTTCTTCCAAGGAAACAAAGAAGAATTCATAAATGTAGGAAATATTGAGATCAAAACTTTTCAAATAATAATATTTTCAATTAAGTGACAGGCATTTTAGGTGCAATTCAAGATGAAAGGCTCATTCAACATGCATCTACAATTCAATAAATTGGGAGCGACTTAAAGTTCATACTTTCTCATGTAACTGCAATGTCCAAAAATCACTTAATCAATGACCAAAACTGTTGAAACATAAACACAAACTCATACTTTCTAATGGAACAATAAGCCAACGTCAATTAATCAATCATGTACACTTGGACTGTCAGCATATACGAACATATATGCTAATAAAATAATAAAAGAAATTTCAAATTTTCACATGGTCAAAGACAACTAAATGAAACAACACTAATAAGAAGTTATGATCATAATCTTTGTTAACAACCTTTGCATGCCAACCTCCATTCAAAAGGCCATCCTAAATGCATCAACCAACCAGACAAATGAAAAATTGAGTGTAATGCACATACTAAAGTGTACTTTGGATATTAGTAATAAATGAATGAAACTCAGGGATGTTCAAGTACACGGTTTAAGGAGCTTATCAATCATACCAAGCCTGTGTAAACTTGTATATTGAAATTCTTATCGAGGTCAACTGGAGACATTATTGTACCTAAAATTTAGTTAAAATAATTATCTAATAAATGAAAAATTAATATTTTTTCATTGTTGATATTTTCAAAATAATTTTAAAATTATAGAATTTGCAAGATATGTATTATATAATGTATATTTTTGATGTATTTGAATTAAATATTAAAAAATCACAATTGAGCTTTAGACAAACTACATCTCTAATAATTTCACATGTTTTATTCATGAACACTAAAAGGTTCAACTCACTAGTGTTGAAGCTTGTTTGTGTAGCTTGTTTTAATATATCGAACAACATAAATAAGATGTTATCAAACCAAGTATCAAGCTTGATCATAATCATCTTGTTCAGTAAAATGAAAAGAACTTCTATAATCTTGTCTGGTCATTGATTGTTTCTTAGGCTAATAGAAAAATTCCATAGAACTCAGTTTATTTGTAATAAAGTAACAAAGATAGATGAGAATACAAGGATGGATATGTGAATTAGTGAAAAAGGTAGCATAAGAACTACTATTACTATGAGTAAGTAGGTGTAAGCTCCATTAGATGATAAGAGAAAATAGATGAAGATAAGATAGACACATGCAAAGCTAACCAATTATTTCTATGACAAGACAAGATGAATCAATTATACTTAAAAATGTTATGGGAAGAGGAGGATAATAATGATATGAATAAAAACTAGCAATACAATTAAAATTCATTTAAGAGGTTTGACAAGTAAGAGAAAAATGGCCTTGTATATAATTCAATGGAGGGATACAATTGATGTAGTTGGTTCCAAATAGTTGAGACTATTGCCACTTGATGGTGGTCATGAGAAGCATGGTGATTCTTTTATATTATCTCATTTGTTTTCTTTGAATATTTGGATAAGAATAACAAGAGAAAAATTCAATTCACAAAAATGAAAATATAAACACTTCCTTGATTCATGGGCTTGGTTAAAGCTTAAAATTTTACAAGTTCGTAAGAAATCTTGAATATGGAATGTAAACAAATGAAGAAATATATATGATCATTTGTTGTCAATTGAGCAAGATAATCAAGACAAATATAGCTGAAGTGATTACCTTGCGACTCTTCAAATGATAGAAATCAATAAGATCATCAGGCTGGGCATAGGAAATTTGGGCCTTAGCTTTAATCTCCTCAATTTCTCGAAATTGCTTCTCTGCAAGCATTGCTGCAAAACTCTGGCGACATGACTGCAACCATATTTTTCTCACATCATCACCAGTGTTGCAGAGCAATCTTATGCACAACACAATCCTGTCATAAGAATCATTATCAATTGGGTGTGGAAGAAATGATGATTTTCCTAACTGCAACATAGAAGTCATGATTAGCAATGCGTCGGTGCATGCTCTATTTGCTTCAGTCTTTGATGGTTGGACCTCCTCCAATCTCAAAACCAGCTTCGTCAAAGTAGAAGCAACAACTGCTCCTACAAAAAAGTCGCCGGACAGGATCAACGCCCTAAGATTTCCAGGCGAAGCCAAAGATCCAGGAAGAACTGTTGGAGCAGAGAAAGCAGTTTCAGAGGCAGCACTTTGTGTTGCATATGTGCCATCTGCAAGCACTACAGGCCGCTTAGAAGAGACAGTAACAGAAGAAACCTGCTGCAGTTTCTTTGAAGCATCAGCCGTCTCCCCTTCCTCAGTGGCAGTGTAGAAGGGAATGTCTCCAAGGCACTGCTTAATTGTCACAATTCCACTCTCCACCTCCGACAGTGAAAGACAGTACTCACCAATGATCCAAAGAGCACACGAGCAGACCCTTGCAGCACGAATCTGATAAAACGTGTCAAGCAACCTAGTGATTACTGAAACCCTGAGCTTAGGATTTGTCTCAATTATTTCTCTCACAAAGAGGACGACATCGATAGCAGAAGCCACATTAGAATCACCAAGGAAATCCATCAACAAATGAACGACTGTACTAGCAACCTGAGGGAACTTGATTGCGCACGAATGGATGGCCTGCACTAGCATCTGCCGGTACTCCCCATTCTTCTCGAGTTCAGTGCTCTGAGTCTTGACAACCTCTTTCTTGAGCGTGAGAACCACCTCGTCGATGTTCCTTGAGGTGATCAGCTCGAGAGCAATGTCCAAAGTCTTGCGCTTGATGTCAAGATTTGGACTTGACAGTGCACGGAGCACATCCATGATCATCTCCACCATGATTTCCTTGTGTGACGTCTTGAGCTCGTTGAGACGCTCAAGCACAATGAGTTTCACATTGTTGTCACTCTGCGATTGGAGGAGCTGGCAGTAGGTGTTGGCAGCAGCACGGATAGCTGTGGGGGCCGATGACAAGGATACAAGGGTGCAGGCACACTCGTAGACTACTGCTTCAGAGGGGCAACTGAGGAGGGAGATGATGATCTTAATGTACTTACCCTTCTCTCCTGGGTTAGAACGGCAGACCTTGCGGATGAGATCCAGCGCAGCCATCTGGAGGAGGTCACCCCAGTTGGCCACGTGGTCAGCTTGGGACAAGAGGTAAGCAGCCGCTGGAAGCTGGACACACGAGGCAAGCATAAGGAAAGCATTTCGTCGGGCAGAGAGGTCCTGCTCGGACGACAGGACCTTCTCGACCAGTACAGGTGCATCGGGGAGCAGTTGCTCCCCAGTCGGTAGGCGGTAGATGGCAGCGATGGCGAGGATGGCATGGCGGCGGATGAAGGGGTGGCGATGCTCGAGGTTGGTAAGGACAGAGGGGATGAGCGGCTCCAGGATCTCAGGCTCAGACAGGCGGCAGAGGAAACGGAGCGTGACGCCGCGGATGTATTCGTTCGGGTGCTGCAGATTGTTGCGGAGATTCTGACAGATGAGGATCATCTCCGGAAGCACGCGGCCACGGGCGTCCGTCTTGTCGATAATCTCCAAGTAGAGGAGCAACAGTTTCTGCACGGTGTGGTCCTCGGAGGGTAGGACATAGCGGACGATGGTGATGAATAGCTGGGGAAGGGATTCACCGTTGAGCAGTAGCATGATAGCCTTCTTGAGGGCATCGATCTTGGCCTCCACGTCGTTGCCCTCGAGAGCCTCCTTGATCTCGTTCGCCATAGCCGGAGATCCCTTGTCGAAGTGGATCAGCATCGAACACGACTTCTCCATCTTCGCACTGAGACCTACTTCGACAGGTAATTCCCTCAAAAACCCTAGATCTGTGTTCGAACAAGGGGGTCGGAACGGAGGATAACGGAACCAAGCAGTAAAATAGCGAGATCCGGCGATCGTACGGCTTGTGCACGTAATTCCTCGTGGCCTCCGGTGGAGATCTGAATCACCGGCGATGTAACGAAGGTCGAAGCGAGCGAGAAGCGAAGCGGAAGCCGTGGGATGGATTCTAACGATTGCCCCTTCGTTTATTATCTACCCAACAAGGAATGGGCTCTGGGCTGGATTATATTTTGGGCTTGGTCTTGGGCCTGAGCCTCTTTGCAAGGGAGCGTACGGATCTTTCACTATTTGTTTCAACCAGAAAAGCACGTTTGACGGCTGCTATTGATTACTTTCTTCCTTACTATTATTTTGCAGTACTTGCTAGTTAAATTACATGATCAACAGGAGACTTTGATTACAGTAGACATAACGATTGGTTAAGGACGGTAGGCGACCAAGCGGCGAGCGCAGAGGGGGCTGGCGCAGTGGAAGCGGCGCTTGGTGTGGAAGTAGACGGGTAGGAAGCAGAGCCTCCACGCGCTCTCGACGTCGGTGGCGACAACGGCGCCGCCGCAGAAGGGGCAGCTCCCCGGCGCTTGGTAGCTCCCCATCACCCTCTCCTCCTCGTCGCACACGAACACCAAACACATCTCCTCCCCCTCTCCCTCTTCCGCTTCTTTTACTGCGTCGAACTCACGCGGGCTCAAAATATCAACGAGAAGAAGGTTCGAGTCCCACCGCACAAGAAACCGTGGGCCGTTCTCTCGGGTTCAAATTGGGCCGGGTTGGGGTGTTCAAGGATCCACACTCTTTATCGTCATAAAATGTCACATCAGGTTTTAACCTGCTGGATGAACCGCCTACTCTTTCTTTCCGCGCCATATCGCTTAATAAATAAATTTACAGTTTTTTAAGAAAAAGGTGGAACCATCGGATTCAGTCCACTAATCAAAAGCAAAATATGCAGCTAATTTGAATGATGAATCGTTTTCTCGGTCAAAAAGTTTGTGCTTTCCGCTGGTTAAAGGACAAAGGATCGAGTATGGATAAAGAAGAATAAAGAAGAGCGTATGGGTTCTTTATGATAGTGTGTGTGTTTTCTTTTTAATTTGAAATTCAATTGATGCCATCAATCTAACCCGTTATCATTTTTATTTTCTAGATTTTGCCTGATTAATGTTGAAGATAGGCAATTTTCTCTCCTCATTCCCGTTGAAATTCAAACTCCAATCCTCTTCTCTTCTGATGGACCTTCTACATTAATCTAACAAAAGTGATCCAAAGCTAAGATTCATCATTTTTTTGTTTTTGTTTTTTTTTTTTTTGCATGCTGAACAAAGTTTGAGTGCTTCATTCCCATGATAATCCTTTTTAAGATGGGAATTAATGGATCAGTAATGATTGTTTGATCAGTGGTCTCTTCATCAGTGACCAACATGATTGCTTCATAGTACTCAACTCATTGCTTGCGCCCAAGAGAAGCACTATCAAATGCACACATAAAGTAAGATTTGGATGCGGTAATATGACATTTGTTGATCAAAGTGGAAAATTTTGCCAAAAGAAAATGTTACAAGATGCTCAGTTTTAAAAGATTACTTACACCCACATTTTATCCTATTTGGTAGTTCGGAAGCCATGAAACCAAATGCTTCGATGTCAGTCTCTTTGCCTTCCAAACTCAGCCTCAAGCTCCCGCCCTCTTGCACAGTTTGTAAGCTGACTTGGAACACCTCTCTCACCCACTTAGCAAAGAAGCTCTCGAGGAAGAAGGCTGAGGCCTGCATTAGCTCCTCCGTGACTCCTTGGTCGACAAAGAGTTGGCCCTTTCTGTCTTTGCCGTGCTGCACTTCCTCAAATGCTCGATCGAGCTTTGCGAGAAGATTGAACTTGAATTCCTGGTGCTGACCAGTCCCAGCATTTAGAGTGAGCTGAACAGTAGATTTCAACAACTCTTGTGGGAGATGGAAGCTGATACATTCTGTCTCCTGTGTTGGATCACTAGGAACAGCATGGACCTCCTCAATGCCATAATATGGTTCGAAGTTAAGATCAAAAACTTGCTCCTCTTTCCGCAGCCTCTTTGATCTGCTCCCAAGATCATTTTCTATCTTCCTTTTCGAATCACTGAATGATGATGCATCATCAGCACAAAGTTTCATCATCACTACACTTTTGATGTTATTGGCATTCTTAAACTTGGTCACTTGGGAAGTGGTCAGAATGAAAATTGCATTAGTTATACTAGCTTCCTCATCACCCTGCGTGGCCTTCAAGGAATCTGTGAATGATTTGACAAAATTATCACTCATTCGATCCATATCCTCTACCAAGATTATGCATTTTTGTGCCTTTCTTATGGCATCCATGATAGTTTCACAGCATGAATCATTTTGCTTAATATGTATCAGCCTATCCGTTGAGCCAAAGATGGACCTAGCCATGACCAATGCTAGCCTTCTCTTGGCAATATGATCACTACCTTGTATCAGCAGGCTCACGACCTTCTTAACACCACTAATGCAGTCATGCAAGGCTTCCATGATCAAAGGAATGTTGTTTGATTGCCAAGGGATTTCCTCTTGCAATTGGTGTTGCAGATTTGTTGGGTCCGCCATCAGTAGCCTTGTCTGGTCCTTTGATGTTGCTGAATCTGAGAACAGAGGGCTGGATAGAGCAACCGTGATCTTATTCTGCTGATTAGTTGACATTGTAAGAGAATTGAAGCTTGCCTCAGATGAGTTCATTGTTGGGCTTCTCTTGTTAAGCTTATAAATAGGGGTAGAGATAGATACTGAATGTGGTTTGAGGAAGTCTTTGCTAGGCCACCAAGTATGGGACAAAGACCTGGTGTAGCTCTTGTGGGTGACACTTTGATTGAAGAATGGAGAGCACAAATGGGAATTCTTACTATGGAGGCTTTCGCATAACTTGTTCCATTTCCTCCTCAATTCTTGCAAGGTTTCCTGAAACAAACAGAATCAGCAAAGATGTTAATCACAGAAAAATATGCTTTTGAAGAAAAGGAAAGAATATTACTTTGGTGCTAATTCACCTTGTGGTTTCTCTCAGAGTTGACTTGCAGCCAGCATGGGGTCTCTGACTTGAAAAAAGATGCTTCTTTTTCAAGGTTAAGTTTGCACTCATCACAGCAAAGGAGGTTCTCTTCTTCCTTTGAGCTTAAAATCCTTGACTCAAGCAGTTCAATTGGGAACTGACCAAAATTTGACAGCCTTGTGTCAATGCCACTGCAAACATGGAAAAGGAGGAGCTGCTTTAATTCCATCTAGTTCTTCTGTTACAATCAGATCATGAAATGGAAATGCATTTAAAAATTGCATGATGCAGCAACAAATTAACTGAAATGTTAACATGATATATGCTTTGGTAAATTTTAGATAAAGCATGCAAGCAAGTATTATTTTGGATTTCTGAAAGTGATGTGTCATGTAAGGGCATGGCAAAGCAAAGCAAAGTTTTGTATTTTGTCTTCCATAAAAGCAAACTAAGTGGTCCTATTATCATATCACTGAAACTTCTTCCTCTCAAACTTGGAACCACAACATGAACAAAGATTGAAACCAGGAGACAAGGATCCATGCTGAAGGACACTAGGATTTCAATCAATGATATCTCACCTGGAAGCTTGGAGGCCCAAGCCAAGCCAACCTGAGGGAACCACAACAGCTTGGAGGGCCCATAGGGTGTCAAGAGATGGCTGCCTTATTTGGCATTTCCGGTATGTGCTGTAGCTTGCAGTGGCCAATAGCCACACCCTGTTCTCAGTGCTGCTATTGAACTCAGAGAGGAGCTTGCCCATCTCTGCAATCATATGTTCCACAGGATTGAAGCTTAATTCACCCCCATCTCTTGCTTCCTCATCCACTGCCCACCTCAAGTCACCAGCGTAGATGATGATTCCGTTTCTATGTGATGCTAGAGAATTGATGGTTCTTCTGAGATCTGATACCTTTGCATCCACATCATCCTCGTGCATGAGCCTGAGGTGGGAACAGGAGAACTGTAAATTTATGAAACTGGCATGCCTAAGCTCATCTGGGATCTCACTCCTCCCCAGCCTCCTCATCAGCTCAGCCACAAGGCCCTCCAACAAAGAGCCAGAGTCACCCACCACCAGAGTGTTGGTCCTCCTCCCCTGCTGCCTAAGCATCACTTCGATGACCACCCTCAGGTCCTCACTCAACGATGGCTTGAAGTCACGGTTGATGAAGTCCTTGGCGGTGTCTAGCAGAAATAGTGAGGATTGGCTCAAAGCAGAGGCCTCTTCCTCGAGATGGTTCTTGACGCATCTGCTGGAGAAGCCAGCCTCCTTCATCACCCTACTTACACTGGGGTCATCAAGAATAGAGAGCATTAGCTGCTCCATTCCTACCTTGATGGTCAAAACAGGCTGCTGCAGCTGCTGCTGCTGCTCGAGCTCAATGCAGCCTCGTCTCTGGTTGGCCTGAGCCCTCTTGATGGCTGCAATGAGAGAGTTGGAGAGGGAGGAAGGGGAAGGTAAGAGAGTGCCGGAGGAAGGTGAGGTGGCGGTGGGAAGCCTGTTGAGTGCCACATTAAAGCAGAGCTCAAGAGCTCTGCAGTGGAGTGGGTGGTGGAAAGCAGGACGGTGAGGCTGGGACTTGAGGCAAGCTCTCCTGAGGAGGTTAGAGGAGGCAGAAGACGAGCTGATGAGGGTGGCAGCAACATGGAGGGGTGTGACCTGGGCATGGCCTCTCCTCGTGGCCAGGTCGAGGGAATGCTTTAGAACTGAGGCAACCTCGGCAGTGAGGGCCTGGTGAACTGCGCACACTCCAGTCCTCATAAACACCAGCTCCTGTTGCTGCTCAATGGGTCGTCGAGTGGAGTTGTATTGAGATGGTGGAGAGTTTGTGTGAGAACAAGCAGTTGTAATTGTAGGAGAAGTGTAGTGGTGGCCGAGCTTTATACAGAGCATGAGGAGCTCTCATTGTGCTTCTTATTAAACCATCTCTTTCTCTTTCTCTTTTCTCTTTCTCAGCCTTTTTTTATTTCTGTTGTGGTTGCTGCAATAGTGTTGTGTTGCTTTTCTACATCCACTTCAGGGATTACTCGCTTTCACTTTCTGCACCTTCATTTGGCATAATCCGTCTCTTTTTGTGCTTGCTTATGATCCTGCAAGAATATTGTCAACATTCTTTTCTATTAATTTTGCATGATCCAATAAAATGTAGAAGAAGAGCTACCACACAGGTCTGCTCTACAAAAACGTGAGACAAATGCAGTGCATGACATGAACTATCTCACAGAATGTTGATGCAGTCTTCTTGTGTACGGTCAAGCTCTCAAAGCATCAATCAAAGGCAAAGAGCAGGATGAGGTAGAAGAAAAAAGGCAAGAGAAGGCGGAAAAGGTTGAAAATTTTGAAACTTTATGCTGAGTTAAAGACATGGACATTTGTGTACTGGTGTCTCCTGTTCTCTCGCTTTGGAGCAGCCACAGGACTGTTTTCTCCCTGTCTCGTAATAACGATAATGGTAGAGAGACAGTTCTTCCCCCCAAGCACAAAAAAAAGGTCATGGCTGCTCCACTTACGTCACTTTGGTTTATGCATAAAATGATGTTGCATTCAAACTCCAGAACATGTTAATTTAATATGGAACAGATTATTTTTTTATATACTTAAATAAAATATAACTATAAATTCATAAACCTTCACGAGCCAAGTGAATGTTGGTAGACAAGTTTATCTATTTTATATATTTTAAAATATCAAATGAATATAAATAAATTCTTATTTGGTTAAAAGTATTGCCTTCATCTCCGAGTGTGAAATCAAAGGTGAGGGTTTGAAGAATGAGA
Organism: Zingiber zerumbet; assembly: GCA_037833815.1. NCBI lineage: Eukaryota > Viridiplantae > Streptophyta > Magnoliopsida > Zingiberales > Zingiberaceae > Zingiber > Zingiber zerumbet. Next base: position 15,064,468 of record JBBMJZ010000027.1, read on the forward strand.
ACTGATGTGTTGATGAGCTTGTGAACTTACTTCATGTGTTGCTGTGCACTCTTTTCCCACTCATTCTTGTGATCGAAAGGAAGCTTTTTGACCAAGTCTTTTGAGTTTTATTGGTAGCTGTGAAAGATGAGCTCTCTCAGTCACTCTGCCTTCTGTTTATTCTCCCAATTCATATTTGATGGTCTATCGCTTCAGATCCAGGGTCCCATCCCTTGCAGGAATACTGAAATAAACAAAATTCCTTCTTTTTACAGTTTTCCTTCATGCGAGCATGGTAAAAGGTAAAAGGCGGCCAAATTATTTAAAATCCATTAAAAAAATACATTTTAATCGGTCATAAATGTCTCTTTCAGCTATTAAGTTGAAGAGTGAAATAGGCGAAAGAAAGAAAAAACACCTTTAAGAAATAATGAATTTATTAAACCTTTTGACTAACAAGGAATTATCACAGGTAAAGATAACGAATAGATGGAAATGGGTGAAATTGGAATTAGATTAAACTTCATTTGTTAAAGTTAAGAGATGAAGACAAATTTATTGAAAATGGTAATTATTGCCACATGATTTGCTCTAGCAGATTATTATTAGCACAATTTTTTTTATTAAAAATTAAAATTTTTGTTTGGATAATCAAATTCAATGAGAATGTTTAGGAAGAAAGTGACTCAAATAATTTGTTCATGGAGTCTCAAGATCATGAGCTCAAATAATTTGCTATGATGAAGTCCAAGATTCAATCCTTCATAAAACATTACAGGTAGCAGAAGACTACTACAACCATGAAAAGAAAAAAATTAAAAAGCAAATTCTACCAGATCATAATTATTTAATGGCATGATGTTTGAGAGAATCAAACTGTAGTTGAGGAAGAGAGTGAAAAATATTCTTTCAGAAAAAGAAAAAGTGAAAAGAAGAGAACCCACTCACAGTGACACGAACACTTGCTTCCTCCAGAATAGACCCATCGCATCGCTACATGCTCCAGCAATAGCAAAACCCAGAATTTTGCCTGCTCAAATCCAACACTCTATCTCAGCATTCAATTACAATTCTAGATCCTTGCCAGATGTAGTAAAAACAAAAAACAAATAAATATATTAAAAAGATGTTTATACATTTTGATAAAGCAGTCAAAGTTCAGCTAGAAATTGAGATGTAGATGCATTAAAATGATTACGTTTACTATATGTGCTCTTCTTTTTATAGGAGAAAAGATACCTTTTATTGGATGATGGCCATTGGAAGTTATTTCATTTATAAAACCAACCTGTAGAAGCTGGATATCTCATGATCATACCTGTAGAAATAAGATCATGGAAAGGTATCCGATCCAAGTAAAATATTATTATAATAGAGTACAGATGTAGTAACTAATTATCATGGTTACATTAGGTCTTTGGTGCACGGGTTGGCCTTTGAAGCACCCTCCTACTTAAAATTGCTAATGTAAGGTAAAAGGTGTTGAGAATGGAGTAGGCAAATTCGAATATGATAACTACGAGCTTGAGTTGAGACTCTAAGCAAGAAAGAGTTTGAAAGATTAAAATGATATACCTTTGATATGTGCAACGTGATACTTACTATCAGATGCACTTAATGTGCGTGAGACATAACTCCGGTAATTAGCTCGATCTCAACCCATATGCTTGAAATAACTTAACATGATTTGAATTAATAGTGTGGACGAATCTCAACCACAACCATAGTCCAGGGGTTAACATGTAAGTCCTAAATTCTTGCTATAGTCAAGATTGAAGTTTGAAGAATGATAAGCTTGTTGAAAAAGTACGCTCACTCTGATCCAACTTGATCATTGCTCCTTATTCTGAGGAGGCCCAAAAAAAATTTGAACAGTTAATGGCTTGAAATTGGTGCTTTAGTTGACAGACATAAAGAAGATTCATATTTTCAAACAAGCAGAGTAAGATTTCAATTTTGCCTCCTAAGTGGATGTGTTGTATCAATTTGTAGTTTAAAAAATGTGAGTGAGTCAAAAGTTGCTTAGATTTGATGAAACCCAATTGACTCTTAGAGTCGATGAAGTCCAACATTGATCATGTGCTTTTGCATTGATCTCTATAGAAAGAAGAAAAGAAACCAAATTTATTCTTCCTTTTGGAGACTTTAAAAGAAAGAACTATCTGGATATTTAGTGTAACAGAAAGAACTGCAATACCTATCCAAGTACTTAGATGTTAAAGAAGAAAGTCACATTCTAATTAAATGGTGTCTAATGATTAGCTGTAAAAATAATTTTGTTCCAAGTTTGAGCTTCAGTGGAGTTTCAATACCTCAACGCAATAATGAAATAATTCCTGCAAAATAGCATAAAATCAGAGTTGTCATGGCAGAGGCAGACATAAATCAAATAAAAAATAAAATGACTCTATTCATGTCCTTTGTATTGGTCATCTGCAGTATGGTGGAGAAACCAAGGAGAATGAGTGACAGAAATAAAAATTTCGTTTTTTTTTTCCTTTCGTTTTCTTCTTCCTAGATTTGTATATGGCAGCGTCATTTTCAAAAGAACACGAAAAAGGAAGAACGTGAAGGGGAATGAAAGAGGAAAGGGATGGCAACAGTGCCTACAAGACAATGTGGCATGACAGATGAATACCGTAGGAAATAAGTGCGGTGAGGGTTGTAGGCAATGCAGCAAAACGCCAAAGGGTGAAACCCAAGACCCTGAAATTCTCCTATCAAAGGACAGGACAGGCATGCAAAACTATGCCTCTATTATCCTTCTCTGGTTTCAAAGCTTTCTCAAATTGGATTCTGTCAGAACAAAGCCCTACCGTCCATCGATGGCATGCTCTTTGTTCCACTGGTTCAAGAGTGTATATCATTGTCTTTTGCATGGCATAACTTCTTTGCCCTCAACAAATTATCTATCTTTTATTTTGCCTCAAAGTCATATCGGGACAAAAGATCTCATCAATATCTACCCATGTGTTTTACTAATAATCAAAACAACATTAGTATGCTCTTCACGGCACCTCGCCTTAACAAGAACCACAAAACATTCGAATCTGCACAGAACTCAATTGTATGATCACGGCCAGTTAATATTGCTTTCACTTCAGCCATCAAGACAAGGGCATATAGGACCACATAGTTGACAGGACAACAGTAAATGTCTCTTGAATTTCGCCCACAAAAACCTCAACCAGATCTCTCTAACCTCTGGGACTGGATAAGGAAATGTGGAAGTGCTTTCTAAAGATGGGTACTTAGTTTGTGTTGGACATCATAATTTTTTAAGCCCAGCTAGGAAAGCAATTCATCCAAAAGACCAAAACTACAGATTGTTTAAAAAGTTATTTTATTCAGAACGAGAAAAACTGCAATAATAGATCAGCAAAAGATATCATGTGGCAAAGTTTGTTGAGAAGCAAATACAAATCATAGTTATTCAATACCAAGTCTCCAAAAGGGCTGAGAAGTATAAACGAGTTTCCAGATTGCTAGTCTTTTTATCAAATGTGATGTGTATATATTTCCAAATTCAATAACAGGTTCTGTACCAAGTCTCTAAAAATTATTTCTACGGAATAAAATAGGCTTCATAAAACTTAAATAAACGTAGCTGTTTTAATGGGTTAGCTTTTAAGTCTTAAGAAGAGATGAATAGCTGATTTGCAAACACTAAAGAGGAAACAAAAACATTTCTGATGTGGCAAATATGAGCGTGATCTCTTTGTAGCTTGATGCTCACTAGCAAGTATCTGACTGAAGAAGGGTTGTCCCTGACAATTTATTGACGACAAGTATGAGTTGAGTCTTGTTGTGCCCAGAGGATGTTCACATTACATTCTTTTAAACCCATGATCTTTACCAAATCTTTTTAATATGGGACTTTAATTGAACCCCAGCAATCCTCTTCTGAAACGAAGGACCAGAATTATTCCCATGGTCCGAGCCTCCCCGTGAGAATCCGGTCACCTTGACTTACCCTGGGCCCACCCTCAACTTCGATCTCCACAATGACATGATATTGTCTACTTTGGGCCTAGATCCTCATGACTTTGCTCTTAGGCTATCCCCAAAAAGTCTCATGCCAATAGAGATATCCTACATCCTTTTAAACTCATGGTCTTTATCAAATTTTTTTAATGTGAGACTTTAATTGAACCCAACAAGTCTACATCAAGAAGCCAGCTGCATATGACAAATTTGATTCGTTAGAATCAGATGATAAAACCTCATCAACATATCATGCAGCAAACATTCAAAGAAAAACAATGTAAACAAGTAATTTGTTGTTTTCACACATCAACTACAGCGCATGAAATATTGAAAAGATGCAAGGTCCCAATTGTTTAGAAGCAAATGAATTTGGTGTACTAATATTGTGATAAAAAAGGCGATTCACTTACCCCTAGTGTCCCCATCAATTCGTTCCTAGGCCAACACAGAGGAGGTAAATCACAAGTGACTACTAGCCATTAATATAAGTGACCATGACATGGGGGAAGGCATGATCGGACACGCCGAGCTTCGACCCCAAGACCTCATGTGTCAGCACCTCATGCCTTAATCACTGCACCGCCCCGAGGGAATATTTGATGTACTAATAATGAACAATAAGATAATATCTAAGCAAAGTTTCGCTACTAATTCAAATGATAAAATCTAACAAAAATAAAAAACTAAATAAATCAGGAGAATTCTTTAACTATCAACACAAATGTAGCCTCAATTAACAAAGTACTCTAACAATAATACCTATATAAATAAATTCTCATTTCCTATTCATATCTACCCCATGCCCTAACTCTCACCGCCACCCCTCACCCTCCCCCTTGCGTCACTGACTGATGATTGCCAACCCGTCGACCCTCAATGTCGTCGTCAATGATGGGCCTGTTGTCGCCGGTGCTGAAGCCAACCGGCCATCATCACCATCTCTCCCCTGCTTTGGCCATCGTATACACAGCGACCAGCCATAGGCGACTATCGCGACCACCACAACTGCCGGCATTCGCCTTGATGGCGTTGTTGGCCCTCTTTTGGTGTCAAGCCTCTCGACTTCATCCCTGCCTCACCCTTGCTCCGGCCGCTACAGTCACAACATCCATATGCGGGTGGCTGTCCATAGCCACCCCAACGCTATCATTTCTGCCACTGTCGCTGTTTCGACCATCGTCACCATGCGAACAAATGCTGGCAAGCCAACATTATATCCAAGCCAACAGCAGTCGGCCATCGCCACTTGGGTTTACTCCGGCCACAAGGGAGACACGGGTGACCACCCTAAGACCGACTTTCTCTGACCTTTCCTATTGTCGTCCTCTTCACCTATGCCACCTCCTTAGTCTCGGCTGTGAGTAGCAACTTCTCGACGCTTGCCTCAACGTGAGCATGAGTCGTCAACCGTCGTCACTAGCTCTCTATCGCATGCTGCCATTGTCGGAGAGGAAGGGAATTGGATTTATGAGTTGATTGATTTAAAGAATGGTTGGTTGAGGATAGTTTCAGGACGGTCTACAGATAAAGGCGGGTACTTCCTGTCTTATCCTTTAGTACTTTGACTTTAATGCATGATCTATGTTTAGATAGATGCTATATTTACCTTGACTCTATTCGTTCTTACTTCTTGAGCTTGATCTTTTATTTTTTTTTTATTTTGTATGTTGATTTTTTTTATATCCATGCAGTCTCATTGATATCCATGCTATTTATGACCATTTATGTTCATACTATTATGTTAATGATACTATACCGTAGCATAGCTGTAGAATATTGAACTAAGTTATCGGCATGATATTTATTCATGTATGTGTATTTGTAAGATCATACCGTGGTGTTGGATATCGAGTATCCTACTTGACCTTATCTGTTATTTAGGCTCATATCTAAACACTAGTGAGGTTAAACCCTTCTACGTATTATTACATTGTTATACCCTATCAACCATTGTCTCTCATTCATGGTTGAGAAAGTCGTCAACAATCGTTGTTATATTCTATCGACCATTGTCTCCCATTCTTGGTTGAGAAAGTCGCTAGTGACCATTGATATATCCCGTCGACCATTGTCTCCCACTAATGGTTGAGAGAGTCGTCAGTGATCATGATATATACAACTGCCCACGAGACTATTCGTAGTAGCGAGTTCGCATGCGGTCCGTAGTCGGACAACTACTTATATACCTTGTCTACCCATGAGACCATTCGTGGTAGTGAGTTCGCCGACAGATAGTGACTGTTTACTTATCCTCTCTACCCACAAAACCATTCGTGGCAGCGAGTTCACCTGCAAACAGTGACTATTTGTTTACCTTGACCGCCCACGGGATCATCCATGGTAAAGCATTGTCCTGCAGTCAGTGCTTGTTATATACTTGTTATATGTCGGTCATGTATTTATTCGTGCAGATTAAGATAGATGTATTGTATATACTCCCGATTTATTGGTCACACTTGGTTGAGCAGATTAGTGAAGGATTATTATTGTTGGTTATACTTTATTTAGCAAGCGATTATAGTGACACACTTACTTTTGTAATAAATATTTTCCTGAGACTTGTGTACCTTTGCTCTCCTTATGTTATTATCATGCACTATCTTCTATTACCCACACAGTCATTTGGACTCACTACCTGTTGCATTTTTCTTCCTTCAGGTAGCAGGTATGATATATGTATGGAGTTGATTGGAGGATCCTGCTTACCAATCCCACGTCGTACTGAGAGTTTTGTTTTTATTGTTGCATTTACTCATATTTTGGTTTTCTGAACATGTTCATGTAATAATTAACTTGAGTGCATATTTTTGTATTGTGTTGGTCTTTTGTTCAGTTTGATGGTTGATGTGTCAAGCCAGGCCGACTCATAGTCCATTGTTTTGTTCATGTAGTTTACCTTATGTCTTCCGTTGTATTTTTCTCCCGGTCGTGTGGGCTGCTATTTATCTTGCGTGGTTGTGGTTGTTTCCAGCCGCATAAGCTGATGTTTTTATTCTTGTTCAGCCGTGTGACTATGTATCCAGGTTCCATATATATGTTGTCATAAGGGAAGAGATATTGTCCATTTGTCGGATAGAACTCCTCCAGAGTGTGACAACCTGTAGCTTTAGAAACAACTCGAAGTGAAACCAAATGTGAATTCCTGATCCATCCATAAGTTCTTCATCCACCAACCATAGCTCAATCACCATATCAAGCATGTAGCGGTTGAGAATACTAGTGTTCCCCGATGCTCCATGGACCTTCATGTCATAATTCTGAGATCCATCCACCACTAAATCAGATGGGTTTACTTGGGTCCTGAGAAATGCATGAGTGAGATGAACGGCATCAATTCCACTCGTGCCATGGTCAGATTCCTAATCGTCGTCTAAGATCGATGCATAGTAAATCTTGGAGCCCATGACATATCTGGAGTGTTTGAAGAGCAAGGCAACGGCATCAGTATTCCTTGCCCAAATATATAAAATTTGCTCTTTATAGAAGCACCTGAAAAAGTGAGAAGTCGATCAAGTGAAGTAGGCAACTATAGAATTCTATTATCCATGCCTCAGAGCATTTAAGAGATTGATTTTCTTGAATAGTAGTACCCTCAGAGGATTCAGAAACCGATTCTTAGTCAACTAATTGGCATCTGTATAAACTAGGAAATTAATGATGGTAAAGAAGACGGCAAGGAAAGATTCTCTAAAAAGTGCCTCATCAGTATCATAATTCCCGAACCTCATTGAATAAATAATATTAAACAACAGAGATACACATAACCGAACAAGATTGTGGAATGTTAAACGAAGATCGCTAGAACAAACGTTTAGCTAGAAAGGCTTGTTAATAATACTTATATTTGCTAAAATAGCAGTTTATAGCCAAAGAAAACAGAAATAAATGGAATCATTCAAGCGAAAAAACTAGTAATGGGATAAAGCAATCAAATGTGACTTGTAAGCTTCGATCAACCTACTGACGAGACTTTCGAGTTGACATCACGTCCCGAAGCCGCATCCCCTGCCCTTTGCTGTAATTTATATCCACCATCTCGTATAGGATATCAAAATAAGTTACCGTCCGAGCGGAATCGAATGGAGCGCACAACGGATCTCTTCACCCTCAGGACGCCGTCGCCGGATGAAAACTCGGGACGCAGGAGGAGAATAGAGGAAGAGGAGGGAGGAAAAGCTCGGATCGGAGAAGAAGGGCCGACGCCATGGACGGCGGCGCAACCTCTCCGTCGAGGTCGCGAACCGACCGAGACGGTATCTACGGACCCACATAGGATCAGACGGCTCCTGTTCCCCAGGAAAGTGGGACCCTGCATGGGTCCATTCGATGTAAGTAATTGGGTCCATATTCGGCCCTTCTTAAATGGGCCTAAGCAGTTTGGACCACTTGAGGGAGCGGTAAAATATATTAACTAGAAAAATATAATTATAAAAAAATAATTTAAAATGTTTTATATGAAAGAAATATATTAAAAAGTTTTTATTATTAATCAATTAAGTCAATGTCAAATAAGAGTTTTATATTTATTTATTACTTTATGTTTTATTTATTACCTTAAGAAAATTATGTATTTTGTTAGATAAAAATCTAAAAAGTGGCGATTGAGATATTTTTATGCTTTAAATAAAAAGATGTGGTTTATATTATTATATTATTATTATATATACATAATTTTCTTAAGGTAATAAATAAGTTCTTTTTAAGTCAAAAGAAATTAAACAAGTCAAAGTCATATAATGGATATGAGCATCTTACATAAAAAAGAATCATTATATCTTTTAATTATTATAAGAAAAACTTTTTATAAGTCAAAAGAAGTCAACTAAGTCAATCATATTCGGATCTATGTATTATATTATGTTTATATCTAACGTCTCGATGCCACTAAAAGAGAAGAGGAAGATAAATATTTAAAAAAAAAGTCTAAAATTGTGATGCCTTTGGTAAGGAGTTCTTACGATAATAAAAATCTATCATTTTAATTACTGTAAACAAAGTCTTTATAAATCAAAAGAAGTCCACTATTAAAGCCAAATTATTCGCCAACACATGCCAGTGATAAATAAATGACGATGCAAAAGGATGAGGGGAAAAAAGGAGACAAATCTAAACTCCTTATAAAAAGTTGGTGTCAAGTGGAAGGAGTGGACAATAGTCATGCAATAACTGCTTTTTTTTAGGTGCCGACTTACATATTTGATGATTTGATCGCCATTAAATACTAATGTATGATAATGTAGGATCATTATAGTTTAATACTATTGGCTACCTCCAATCCAGTCATAGATATTTTATAACATGTTCTTTCTTTCTTTTTCTTCTTATTCATATTTTTTTCTTTTGGATTTCTAAAGCTCCACCTCTAATTCTTGAATCTATCCCTACCTGCCTGGAGTTGAATGATCAAGTTGGCTGATGTGTTACTCTCATCAATTGATCTTCACCATCTTGCTCTACCCTCCACTTGTTTTCTCCGACATCCTTCATGGTTTTATCCAACTACCCTTGCTCATGTCGATGCCACTCTCGTCTTCCTCGCTCGGCTTGATTGCACCCATTGAAGGAACTGAGAAGAGGTTCATGGAAGTTCATTTTAGTTTTTCTTCGGTATCCTCTGTTTTCATAGATGAAGGATAAAGATGGCATTTTATCGTGACGGCAGACGGAGCTAGACTTTAAATGATTATAGCTCTCAAGTTTACATACCAACAATGTTGAATGATAAAGAGTCATATTGAAAGCCACCAACACTAAGCTGAACTTCAGGAACCTGCAACCTTTCCCAACACCAACAAATTCAGAAATTTGTCTAAAAAAGAATCGTAGTAGTGAATTCAATTTGCAGCGTAATTATGTTGTTAATTTGTCAATTTTCCAACCAATTGTTTGCTACACTTGTATTTATTAGACTTTAGTACTGCTTTTAATTGGTCAATGATTTGTTCAAAAATGTCTATAAAGTAATTAGTCGAGACATCATTATAAAAAAATAACACTGTAGATGTATCTTCTTCTTTTCTCTTTTGGGGGTCTCCCTTCCCGCTTCCCTTCCCTTGCCTTCCTCTACAAATAACAGGGCGTCACCTCTCCTTCTCTCCAATTTTCACTAGGCCAAACTCGCAGTCGCCATGGACGACATGGACGGGGACTACAGCCTCTACTGGGAAACCAAGCGCTTCATCGACTCAGAGGAACTCGAGAGGTTGTTGGTCAATTCTCTGTATTCTAACTGGCTTCTGATATTGTCTCTGTTTTCCGGTGCAGCTGGGGCTTCGAGGAGGCCATCGCCGGGGGCCACTACGACTCCAGCTCCCCGGAAGGCGGCCCCACCGCCGCCGCCGCCGCCGCCGCGAAGAACGTTTCCATGGAGAGGAACCGCCGGCGGAAGGTCAACGAGAAGCTGTACGCGCTCCGAAGCGTCGTCCCCAACATCACCAAGGTGATTACTTACTCGCGGCGAGATGATCTTTTTTCGAGCGAATTTTAAAGCTTTATACGTGTGAATTGACGACTCCAGATGGACAAGGCGTCGATCGTAAAGGACGCCATCGATTACATTCTGCAGCTTCAAGATCAAGAGCGCCGTATGCAAGCTGAGATCCTTGCGCTCGAGAATCTGAAACAGGGCAGGGCTGACCATGACCTCGAGTTCTGCGATGACATGCACTTGGTCCAGAGGAAGAAGAAGAGAACGGCTTCAGAGCCGATACAAGTAATCGAAGTAATTATCCCTCTTTCTCTCTCCAAATTCTCAATCAATCACTGCAAAAAGTAGAAGAAGAAGAAAAAAACAGCCTTTTTTCCCCTATTCCAACACTGATTTGATCTGCTGTTTGATGGCCATGGCACGCAGCTCACAGTGAGTGCAGTGGGGGGCAAAACGATGGCGGTAAGCATCACCTGCAAAAAGAAGCATGACGCCATGATCAGGCTCTGCGAGCTCTTTGTGTCCCTCCCCCTCAAGATCATCACGGCCAACATCACCTGCGTCTCCGGCAGCCTCTTGCATACTCTGTTCGTTGAGGTACTTAATAATTCCGACCTTTTTGCCCTTTTTTTTTATTCATATTACAGTATGACGTTACTACTGCATGATTTTAGAAACTAGTAAACTTTCTCGCATCAACAGCTTCATCTTTCCTCTTTTGCCCAAGCACACGTTTATTAAAACGCTGAAAGATGGCAATTTCTCCGTGTTTAACTCATTTAGCAAAAGAACGCCGCACGATGGAAAAGAAATGTTTTGGAACATTAAAATCTTTGTCCAAAGTCTAATCGAGGTAATATAATTATCCGCAGAGTGATGAAATGAGCACCGGACAGTTGAAGGAAGAGATTGAAGCAGCCATCATACGACTTGGGAGCCCAAGGAGGCCGTAAAAAAAAAAGAGACGTTTTTACTTAATAATTACTTAATAATTAAGTTCACGCCTTGACAGTCCATCCCTACACCATGTAAAGGGAGGTAAATGATGCATATGAATGATGAAATGTTATGGTTTTCATAAAATAAATTTATAGGGTAAAAGGCGATTTATTTATAAATCACGGGCTATTGATGTAGGTTGTCAAGACATGAGTACAATATTAAAAAAGCAGAATTAATTTAAGTAAGGGCTAAAGGGACTTTGATAATTTTCACTTAAAATATTTAAATTCGAAAGTTTTTTTTTTTTTTTTTTTGAAATGAAGAGCGTAAATTTGCTTAAGTAGTTCTAGTGGTCGGATCTGGTTGGATTGAATCTGACCCGTCATAGTGTTCGCCCACTGGTTTTTTTTAACCGGTGGCCGGGACCGTAGTTTCTAAAGGGATTTGGTCTGGTACTAGCTTGAGTACGAATGGAGCCCACTTAACGGCTGCGTGGCGAGGGAACTCGCGTAAGAATTCCGCGTAGGATTGGTTGGTGGATGTAGAGTTATATTCTTCCAGTTGTTCCGTTCTAATCACCCTCTCTCTCCGCCGGTTCCCCCATTTCCTCTCCTCCTTCCCGTTCGAATCGATGGCTCGCGTCTTCTCCCACCTTCGAATTCGCGATGCCTTCCCTTTCAACCGCCTCATCGCCGTCCGAGAACGCTCTCACGCGCGGATCATTGAGGTCGACCTCGCCGCCGAGGCCGACGCAGGTGAGGGCGAAGGCGAGGGCGAGGTTGATGTCGACGTCCTCAGCCTCCGACGCCTTGAGGATGCTGTCCGCGCGATCTCTGTACGAAGGGCGGCTCCGGATTGGCTCCCTTTCGTTCCGGGATCCTCCTATTGGTTTCCCCCGCCCAGACGGGCCGGCGGAGTGGTGGATGTAGTGAAAAAGCTAGCGAATCCTCTGACGGAGGAGGAGAGCATGTCCCTGACAACTGTCCGCGGGTGGCCTTCTTCGGCTTACTTCGTTGACGGTGATGGATCAGTTTTGGCCTTTGTCTACTAGATTAAATTTTATACCTTTATTTCGTTTCTTCATCGCTTTAGTAAAGTTAATCTTTTGAGGCTTCTTAGTCGTTAGATCTGTTTGTTCTTTTAATAAAGGTTTGCTGCAGGTAAGCTTTTAGAAATTTTCATATTTATCTTAAGTAAATAGAACTTACTTAGATTTTTTTGACCAGTAGCGTAACTAGTCAGGAAGGAATCGCCCATTTCATATCTGGAACATACAACTAACTTGATTTCACAGTTCTTCTTTTTGCTACTTTTTGAACATATTCTGTATGCAAAATTTAAATGTGATAAGTTCTTTAAGTAATTCTTAGAAATTTAGATCGAGTGAGTCTCTATTGCAAAAAAGCATTTCAAGTGAAAATTTACTATCTCATAGCTGTGTCAAACAGCAAGTATGCATTAATTAGTTTGTTTTGTTACTTGTTTGGCACTCTAAACACCATTAGGTTTTATCCTTTTACTTAACATATCCATGACTTGATAGCACAGATCCTTTGTTTCATTTTTGCATTCTTAATGAAGAGATCAATTGGCAAGTAACAATTGTTAGAATTTAGCAGTGAAATCAGGAGTAGCTTGCAATTAATATCCTTGTTTTCATCTGCTTGTTGAATGCTACTCTCTGATGGACAATGTTTACACTGAACTTAATGAACATTTAGAAAATAGTACTTAAAGAATCATATTCTTCCCATATATGTAGAAATTCTAGGAAGGGTTGCTGGCATTTGAGTATAGAGAGTTTGATTTCGGGTTTCCTTGTAGAATTTAGGGATAGAAAATATGGCAGAAACCCTTGCATAGATACTCCAATGGTTCGCCCAAATGTAACTTTAAGTTTTAAAAATGGTATGCAAACGACATTGGCCCAGTTGCTGCATAGTCCACGTGCAAGTCGTGGTTGTGGAAAAAATACCAAATTTTTTATGTGAAACATGGTAATCTTCTTTAGGCAACACAATTTTATCAAATGTTTCATAATTATTTCAGTCCTCTCATCATCTGAACAAACGTGTAAGTTCTTCCTCTTCACCAACTTATCATTCATTAGTTTATATTTCTAGTGAAAGTTTATTCTTGATTTGAGCAGTTTGTTAGAAATTTGCTTGTGAAAAGAAAATCTCACATCAAGCTCAACTCAAGTATAATTTTTTTGGACAATCTAAGAATCACTCCTTTACGCTTACTACATCCTTTTTCATTTGTAAACCTTGTCCTTTTTCATTGTTTAACAATTCAATTGAAGTAAGCTTAAACTAAATAATTATATTTGTTCTTTCTATTTTTTGATATACGTAATAAAATAGTTGAACTGAACAACTAGGTCGAGTTGAATTTTTCCAAATGAAAATTCACACAATTCCAACAGCCTATGCATGTGCTTCCATGAAGACCATGATTCTAAAAGCATTGGTATGAGATATCATAACTTCTAATTGTTATACCAAGCAAACGCTTTTAGCAATTCAGTAAGAAGTATTTCTGACTCTGCAGCAAGATTGGTTATTCTATTCCCTCTACAATAACTGTAATTTTTCTTTTCAGTGAGAATTTTCTTGCTTCATTAATAATGTAAAGACCTTTTTGGATTCCAGTTGCAACTATTAGTTTAGCAAGTTTTATGAAAATTTTAGGTGTTAGGTGACCAATTATGGTGTTCTACCCTAGCTTCTAAGATATTTTGAGAGGGATAGAAAGTAAGAAGAAAATGAATGCGCATCCATTTTTACCCTTGATTTAAACCTATTAGGAATGATGATGAAAAGTAAACTCTTTGGCTTGGTATATTTCTTCTTTTGTAAATCATATGTGAAACTTGTTATTCAAATTCTCATTACATTATCCCTGTTATTCAATTTTATCTGTGTTGACTAATTTTCTAAATGTGTATTTTATATTTATTATAATCACAATCACATTTGTTAATAATACTTAGAGTGTGAGGCACTATTCTAATAACTATACAAATCCATTTATAGAAAATTAACCAAATCATTCAGACATTGTAAAACATACAAACATAAGTGTCCTTGAAAGTAGACAAAGGGAAAATAAAATTTATCAAATATACCTATCCACATTATATGGTTGTAAATTAAGTGCAATATTATCACATGGATTATTCTTTTTTCATTTGCTAAAATGACTTACAAATCTTGGACCAGTGAGTCCGTTTGTTGTATTCTTTATAATCATCATGTAGAACTATCTTTTTGTAGAACCATATTTTGCATGTCTATAATATCTTTGACTAATGACAATGAGAAGATTATTAACGAAAACAACATGCATGACTCACCATGGTTTGAGATAAGCTTAGTAGATGAAAATGAATAATACATGTTATAATAATTATAATGTACTTTGTTTCAATGTGCATGGAAGTTAATGTAAACAGTTGAATTTGATAAGTTATACTTCTCTTTTCCTACTTCCAGCAAAACTTGTATTTGTATCTTCTACAATTTATAAATAATTTGGCTAATTTTCTCTAAGTGAATTTGTATAGTCATTAAAGTCTTATTATTAACATGTTTGAGTCTAGTTATAATAAATATAAAATATACATTTATGAAGTTGGTTGAAATAGTTATGAAAAATGAATTTGAATTGCCAGAATAATTTAATAAAAATTCTCACAATACTATTCTCTATTTTAAGTTTTAACATATCCATTTTTTACTCTCTTTTTTTTTTAAAAAAATATTTTCTACAAACTGAGAATAGAAAGATAAAACTCCACAAATTTTCAGATACTGGATTCAGCATAAGTTTTTTTTTTCTCCAATAAATTAGATGAACTCCTTATGTTCTAAGAACTAAGTAAACTTCGAGGCTCTCTAAAGTTCTAGAATGCAGATGAGACCATTGAACATGACTAAATAGGAATTTATAGTGAAACTCTTTGCTTAGTCGTCTTAATTTTATTTAAAACAGTCTGCGCTCTGGTTCACATGGCGTAAACTCAATTACAGCTCTTGTGATATGTGAATCTTGTGGCGTTTATCCAACAATACTTTGGCAATGCTATGGCAGTCGAAACAAAAAGATGTAAACGAACTTGTACTTACTGAGCAATAAATAAATAACATAAATATATTTGAAGCTGGTCAGGAGATGGCACATTATTTTACATGTAGATTTCATTTAGGTGTGCTATGTATAATTTGGCTTCTTCTTTTTCATTATTTAAAAAATAGCATAGTTCACTTGAACACACAGCTTAAAACTTCTTTAACTGCATCAGAAATGCCCTCTTTTTTTTCTTTGAAGCTTTGATGTTGTGTTTATGGACAAACGGTAGAATCACATGGTAGTGATTTGAGGTCATTAAAAGTGATTTAATAAATTTGAATATTATTAGTGATATATAGTGTCAGTGGTGGACGACATCCATGAAGCTAAACTCCATTTAGCCAGGATTTACTCTGCTGTTGCTTCTTTTTGATTTGGTAACTTTGCTTGATGAGTTTTGCTGTCATAACATAGCAAAATCAACCACAGGTGTCTCTCCACGTTCTGTAAAGAAGAATATGAAGAAGGCATCAGCACAGTCAGATGATGAAGATTGATTAGTCTCTTCTGATGGACGGAACTGGGCTTGGTGAGAAATTTTGCTTCACATACATTTGTTGATATTTTTTTTTCTAGAATATATGCTTGTGCATTACACTCAAATGGTTGCATCACAATAATTTAACTAATAAAAATCTGGAACACTGATCCAAGGTCATATCCATCTACTAATACATAACCACTGTATTCTTATTGGTAGTTTTCAGACTTAATTTTAGCATATTCTGCTGATTATTTTATATGATTCTTCAATGCAGATTCACGCCTTGTAAATAGTTTAGCTGTTGTGCCCTGCAATCCAAGGGATGTAAATAGGCGAAGCATAAATCACCTGTGCATTTTTTTTTTCTTTTTTGCTTTTTTCCTTTAATCTTGTTGCAACTTATCGATGTATGTGCTACTGGTTCTACTATGAGTGTTATTTTAGAAAGCCAGTAACCTTTAGCTTCTCTCACAAACAACTCTTCTCGTTAAACTTAACATTGAACAATTCACTCCGAGCATAGTAATGTGTGGCTATCTTTGCTAAAGCTATCTTCTGATGCTACTTCAACTTCTCTAATTTTTTTTTAATTTACTGGTGTTGTTCAGTAACTATTTATTAAACGAAACAATATATTTTACAAAAATTCTAGAGAATTGTTGTTCTTGTCAGTTAACTGGTGTATTCTGTTATATAAATAATCTTTTAATAGATTATTTTTGTATCGCATTGTGTTGTTTCAACATTCAAATATAGGAAGTACCAGTGCATGCTGAATTACTATTTTTTTTTTTAAAAAAACTGCACATAGTTTTTCATAATTTGTGGCACACAGTAGAGTTTACTCTGTGGAAATAAAAGTGATTTTTTTTGGTTTTCCATTTAGTTCATTATTATCATTATTATTATTTTCTCTCAATGGCTAAAGAGGAGACATCTTTCCTGGGACACAAATCTTGATTCCTGATCTGTTTCATGTACCATCACAAATCAAATCTTAGGCCCATGACTCCTCTCCTCTGTCCTAAGAATATCAATTTTCTTCTTTTTTTATTTTAAAAAAAAAGGTAAAGACAAAAATTCTTTGCTGGCAAGAAACTGAGATAGCAGACAACTCCAACTGATAAGAGTGGTTATAAGATTCTCAGGTACTCTCTCACAGAAAAGAGTGATTCATTTTATTACTATTTCATTAAATATTAATTATAAAATAATGCAACTGATAATGTAATTTTTTTTAAAAAAAAGAGTATAAATTATATATGAAAAATGAATCATTCTCATTCCATTCTATTCTATTTAGCCGTCTATTATGCATTGTTTCTTATATCTTCAGATCATTATTGCCAGTGTTTCTCATCTTTAACCAAAGCTGTTGTTCTTCCTACCATGACGCTGCTTTTCCAGAGATCGAGGAGGACTCTGTCGACTGCTGCTTTATTATTTTTTAATGCTCAGGAACTCTGGTAAATTTGTCGGGATGATCAAAACCCAAAACCAAAGATCCTTTTTACGTACACAGTTTGAGCATGATACGACGCATGATCAAAGAGCAGCGAACACATTCTCAAACAAAAAATGAATGAATCCAAAAATTATGTGATATATGCATCAAAATTGTCTGTTCGCCTGTCTGCGGAAGAAGAACCTTTAAGATTCCCGTTGTTCCCTGAGGCCTTGGGCACGACGGTGCAGCGCCAGTACAGTGAGCCACGGCCTTGTGGCCTTCCGCGGAGGAACGTAACAGAGCTTTCATTCTTCGTGCAGAGATGGAACAGGAAGATTAAGGCTGCAAAGCTTGAGGGCTTCCGAGTTTGATGAGCAGAAGAAGAAGACGATCCATTAGACATTGTAGCAACGAGGGAACATCATTTTTATTTTTTTTCTGTTTTAATAAATCAGTGTTCGGATATTGAATATCGACATATTTATCCGCATAGGAATTTATACCGGAGATAAATGAGGTGCTTTTGTATGGGCCCCACCCGATTCCCTTTCTATCTTTTTTTGCTTTATCCGGCGGGTTCAAATATTACTTTTTCTTTTTCCATTTTGTCTTAAATTCTAGCCCTTTAATTTAATTCCCTAATTGTGTCATTAGTATTAATTGGCTTCCCAATTCCCGCAAAAATACATCCGAGGATTCGGCTATTGCATCCACCATCTCCTGCCTAGTGCCAAATTACTCGTTTGCCCCCCAAACGTACTAAATTATATATTATTCATTAATGGGTTTTTTTTAATTTATTAAGATTTTAAATGAATAAATTTGTATTGATCGAATTGTTTTGCTAAAAAAATAATTGCCCGAGCTTTTGTTTAATGAGCAGAGAGGGCTCTAGATTGAAGAAGATATTAGCCGATCTAAGCATTTGCTTAAAAAAAGCTAAATTTAGTTTCTAATTGCTGTGACGATTAACTTCATCTTCATGTGTGCCTCATTAAAATATGTGCGGGCGAATAAATTAATAAAAACAATACCAAATGTTACATGTTGACTTCGTAATAGTGGCGTTCTTGTAATTATGGAGAACCAGAAGGGTAAAGTTCGTGCTTAAGTAGTACTCTTCCATCTCCTTCTTTATATGCGCTGCGCTGGTGCTGTGCTCCTCCTCCATTGCTCATTTGACCGTTGCCTCTCTCTTTTTTTTCTCGCTCTCGATCTCATTGATGGAGTTTCTCAGATGCGGAAACCTTAAGTGATTCCAGTTCCATGTGCAGCAGAATTGGATTCCTCTCATGTCTTGCGAAGGTGAAGGTTTCGCTCCAAGGTATGATTTTTCCTTCTTTTTTTTTTTTATTATCTGTTTGTCTTTCTATCTTCTTTAGAGATGAACGATTTGCGGAGTTGAATGTACCACTATTCGTGGAAGGGAGATTTCCTATCGATCTTTTATGAGTTTTTGTCATTTTTCTCCTTGTTTTTACGCCTTAACTGCGCATTTCAGAGTTTTAATGCAACGCTTTTACTGCTTTGTCCTTTTTTCTTCATGTGGTGGTGGTGGAATACCTTCTTCCAAACCAGGTTTATCGGTTTCTGTAGACGGCTGGATCAAGACTTCAGACTTTGTTTTGCAGGATTTTCTTTCTTAGATTTGTTCATTTATGTTATTCCAGTCAAGAGATCCACATGTATGTTTTCTTTTTTAGCCTGTTGAACTATAAAGTACTCGTTTTTTCTTCTGTTTTTTTAGGGATTGTCTTCTCCGGTAACTAATTAATTTTCTTCAGATCCTCCGATCATGGTTTTTCTTCTGTCCTTTAGTGCAGTGGAAGTTCAAACCATCAGATCATCATCTTCTTCATCATATTTTTCTTCATTTTTTATCTCAACCCCTTGATTCTGTCTTTTTTGTTAATCATTTCAGTATTACGTGAAGAAATAAGAGTCAAAATGGTAAAATTTTGAAGCTAAGAACCTAACCGACTTAACCTAATCTCAATATTCAGTCTGGTGAAGGGTTTCTGCTTACTCCATTTTCTTTGCTCAGTCCCATCTTGTGAAGGAAAAGGGATTCAGAAAATCTCTCTAGTTACCTCCACTGTTCGTAAGTGCCTTCAATACTTGCGCATATCAATTTTAGTTCATAATTGTTGAAGGATCTAGTTCCAAAAATAAGTTGAACGTCAGTTTATACTTCGTACCTCAGGAAATCTTCACCATCCTTCAAGAGATGGGATGTTCGGCCTCGAGGTTGGAAGATGAGGAGGCTGTCCAGCTCTGCAAAGACAGAAGAAACTTCATAAAACAGGCTGTTGAGCAAAGGAACCGCTTTGCTTCAGGGCACATTGCTTATATTCAGTCGCTAAAACGAGTCTCTCATGCTCTTCGCAATTTTGTTGATGCCGATGAGCAACTTGACTCCTTCTCAGAAGCATTCACTATGTCTCCATTCATGCCTGTAAAGAAATCAAGCCCGGAAATGATAGGCATTCCATTCAAATCCACTGTACCAGCACTTGACCAATATGAGAAAAGGATGGGGGTTCCACTCAACTCTGCATCACACACAAATCAGTCCCAGGGAAGTAATTTTCATGTTTCGAGATATTTGAGATCGGGAGGGAGTCCTTCGGTTTCTGTTGAAGAGCATCCTCAACCATCAGAGACAGTGAGAATCAACTCTTATTACCCTATGGAGCATGATGGAAGTGATACATTTTTCACTGCACAGGCTTCCCCATGGCACTCGACATTCTTTTCATCAACTTATGAGAGACCGAACTTCCCTCCAGCGTCACCACAAAATCCACAGTGGGACTCCTTTTGGAATCCTTTCTCTTCACTAGACACGTATGGATACACATTCCAGAGTAATTCAGTTCACATGATCAACGACGATGATGTAGCAGGACTAAGGCAAGTGAGAGAAGAAGAAGGAATTCCAGAATTGGAAGAAGAAGGAGCAACTGGGGAAGACAAGCCTGTGCAGATAGAAACTCAGAATGAAGCATGCGAAGTTGATTCAAATGATACTAGAATCAGCGGGGCAAGTGTAGATTCTTCCGCAGCCATATTTAAAGAGCCTAATGTGCAAGGAGTTAAGAAGTTTCACACCAAGAGTACCAACGATATTCAAATATCAGAAACAAAAGATGCCATAGAACTTAAAATAACCAGAGAGAAGGGAATGGCAGGGAAGATAAAGCCTGCAGAAGAAACCCCAGGTTATACTGTGTACTTAAACCGAAGGCCAAAAAGCATGCCAGAAATCATGAAAGATATTGAAAGTCAATTTTTGCGGATTTGTGACTGTGCTCATGAGGTTTCAGTATTGTTGAATGCGAGCAGATCTCACTATGCTTCAACTTCAACTGAAATCGCTGGTATATGATTCAAGTTCTCCAATTAAGTTATATAGTACGAAATGATTCTGAATTTAGTATTATAGTTTTAATATATCACCTGCATTTCTGATACAGCTAAAATGATGAATCCAGTTGCCCTCTTCCGGTCTGCATCTTCGCGCTCAACCTCTTCTAGGTTCTTTAATGCCTTTTCCAGTTCAGGATGTGATGATTATGAAAGCAGCAGTGATTATTCGGAGGAGTCATGGACGACATCAGGAAACCACCAGTCAACATTGGATAGATTATATGAATGGGAGAAGAAGTTGTATGAGGAGGTTAAGGTAGTTCTTGTGATTTGCAAGGTCTACTTTGGATCCATCCAATTGAGGAGGTTGATATTATCTAAGATCATGTTTTTATGTCGCAGGCTGGAGAACGCTTAAGAATAGCATTTGAAAGGAAACACATGCAAATGAGAAACCAAGATGTCTATGGTAAAGAGACTTCATCTGTTGACAAAACAAGATCAACAGTAAGAGATCTACATACTCAGTTAAAAATTTCTATACATTCAGTCGAGTCAGTTTCAAGAAGAATTGAAACTCTGCGGGATGAAGAATTGCATCCACAGCTGATCGAGTTATTGCAAGGGTATGCTTCAAACTTCTGCTTATTTTTCATGTTCAATTAATGCCACTAGACTAACCAAGTATGACAAAGAAGTCGTTCTATAGATGATAATGTATGTTCTAAAGCTACTACAAAGTAGTATAGTAAAAGCAGGACAATGTTTGCATTTTCTATTAATCTCACTTAGGTAAGAGTTGTATCAAGGAGGAACCAATTGTTATCTGACATCTTGTTCATTCTTGTCACTTGCATCTACCATTTTTTAGATCATGTAAAATTGCATCAGGGATGAAATTGAGTCTCCATTATTGCACCATTGAATAGGAAAAAGAAAAAATGGGACCACTGATCGGAATATCGCTGGTTCTGGAAGGGTTAAACAAAGCTACAGATTAGACAGAGTTGTTATCGCTGGCTCTTTATTTTGTTTGGTTTGCTTGTTGTTACCACGGGCGGTGGGGATCCACCGAGTCCGGAGCAACGTCAAATCACGTCCGTCTAATTTGTACCTTTGGCGATTGCGGCGCAGGTTAGCGAAGATGTGGAGGACCACAGCCGACTGCCACCGGATCCAGAAGCGGACGATAGACGAGGCCAAGCTCCTGATCCTCTCCGCCGGGAAGGTATTGGACGAGGCGGTTATCCCGCCGCCGCCTAGGCAAGCCCGATCTGCCGCCGCCCTGGAGGCGGAGCTCCGGAACTGGCGCGCGTGCCTCGAGATCTGGGCGGAGGCGCAGCGGGCCTACGCCCGCGCTCTGGCCGGGTGGGCCCTCCGCTGCGGCGACCAGGTTGACGGCGGCGCGCGGTCCCCGCTCTCCCCGCCTCGTCCCTCCGCAGGCGGCGCGCCGCCGGCTCTCGCGGTGTGCGCGCGGTGGTCTCGGCTGCTGGAGTCGTTGGGGGTGGCGCAGGTGGTGGACGGCCTGGACTTCTTCGCGGCGGGGATCGCGTCGGTGAGCGGGATGGAGGCGGCGGACGAGGAGGGGGACGACAAGGGAGGAACGCCGGCGACGGCAGAGATGGCGAGGAGAGTACTATGTGCGGGGATGTCGGTGGCCGTCAGCTCGCTGTCGGAGTTCGCGGCGAGGTCGGCGAACGGGTACGAATGCTTGGTGCGTGGCGGAGACGGGAGGGCAGAACCGTAATTCCAACGTAGCGGTCTTCTTGTAATTAACTTGTAAAAGTAGTGGCAGCTATGACGATAGATTTATTTTAGAAGTTTAACCTATTTGTTATATTTCTGGTAAATTGGCAAATTTGTGCCAAATATCGTTTTGCGAACCCCTGAATCGATGCCCTAAGTTTTTTTTTTTTAGTGATTTACAAGATTTCTTTTTTTTTTTTAAAAAAAAACTCGTGTTATCTTTAATAAGTCTTTAGAATGGAATATTCCTTATTGTATTTCCGAACATGCGAAACGATATGACAATAACTGGACAACACAAAGCTTTATATAATAATAATAATAATAATACTAAGGGATAATACGGCATAATTAATCATTATTTGTGGTTTCGAGCACTGAACAAAAGTATGATCAACCGCAACAGCGTAAAGGCACGATTACGAACCATTTTAAATCTATGGTATTATTAATTTGCCGGCCACCTTTGTGTTGGGTGGTAGCTAATGGTTTACACGCAGCCCTTCTCGCCATCTTTACTTTTGCCTCGTTCCTCATACACCACATCGAGGTTGTACAAAATGAGCACCATGGTTAGGGAGGAGAAGACGACGGGCAGAGGGCCGAAGATCCAGAGGAGCAGCGGCAGGGCAGCGTAGAAGAGGCGATTGCCGACGGTGTTGAGGGCGAAGCCCTTCTCGAGGAGGTCGGCGACGTAGGCGACGGTGACGAGGGAGTCAGAGAGAGGGACGTTGATGAGGAAGTTGGCCTGGTTGACGAAGCGGATGGAGAGGGAGTGGCAGAGGAAGGCGAAGACGAAGACGACGAGGAGGGACACGTACTTGAGTGCCACCATGAACTCGCCGTGCGCGCCGAAGACGGAGTCGTACAGCGGCCGCTTGACCGAGTAGGTGCTGCTGAGGACGGCCGCGAGGCCGGAGCTGAGGAGGATGGAGGTGGTGGCCATCAGCGTCGACCCC
>JBBMJZ010000027.1:15088041-15102720 GCA_037833815.1 Zingiber zerumbet
CTGGCGGCGGCGCCCGTTAGAGGCAGCGGTGATCCTCCTTAGTGGCGTCAGCGTCAGCGTGGGCGAGGGTAGGAGCGACGACGACTGCGGTGTGAAGAGGAGGTAGTGTCGCTGGCGTAAGATGATGGCAGCGGCGATGTCGGCCAGGAGCAACCTAGAGGGATATGAACTGCCGGTGTGCTGGCGATCTTTAGCGGAGGCGGCGAGGTGGCCCCAGCAGACGTTGTTGCGAGGGTGGCGACAGAAAACCCCACCTCCTCCTCCTGGCGGCGGCGTTGGAGTGAAGAGGTCGGAGGAAAGGAGGTAGAGGAGAGGAGGAGGGGAGCGGGCAGCGGCGCAGGCGAGGAGCATGAGAGGGAGAAATCCCCTCCTTGGTGGCGGCAAAAAGCATGAACCCCATCCTCCGGTGAACAGTGCCTCTTCTCATATAAAAATCCTCAAAAGGTGAAATGACTAAAATGCCCCAACTCTTTCTCCTTATTTCTCCTATGCCCTTATCGTACATCCGCATCACACTCAAATATCAAAAAAAAAAAAAAAAAAAAATTTAATCAGAAGAACTAACTTAAACATACAAGAACTAATTTATCTTGGTTCGGTCAAAAGTCGAACAAAAAATGAAAGAGAAAAATTAATTAAGGAATTATTAGGATAATTGGGATTTAATTTAAGAGTTTTAGGGTTTAGGGCCTGTTTATTTTGGGATTTTGCCCCAAACTGTCCCATATTGACATAAACCGGCCCAATATAAACACTATATAGTCCTTTTTGGCTGCGTCCAAACCCTAACCCTAGCCTTCGAGCTCGTCTCTGCTGCGGACGTCGACGGCGCGATGCCGCCCAAGTTAGATCCGTCGCAGGTAGTGGACGTCTTCGTCCGTGTCACTGGCGGCGAAGTGGGTGCTGCGAGCTCCCTGGCGCCGAAGATAGGACCGTTGGGTCTCTCCCCGAAGAAGATCGGAGAGGACATCGCCAAGGAGACCGCCAAGGACTGGAAGGGCCTCCGCGTCACGGTCAAGCTCACCGTGCAGAACCGTCAGGCCAAGGTTACCGTGGTCCCCTCCGCCGCCGCCCTCGTCATCAAGGCCCTGAAGGAGCCCGAGCGCGACCGCAAGAAGACCAAGAACATCAAGCACAACGGCAACATCTCCCTCGACGACGTCATCGAGATCGCAAGGGTCATGCGGCCCAGGTCCATGGCCAAGGACCTCTCCGGCACCATCAAGGAGATCCTAGGAACCTGCGTCTCCGTCGGATGCACTGTCGACGGGAAGGACCCCAAGGACCTTCAGCAGGAGATCAGCGATGGAGAGGTCGAGGTGCCGCTCGAGTGAGCAAGGCCATCACTGCCGTTAATTACACTAGTCCAGGTTTTATGTGTCAAAACTCTTCCCTCTGTTGGTCTTTTTAGCATTTCTCGTTCTGAAGATTGTGTTTGAATTCGATACAATGGCGTTATGAATCATTTATCTGCTTGTTCCTATGATCATCTACATCTACAACCGATTTTTTTTGAAGGATGAGGAGTATATTATCTTAAATTGTGACTTTTTTTTTCCCATCTACGAAGAATCATATTGATTTCACATTGAATCGAACCATTAGAAATAGCAGAAAACGAAAATCAATATTTTCCAATCTGTTCAATTTGGCAAAAAAGAATGAGATGATTGCTGAAAACACCAGAAATCAAATTAAAACAGTGTATATTTCCAAGATTTATTTTCGCCATCACTGGATACATTCTGATCGGCAGCGACTGGGCGCTGCAAAGGCCGAGTTTTGGCGAGCAACAGCGGCGATAGTGCTCCTTCATTCTCGTGTGATTGGTGAGATAAACATCGAAAATATAGCCAGATAACAATTTACAACTGGCTGTATTCTTGCTTTCATCATCTTTGAAATCTTTATGGCGCTTGAACAAGAGTTAAGGATTAATGATCAGGCAAACAAAAAACTCTTCCTCTTCTCCTAATATGTTTCTGGCCAGAAAGCATCAAGGACCATCTTCTCCGTCCTTGATCAAGTTACAGATATCGGAACACTCCAGTAAACTGGTTGAAGAAGGATTCCGAGTTTAGCGGCCCTTTCGAGCAGCGCATAGATAGATCAAACAGAAGAACTCGCTTACCAGTACTGACGACTGCGAAATCCGTTCTTGAAGACAACAAGAGGCCTGCGTGCGGAGGATAACGGCATGAATTTGATTCTTGACGATTTGATTCGACAAGGACGTGAAAAGAAGCTTAAGATCGTACCTTCTCACATTGAGCGGTCCTTCGGCGCCAGGCGAACCGGCGCCGCCGAGAATGCAGGTGGTGACGCACTTGCCCACGCATCTTTCCGCTAGCCTTGACTTCGGCCGCTGTATCCTCGCCCCCTTCTTGTCTTCCCCTGCCCAATTACTCCATTTGGTGATTCGCTTCAAATCAAAGAAAACCCTAATCCACCGAGACGCAGGGAGGCCGGCTCGGACTCACCGGAAAGCGTCTGCGGCACGTCGTACCGCGGGTCGAGCGCCGGAGATGGCGCGGCGAGGGAGGCGAAGAGGACGGCAGCGGCCAGCCACGCAGGCGCCGCGCTCGTAATCGTCCTTGCCGTTGCTATTGTTCTTGCTCTGCTTCCGCCTCCCCTGCTGCTTCTGATTCTGCTTCCGCCGATCCGTGGCAGAAGGTGAAGAGGAGGGCAAGTCCTCGGGATCAGTAAGCTCGCCATCTGAATCTCGATCGATTTCTTCTACCTTTCCTGGATAGCCTTCATCCCTTTTGGCCAAGGATCAATCGGTGGGAAGGTTTTCTGCTGTCTCGAATTGCTTCTTGTTAAAAATTCGATCTTGCATTCGGAGCGGCTGCTGTTGCCTGCGGCTGCGGCCTGCGGGAAGAGGACGAGACATTGCGATGCGGTGCTTGCGGATGAGGAGGGTTCCACCTACGTTCGTGGCTGCTGACCATTGGCCAATTAGATCCAATCAATCCTTCCTTTCTTGGTCAACAATTTCCTTATTTTTTTATGACGAAATAAAACAGATGGGGAAAAAATATAAAGGATTTTAATATTATTTAATTCAATTTTTTAGTAATGCGAGAGCTCGATCACGGTGCAGGAGCCCGACCCAGACCCCATCTAGCATGCTTGCTAAGCCCTTCGTCGCGCTCCTCGGCCGCCGCCTCCTCCCGTCCCTTCCTCTTCTCCGGGCCTTTCACTCTAATCTCCACGCGTGCGTTTCCCTGCTTCAGCTCTGTGCCGCCCGCCGCGACCTCGCCAGGTCCAGAGAGCTCCATGCCCACCTCCTCACCACCGGCCTCCACTCCTCCCGGTTCGCCATCTCCGCTCTCATCTCCCTCTACTCCAAGTGCGCCCGACCTGTCGAGGCTCTCTCTGTCTTCCTCTCCGATCGAACCCCAACTCCCGACCTCTTCGTCTGGAATGCCGCCCTCTCTGCCCTCGCCTCCAACGGCCTCCCTGCTGACGCCCTCCGCCTCTTCCGCCGCCTCTTCTCGGAAGTCGGCCTTTCCCCGGATGAGTTCACCTTCCCTTGCGCCATCAAAGCCTGCTCCGATCTCGGTGCTTCCGATGTGCTCCAGGAAATTCACGCCGCGCTGTTCAAGGTCGGGTTTTCAGATGAGATGTTCGCTGCTAGCGCTCTGGTCCATGCTTACTTGAAAATGGGGCTTTTGAACGAGGCGGAACAGGTGTTTGATGTATTGCCGCAGAGGGACGTCGTCCTCTGGAATTCCATGGTGAACGGCTTTGCGCATTTGGGCCAGTTTGCTCGCTCTTTGGATTACTTCCGCCGGATGATAAACGAAGGTGTCATCCCGAGCAAGTACACTGTTACCGGCATTCTCTCTGTGTTCACCGCATGGGCTGATCTCAGAAATGGCAAAAAGATTCATGCTTTCGTGTTAAAGACGAGATATGATAATGAGATTTCTGTCTCAAACTCCCTCATAAACCTCTACGGTAAGTTCCACTTGTTGGAGGATGCAGAGGGGATCTTCGAGTCAATGCAGGAGAAGGATGTGGTCTCATGGAACTCAATGATTTCTGCCTACCAGTACTCCGCCCACCACTCAAAGACTCTCCAGCTTTTTTGTCAGATGAGACGCAATGGGATAATGCTGGATGCTGTCACAGTTGCTGCCGTCCTTCCAGCTTGCTCTCACTTGGCAGCTCTAAGGCTTGGGAGAGAGATACATGGACTTGCCATTACAAGCAACATAAGTGCTAAAGATGTATTTGTGGTGAATGCCTTGATGGATATGTATGCAAAATGTGGTACTTTGGATGAAGCAAGACTCGTGTTTGATAGAATACTAGAACCCAATGTGACCTCATGGAATATTATGATTGACGCATATGGTATTCATGGTCTGGGTGCAGAGGCTGTTGATTTATTTGAGCAGATGGTGGGAGTAGGCCTGACCCCTGATGAGATAACATTTGTTGGTGTGTTATCAGCATGCAGCCATGCTGGGTTAGTGGAAACAGGAAAAGAATTGCTTCATCGAATGGAGTCAGAATTTGGATTAACACCTGCAATGGAACACTATTCGTCTGTAGCAGACATGTTGGGTCGAGCTGGCTTTCTCGAGGAGGCAAAGGGGGTTGCAGAGAAGGCAGGAGTGAGAGGTGCAGGTGTTTGGAGGGCATATTTAGCTGCATGTCGAATGCATGGGGAAGCAGGACAAGCAGTAGAGGCAGCAGAGAGAGTAGTGGAAATGGAACCTCAAGGAAGTGGGAGTTATGTGCTTATGGCAAGTGCTTATGGTGGCGCTGGGAAATTCAATGAGTTAGCAGAAGTAAGGAGCCAAATGAGTCAAAAAGGGGTAAGGAAAACCCCCGGGTGCAGCTGGGTGGAGGTGGCAGGAGCAAGATTGCATGCATTCGTTGCAGGTGACCAGAATCACCCAGAGGCAGAGGAGATCTACACAGCACTGCATGGTCTGTTTGGTTGGATGAGGGAGGAGTTGGGACATTCTACAGAGGTGATTGCATTTCATGGCGAGTGATTTTTACTATTTAGCTTTTTTTCTTGAATCTGTTGGTAGTTCCCGAAGAGGCAGTCAACCTGAGAAACTGAATACCTGATACCTAGTCCTTACAGAGGTCAGTTCAAGTTTTATGCAGCATTCTAAAGATTGTTGCTTTTTCTCGGTGATTATTCTGGCACTAAGTATCTTAATATCATTGTATAGCTTTGAACTACTTAGATTTGCCTGTTGTTTTAGGTGGCACCGCTTAAACTAAGTGTTTGGTTGCTGTCTGCTATTCTTCTCATGGGAGATTTATGATATGCACAAATTAACTGTTGGATCTTCCTCTAGCAATTCATTCGTTGTGACAAATTGGTCCTCTTATATAGACAACAGACTTAAGATACTTCCCACTCTATTTTTTTTTCAGATTAAATCAATCAACTTGTAGCCATCGTATATAAGCTTTCATTTGAAACATAAACTCTTAAAGAAGTTTGCTCAATAGTGCAAACTTACAAGAGGATGGTACCCTTGATGCATCTTTGATTACAATTTATCAATGGTTGTGGTATGGAATCTAATTCATAGCACCTTGAATGTCTCTATGCGTGATATGCTTCAATCATGAATGAGCATTTGGTCAGTGGTGTCAACATTCTAAATGTTTATGATGGCTACGAAAACTTACTGGAGTTTATGGTGTTCACTATGATGCAGCTCAATGAGGTTCTGATGCTTCCAACGAGGGTTGTTGACCGCTGTGGCTGTCTAAATCAGGATCAAGATCACCATCAAATGGCTTCTCATTTCCAAGTGAACTTTCTCATCAATCTCACTCCAAATGTGCTAGCTGACATGGTTTGCTGATCGAGTGTGAGATGTGGATCAAAGTCACACCATTTCATGAACATGCACAAGAAAGGTACCAGCCATCAACTAGGATGTAGAAGGAAAGCAAATGTCAGAATTGCATTTGGTGGACCTTGGCCATAATTTCATTTGCTTCTATGATTTACTAGAGGAACATCTCCGGTTTTACCGAGAATAAACAGTCCTGTGGAGTATCAAAGTAAATCAAAACAAAAAAAAGTATGAATTCATGTGGCAGTCATTTTTTCTATTAAATGGTTGAGCAAATGAATCTACACTACCAATAATGTTCAATCTGATAAGAAACGCAGCACTGGCTGCTGTCTCTGGTGGCCATACCACATCTTAAGCTATTAGCGCCTCCACTGGCAAATATTCCTCCAGTTGCAAGGGATCAGTCTTCCACCATTTCTCTTTTTTCATCGACAGCCATTACTGCAACTACATTTTACTACTGCATTTGTTGATGTTTTGTTCAGTTTTAATTATTCTTTTGCCTATGTTATACTCAGCAAGCTCAACAAAAAGATCATGTGGCTGGATATGCCATGGACATAAATAAGGAATTATTTTGTTTACTGACATCGATTTATGTTGATCTTCAAAAGTTTCTGATTAATGGATGTTTGCTGCATTTATGTTCTTGTTCTCTTTCTCCATCTGCGCTGACAAGTAAGAATACTGCACAAAGTTTGAACTTGGGGAAATGACTCATTAAAAGAAATAACAGCTCATATTTTGCTATTATAACATTCGAGATAAATCATCACCCGTTCAAATTTGATAGTAAATGGCTGAAACATTCAGATTGCGTTGGAAAGGAAAAGATAATATTAGTTTTCAATTCTCTGAAACTAATTATTTGCTGTATCTACGACTTCAATTTCTGAAAGATCTAATTATTTGGTGATAGTTGGAATGATAGTCTTCTCCATCAACTCCTTGAATTACAGGCAAAAGAGTGTGCAAATTAAAATAGGAACCGAGTTTGGTAAGTCGGTTGGATCTTGACTCTGAAAGCTGATGTAAAGGCAGTGACAAAGTGCTAAAATGGTAGAGTTCGTACTGTACTAAAGTATAAAACAATATTTGATAATCAATTATCACAACATATTCGTATTAAGTTGTATCATTTTCATGACATTGTTTATGCATTTGATATTGATTCTGGTCAGTTCTTGAAGATGGCATAAATCATAATTAATGTGCCCTATGTATTGATTGCGGCCAGTATAGTGAATTTGTAACTTTCGATGGAACGGCTTCAAGGTTTTAAATGCATCAGTGAAGTGAAGGCCAACTTTCAAAAATTAAAGTCTCAGTTCTTTTCTTCATTTCCTTATCAATATGCCTAAACTATTGCTTAAGCTCCCAGATTGCTAAGATTTTAAATGCGCAACTGCACTGCGCTGCCCAACACGTGGAGACGACGGTCGAATGCATGCATGGATTTGCATGGTGTATGGGAGTTGGCTTCTCCGATTAAACGAGCTCCTCCGCCCGCAACCTCTGGCATTCAATGCCATTTACTCACCTCAACTACCTGAACCACTTGCTGTGCTACTACAAATCAAACACCCACTTCACCCCCCAAACCCCCCCATCCGATCCATCTCCTGTTCTCCTTCAGCTGAACAGAGCACGATCATGAAGTCGACTGACGAGGAGGGTCTGCAGCAGCGGACGCAACAGAGCGGCGACGTGGCCAAGATTGAGGATGCCGGCAGCGGCCGGGTGGCGGAGACGCTGCTGCGGGTGGCGCCCATTGGGCTCTGCCTGGCGGCGATGGCCGTCATGCTCAATAACTCGCAGGACGGCGACTTTGGATCCATCTCCTACTCCGATCTCGCCGCCTTCGAGTTTGTAAATTTGGATTTTAGTCTTTAATTGGTTTCGCGCGCAGTGTGTTTGAGTAAATGCTTGAGTGACCGTTTTGAGGTGGAAGAGCAGGTATTTGGTGTACGCGAACGGGGCTTGCGCGGCGTACTCGCTTCTGTCAACGTTCTACGTTGCCATCCTTCGCCCATTGACTCTGTCCCGGTCATGGTCTGTCTTCCTTTTGGACCAGGCAAGATTGAACTAAAACTCTCACTTGCTAATTTCTGTGCACTGATTAATTGGTCGATCAGAATGAAATATTCAGTAAATTAAACTTGTTCAACTATGACTTAAATCATTCTGCCTTCGTTAGCATTTAACATTAAGCATCTTTTCATATATCGATGGAAACTGGACAACATCTTAATGGGGAACAACTTGACTTGAGACCGTCTTATGTGAATCAGAGTTCCTGAACTAATATTCATTGTGTTTTCACAGTTCCTGACATACATAATCCTGGCTGCCGGAACAGTGTCGACGGAGATATTGTATTTGGCATACAAAGGCAGCGAGAATGTTACATGGAGCAAATCGTGTGATATCTTTGACACCTTCTGCCGGCAAGCAACCACCTCGGTCGTCATCACCTTCGGCTCGGTGGTTTGCTATGTGCTGCTCTCCCTTATCTCGTCCTACCGCCTTATCAGCGGCTATGAGGCCCCATCCCATTCCTAAGCAGCAAGAGCCAGGAGATAGCAGCCTTCCCTAGCTGAGGCAGCAAAGCCATGGCTAGATATAATCATATAATATAGCTCAAACTTTACCCTGCTTATTTATAACTTGTGTTACAGATTCTACTACGCTCTCAGTGATGCAGGATTGTAATAATTCATCTCTCAAGTTTAATCAAAATGTGTGGTACAATGATGGTTTCAAGTTGATTCTTTAGATAAGCTCCTGTCTGTTTCAACTTTGTGTGTGTATGACGTCTTAAATTGAACTTGAATTTCTTTAGAATTTTGTACCAAGGCTCGGTGTTAATATGTTTTTGAAACTTGTAAAAGTGTTTGGCAGAGTTGTTTTGTCATTGACTGTGAGACTAACTCACAAACTATAGTGTGGTTATTAGTAAATTCCAAACTTCAGTAAATTGCTAAACAAACTATAAGGGCATCTTCAATACTGTAAGAGTTTTGTAGAATAAAAAAAATTGAATAAAAAAGTTTAAATCATTATAGAAATAAAGTTGAGATTTATAGTTTCATAGCCGTAGTAAAATTTAAAGTGTTTGAATAGACGAGATCCTTTGGTCCCGTTTACCCTGATTCATCTCGGGACCAGAGGCAGTGATTGGAGGGATTCAATGGTCTCTAACTGTTTAGCAGGTGGGGACCATTGAATCCCTCCAATCACTATAGTGGGCTAGAGGATCCCCTGCTCTTGTTTGAAGCGATTTCCCATGTTAAATTCTAAGATTTCTATGTTATCTTCATAATCTCAATCTGGTGAAGTTGGAGATATTATAATTTAATAAACCAAGTGACCATAAGTCATCTAATGCTGAATATAACGGGAGACAATTTTATTATAATCAGATAAAAGTCCATTCTTAATAGTTACATGTGCTCGGGAAGAAAAAAAATTTACCTTCTAATCATTTAATAGTCAATTATAAGTTAACTATATAATTTACCTTCATATAACTTAGGAACAAACTATAAAGACGTCTG
Organism: Zingiber zerumbet; assembly: GCA_037833815.1. Lineage (NCBI taxonomy): Eukaryota > Viridiplantae > Streptophyta > Magnoliopsida > Zingiberales > Zingiberaceae > Zingiber > Zingiber zerumbet. Next base: position 15,097,442 of record JBBMJZ010000027.1, read on the forward strand.
GGGTAAACATAATCTCCTGAATATAGATTGATATGTCCTAAGACGTAGCGCAGATTATGGGGCACATGACATTTTTGGTGTAATAGTTAGTGATCGATAGGGGTGGATCTAGGCTAGGGTTGGAATGGGTTAAAGCCCTCGCCAAGATTTACCGGAGGAGGAGCCATGAAGGTTGCAATGGGGCTGGCTGCTCTCAGCCCTCATCGAGCGACGGAGTCGCAGTCGTGAGCAATGAGCCATGCCCCATGTCTAGGGAATTGAACTTTTTGTTATTAAATATATTTATTATGTTGTAAAAAAAATTCTCTTAGCTCTCGCCAGAAATTATCTCTAGATTCGTCCATGATGATTGAATCTCACAGGAACTCACGACTTGAAATTCACCCCACCATACGTCTCCCGTCTGTGTTTCTGAATTTACCTCATTCCATAGTCGTGGGGCTGGCTCTAGTGGGGATGTTGAGGTGGCAGATCCACCCTTGAATATAGATTGTTATGTTAGAGGATAACAAACTTGCTACAATGAGACAGGGATCAATTTCTAACGGATGTATGCTCTTGGGGAAAAAACTCCTCCCACCCCCTAGCCACTTAGCGGTCGGCTATAAGCTGACCTCGTAATTTACCTCCCTTCACATAACTTGAGGATGGGCAGGGTTGCCTGGGGTGAGTGTAATCACCCCTGAATATAGATTGATCCTGTCGACAAGCACCGACGAATGAGTCATCGATGAATAGGCATTGAGCTTGACTTGGTCGTTGCTCGCCTAGCAACAGTGAGGACTAGTGGAGAAACTTGCTGAGCCTAAACAGGAGAGAGTTAGAATGGTGAGTGGAAGGTTCCCTAGCACAACCACTCCAACTCTCAAGTAAGTCTTCGGTTAGGGAGGAAGAAAGAACAGTAGTCTAGGGCTTTGGATGTGTGTGAGAGCGTAACCGCACCTGTCCAAGTGGGCTACCTTTTATAGGGCTGCAGTTATGCTCCTGATGTCCTGAGATCCACACCAGCATTACCCACATTCCTTGAAATAAATGGTCATGTTGACAACCTTTAGTGAATTAAAAGCTCGACATTTTCCACGTTCTTCAGAAAGAAACAGTTATGTTATCCGTATCTTCAACGAGCAACAATTTATCACCTTAATTGTCAGTAGTCGGGTGTCTTCTCTAGTTAATTGATGTGATTCAGAATCGAGATCATTGTGGAGTTAAGGTTGCTTGGAGTCAGGGTTGCCTGGATCCGAGGATGATCCTGATCCTAGAGCGATGCAGAGTTGAGTTGATATGAAGTCATCAGAGTACACAGAGTGGGAGTGGCTCTCTTTTAACTTTTACCACCACCTCAATAGGACTATTAATTTCCTTAACCACGTGGCACTAGGAATGCAAACAAATTAAATCGAGCCGAATAATATGAAAATATTGATATTTGAGTTCGAGCTTGAAAAATATATATGATATTTGAAGTTCGATTCGAAGCTCGAAAATATAAATAATTTTGGCTCGAGCTCGATTTGAAATTAAATTCGAGCTCGAATTCGATTGAAGTTGTTCAATCTTGATTTGAGCACATTTGAAATATAATTCAAAATGACTTAAATTTGAAATTGGTTTGAATTATTTAAACCTTAATTTGAATATATTTAAGTTAAAATTGTGTAAAAATAATTAAAATTTGATTCAAGTTTGATTTGCGAGCGGCTTGTAAACATTCGAACAAAATATTACAAGTTCAAATGAGACTCAAAAAAATTATCGAACATGCTCGAGTTGGGATCGAATTCAATAATTTCGAATATAAATCAAATATTTTTAAGCTGGCTCAAAAAACTCACGAACCAGTTCGATTCATTGCACTCCTATATGGCATGCTTTGATTGCCTCTCGCATTATCAGTCTCCCCTTCAAATCTAGTCGAAGGAGGCGGGAGTTTGACTAACTGGACAGTTATGTTGTCGAGTATATCAACTATCTCTTACCCGATTGTAACAGCCATGTGGCAAATCTTAGACGTGTTCCAAACGACATTTTATATTAAATGTTATCACGCTTAATAACTGTACACCATGCATAATCTACCTTGATCATTTGGCCTAGAGTGTGTCAGCATGTCTTTGAGATTACGTCTAATTAAGGTGATGTGCCAATCTACAAAGAAAGCGAGGTGTCATCCGAATTGTAATAATTATCAAGATTTGACTTGATCCATGTGCTTAATCAAACGGTTGAAGGCCATCTCGCTTTTGTGATTACAGAGATCCATCGGTCAGAGTTGAATGATTGAGTGTATATTAGGTTAAAGAAGGATGCCCTTGCCTTTAACGTCTTATCGTGTAACCTTGGCTTTTGTGTCCACGGCTTGCATTGTCTTCTTCTTCGAGTGCTCTGGTTCCCAACTTGACATAAGTTGCCCTGCTCTTCATTCTCATCTTCTATTCTAGTCAGCTAGTGACCATTAGTCATTCGATTAGATTTGTTGTATTCAAGTAGTGTTCATTTCAATGGTTGGGGATTCTTCTTATACTCCTTAATATAGGTGTATTGAGTCAAGTTTCACCAACAGGGCCTTGGATTGAATAAGGACAACCTATGAGATCTCAACCGATCATTGGATAATGCTTCCAAATGATAATGACCACCCGAATCATCCCCCTGGTTTTATGACATTTTCAGAAGTCATCTATTGAGTGGGGTGCACTTCCCTATTTCAGACTTCTTTGCCGAAGTGTCATGATATTTTCATATTCATTTGTCTTAACTCGGTCCAAATTCTTTCCAAATTCTAATCAGTGTCGTCATCCTTTTTTGACTGTATCATATTCCCCTATCTTCTTAAATTTTTCATTTTTTCTTGTATCCGAAGAAAATGGAAGACGACATATTCTTATTTTCATCTAGAGTCGGGCTTAATCTCCTAAAGAACTTTCCGTCTTCGAACAAGGGGTGGAAACCTCAATTCTTTTTTGTGAAACCCCCAAACCCTGTGTCTTAGCCGACTCGATGACAACTTGAGTTATCCACGGCTTCCACCTTTAAAAATTATTATTGAAGCAGGACTACTTTAATTTAGTGCATTTGAGAGACTGCAAGATTTGAAGTTCAATAGAAATTTCTACATGAGGAGGGGTTGTTTCACAAATTCTGGATGAGCCTCGTGCCGGCCCCTCTAACAGATTTTTTAGGTAAGACTTTTTCTTTACACTAGTTTTGATAACTAACTGAATGCCTTGTTGATTTATGTAGTCGACACATGTTGAAGGTCTCAATGAACAAAATGGTGAAGATGACCAAAGTTGAATTGGAGGCGCATGGCGCAGTGATCGTCAACTTAACTTTGGATAAGGTAGTGCCCGATGGGGACACCGCCTGCTCCACCCGTGGCTTCGACAAAAGTTACCCTCGAGTAGAAGCTAGAGAATCGACTCTGCCTAGGTAGTTGAGAACGCCCCCAGCTTGCCAATTGGAGGCTACAAAAGTGTCTCCATTCGAGGAATCGAGAACGCCCCCAAGGATAACGAGAAAGAGGCAACGCTCGCCCCTCAAGTCCGTCGTCACCATCACCAATTTAGATTCCGACTTCACTGGTTGAGTTAGGCAACCATCAAGCGGTGGTGAGCTCCTCATGGTCACGAGGCCTAACCACAACCCTAGGGGTCGGGCCCCCACATCCCCTGCTCAGTCAGGAGGCTCCCACATTGGGGCTAGCCCGACACATCATTATTCGGGCCTTGGTTCCCCGGGTCGGTAAGATGACATCCTAGAAGATCCCCTGCTCCTTGAAGTGGGCAAAAACGTTGCCTCGGCGGCCATAGAAGCACTCCAAGAACAAGAAGTTCTAGGAGAGCATAAGCTAAATCTCACTCTCTATAATCCGGTGGCAACCAGACGGACGGACACTAAAGAGACAGTTAAGGGCATATCTTTTAGGGCATTGACGGAGAAGCTTGTACTGAATGGAGCCGAACACACATCTAAGCTGATGATATTTGGTCAACAATTCCTTGAAGTTTGATAAAATTATCGGGAAATGCTTGCTTGGATATCTAAACTGGAGGCTCAACTAACCAGAGTCCCCTTCGAACAAATCCCATGACCTCAGCTCTGATGGAGAGCCATTGTTGAATTTAAGTCCTGACCTCAGCTCTCCAGTTTAATCAAAATGTGTGGTACAAGGATGGTTTCATGTTGATTCTTTAGATAAATTCCTGTCTGTTACAACTTTGTGTGTATTATGCTTAAATTGAACTTGAATTTCTTTAGAATGATACCAAAGCTCGGTGTTAAAATGTTTTTGAAAGTTGTAAACGTGTTTGGCAGAGTTTTTTTTTTTGTCATTGGCTTGAGACTCGCTCACAAACTCAAGTGTGGCTATTAGTAAATTCCAAACTTCAGTAAATTACTAAACAAACTATAAGTTTGAAGATTTGACTCGAAGCAAATGTCAAATCATCAAGCATCATGCATTTAATGCCGTAGATATCCGGTCCCCATATTAAATTCTAGGATTTTCTCTGGTATCTTGGTAATCTCAAGCACGTGTTAGAGAAATTCGAATTTAATAAAGCAAGTGACCACAGGTTTTCTAATCCTAATCCACAATCAGATTCTCAATATAAAATTTAAAATAGAGAAATTAATATTTATTTTTCATTATACAATACATTAATTTTTTTTTTATATATTTTTTCATTTTCCTTATATAATATTTGTTTTTCACCCTTTACTTTGGTCTTCCTTCAAAATTGAATAATATTTTAATATTTAAAAAAAAAAATTAAATTTCAATTTCTAAATTTTAAAAAATATTATTTATAAAATCTAAATTTATACCACGGATAAAATAGCTAAAATAAAATTTAAAATAAATATTACTGTCACACTGTCAGTAATCAAACTAGCTAGTTTACTCCAATAGTATCATGATTTTGATCATCCAAATGCAATAACAGCTGAAAAATATCAACTCAGTTTTTTTGGAGTTAGTTCATAGACACTGTCGTCCTCTCTTCATTTGAAAAGGCAAAAATAAGAATGATCATTTGAAAAGGCAAAAACAAAAATGAGATAAAGCTCCGTTTTGTTTTAGGGTTTAGGTGCCGTTTCTTTACCGGGCTTTCTTCCCTTTCCCATGAAGTTTCCTCCTCTCTTCTATTTTTACATTGATCCCGTCCGGAAGCTGAGTCAGACGGACCGTCGGGTGAGGTGGACGGAATGTTGACCGAGTCGATACGTCCCGGAGGGGGATATGCTGAGATGACTTCTATGCTGACCAAGTCGTC
>JBBMJZ010000027.1:15106726-15127079 GCA_037833815.1 Zingiber zerumbet
CCCGATGACCACAAACCCATTGGTGTGAAGTGGGTTTATAAAGTGAAGAAAAATGCTCAAGGAGAAATAGAAAAGTACAAAGCGCGACTTGTGGCAAAAGGCTACAAACAAAAGGTCGGTATTGACTACGAAGAAGTGTATGCTCCCGTTGCCCGAATGTAGACTATAAGGTTGATAATCTCTTTAGCCGCTCAACTAAAGTGGCAAATATTTCAGCTTAATGTCAAATCGGTATTTCTTAATAACATTAGAAGAAGAAGTCTATGTTGAACAACCGGCTGACTACATCAAGAGGGGGCAAGAAAGAAATGTGTTGAAGTTGAAGAAAGCGCTTTATGGCTTGAAGCAAGCACCGAGAACATGAAATTCAAGAATTGATGCATACTTCATAGAAAATGGATTTATGCAGTGTCCTTATGAGCATGCTCTTTATGTAAGAGCAGATAATTATAACATCTTATTGGTATCATTATATGTAAACGATCTAATCCTGATAGGAAGTTCACCTCAAATGATAAAACTTTTTAAGGAAGCTATGACAAAAGCATTTGATATGACCGTTATGTGACTTATATCCTACTTTCTCGGCTTGGAGGTGAAATAAGGAGTTGATGACATATTTATGACTCAAGAACAATATGCAAAGGAGGTCCTTAAGAGATTTAGAATGGATGATTGTAATCCAATTAACACATCAGTAGACTGTGGAACAAAGCTATCCAAGGGTGACGAAGGAAAGACGGTTGATCCCACACATTTCAAAATCTTGGTGGGAACGGTACCTAACTTGCACTCGACCGGATATATTATATGGAGTCGGTCTTGTGAGCAGGTTCATGGAGGAGTCTAAAGAGACTCATTGGAAAGCGACCAAGCGAATCTTTCATTATGTCCAAGGTACTCTGAATCATGGACTATTTTATTCTCACTCTAACAATTCTCAACTTGTTGGATATTCGGATAGTGATTGGGGTGGAGACTGTGATGACTGGAGAAGCACTTCCGACTTTGCATTCTTCATTGGAGATACGACATTTTCTTGGATGTTAAAAAAATAACCTATTGTTACTTTTTCCACTTGTGAAGAAGAGTACATTGCAGCATCCTCATGTGTTAGTCATGCTATATGGCTAAGAAGCTTGCTAAATGAGATAAAATTTGAACAAAATAAAGCAACTCAAATTTGCATTGATAACAAATCGACAATTGCATTGGGGAAGAATCCTGTATATCATCAAAGAAGTAAGCATATTGATTCACTTTCATTTTATTCGCTAACATGTGAAAAACAAAGATGTAGAGCTAGTCTATGTGAAGACTAAAGATCAAATTGCTGACATCTTTACAAAGCCACTCAAATTTGAATACTTTATCAAAATGCGATATTTGTCTGGAGTCACAAAATCAAGTTTAAGAGGGGGTGTTGGGAATTAAACTTTATTTTTAGAAATAAAAATTTATGAAGATACAATGATGATATGACAATTATTGATGAGAGTTTGTGATAGGATATAATTTGATGAGGTGTCATGATAAAGATAAGAGTCTCGTGGAGATAGAATTAAAAGAAAAATCTAGATTATTAGTGTTTATCCAATAAACCTATAGATATATACCTTGTTCAATGAATGAAACAAGTTGGGTTTTTGTTTTATTCTCCTAATTCTTTTCCCAACAATTTTAACCACCAAGATATAAAAGATTACTACATGTCCTAAACGTGGACGAGCCATCTCGACCATTATTGTCACTGTTGCTGGGCCATTAAGCTCAGAAACTAGTTTGTACAAGTTATTCAACAGAGAGGTGACTCTTCCTTGCCAGTATTTTGCTACTAAACAATAAGAAAGATCCATATCTTGGACACAGTGCTCATTCTATTGCTGATTGTGGCATATAAGTTACTTTGTCTTTTACTAGCTGCTTAAAGGAAAATGGATAGAAGTGGAGCAGAGAAAAAAACGAAGAGAAAGAGAAGAGAAGGAAAGAAAAAAAAAAAAAAAGTCGGAAGAATGAAAGTTATTTGAAATTGTTTGTTTCTTTACTGGAACCTATTTCTCCACGCAAGTAAACATACCCTTAACAAGTCAATCTATTTTTTTATTAAGATGATTCTTGTAATAAAAAAAAACAAAGAAAAAATAATTAATTTTTGTGATGTTATTTGATGGGAAAATTATCTTAAAATCTCTAATCATAACTTCAATTTTGTATGTAATCCCTATATTAAAAGACTTTGTTTCTATTCCCTAATCAAACACAATGAACATCAATTTATCTAATTGTTTCTATTTTTTAAATAAAAAAAAATCAAAAAATGAGTATAATGCATCTTAAATTCAGCATATTAAATTAGAATCCAGTATATTTTCTATCAAATTAAATATGATTCTTTTTCTATCTCAATTGAATGAAAAATACACTATATTCTCTTTAAAAAATATATTAAATTCATTTTTAAATAATACTAATTTAGGAAAAATTATATTAAATAGAAAAAATCATGTTTAATTTGATAGAAAATATATTTAATTTAAATATTTATATTTTTAAAAAATATAAAGGACAAACTAAACTTTGTATATAAGAAACAGAAATAAAGTTTTTCTAAAAATGGGGACTGCGTGCCGTTGAAATTATAATTGAGAATTTTAAAACTATTTACCGTTATTTGATTCACTGAAAACAAAAGGTTTCAATCATAAAATCCAGCGGTATCAGCGATAAAACCGTGGGCGTCGAAAGACACAAGCACCTAAAGCCAAAGCATATAAATAAAGTGAAAGGAGCACGTGAAAAACAGTGCTAATTCTTAATTTTATATTATTTTTAAAAAATATCTACTTCATTGATATTTTTTTTGGGAAATCTTTCATTCCACCCTTTCAAAGTTTACACGCGTCTCATCTTGAACCTCAGAGCTTTGATACTGTCAAAAAGTCCTTCGAAGTTTTCATATTCATGTCATTCAATCCCTAATCAACACTCCTTACTGTAATCTACGCCGTTAAGAAAGTAATCACGCGGTGAATATGGAGTTTTGAAAAATTTAGTAAACTTTGAGAGTTAAAATGAAATTGTGGTTCTCATCATAACTCGGGTTTCCTTGCCGTGCGGAGTGAGGAAGAGAGAAGCGTAACTCCGCGGGAAAAAGGTACTCGTTCCGATTTAAGAATCGGCTGTTGCTCTTCAGAGCTCCACTAGCGTTTGCTTCTCCTAGAAGAACAGGTCGGATGGAGCGATCCGAAGCCGTGAAGAAGGAATCGAGGTTGAACTCTCTCGGAAGGTACTATTTCCTCTCGGTTTTTTTGCTTGTGGTCCGAAGATTTTATAGCTTTGATTTGGCCCTCGGCGTTTGACTGTGAACGATCGTTAGGTGTTTGACGATGCCAATGGCGAGGCCATCGTTCGCCGCTTCGGATTCGCCGCTCACCATTTTCTACGGCGGCAAGGCTAGGGTTTACAACGCGATTCCCCCAGAAAAGGTTGCTCGCTTTAGTTTTTTTTTGTTTTTGTTTTTTTTTTATTGATGAATCGAAGTTTTAATCGATTTGGGTGGATGCTGAAGCAGGCGCAGGCGATAATGCTCATCGCGGCCGCCGCCGCAGAGGCTGCAAAGGTCGGGGCTCCCGCTGAGCACAACGCAGCTGAGGTCCTTGGGCTGGCGCTCACCAGATCTCTATCACTTCAAAGCTCGACGGCGGAAGGAGGGCAATCTACTACTCCCAACGCTCTCTTTATGCTCCAAACAGGTATCTTTTGGTATTCTTTTGCTGAAATAGGATGATTGAACTGGCGTTCATTCCCGTATAAAGATCGAAAACATGATCAGGATGATTTGCCTGTTTACTTGGTCGCAGAGTTGCCCATTGCAAGGAGGCACTCGCTTCAGCGTTTTCTGGAGAAGCGCCGGGGCAGGTGATGTTCCTTCCGTTGCACAAACAATTATACTCCATGCCTTCAAAACAAATGCAATTAAATTACTTGGATACGGCCACTTCTCTGCAGATTGGCAAACAAAACTCCATATGCTTCAGCAATGTCGGCCAACAACATGGAAGTGGCCTCGGAGGGCAGTCCCAAACTCAAATAATCCCTACTAAGTCTCTATTGTCTAAGGAAGAAACTTGATCCTTAAAATTCTAGTATAGACTGCGTTTTGAGTCTCACCTTGTTTGGATGTGATTATCAGCTTGTTACTCTCGTCTGTTTCTCTGTATTTGTCATAACTAACTCACTAAGCTTTCCTTAAACTAATTGTTAATATATCTGTATATTCATGGGTTGATTAATTGAAGCCTCGCAAGCCTGGCAGACAGCCTAACGATGGTTGTAAAAATAGCAGAGGACTGTTTAAACTGAAAATTAACTTTTGAAATTGATTAAAATTAAAAAGCTTATTGTTACAAAAACAGAAGGTTGTTTTGGATCCCCAATAGCCACCGCGGTGGCGTAGAGCGGTGGGCATCGCAGGTCGGACGGAGCATCCGCGGCCATTGCTGGCCGCTTAAAAGGACAACAGCGCCGCCTTCGCTGTCGCAACCGCCACCGCCACCTTCAAATCCAACCCTTCACCGCGCTTTCTGATTCGCTCGCCGCTCCATCACCATCTATCGTCGCTCGGCGTCCCCTTCCGCCTCCAGTCGCGGCCGCGCCGGCCCCGGCCGCTATGCGGAGCTCCTGAATCATCCCGTGAAGCAGAAGCGAGGAGAGTAAGATTGCTTGGATTGTTTTTTTTTTTCTGGCGAGGATGAAGAAAAAGAGTGCGGATCTGGTGGTTGATTTGCCCCGTCACCGCCCCTCGATGGCGTGGCAGATCTCCACCGTAGGCGGCGCGGCGGCCGACGGCGGGGGGAACAAGAGGAAGAAGCTGTCGAATCAGCTGTCGATGCAGGAGACGACAAGGGAGGCCAAGTGGGAGAAGCGGCGGCGGATGCTGCTTGCCGTGGAGGAGCAGGAGGAGGAGCAGCAATCGGAAGAGGTGGAGGAGGAGGGAAGGAAGGTGAGGAGCCTAACGGACGAGGACCTGGACGAGCTGAAGGGGTGCATCGAGCTAGGGTTTGGGTTCAGCGAGGAAGGGGGCGGCCACGACCTCCGCCACACGCTGCCGGCGCTCGACCTCTACTTCGCCGTCAACCGCCTACGGAACTATTCGTCTAGCTCGGGTTCAACCTCCAGCGCCTCCACGCCGACCACGCTGAGCCCCCGGAGCGCCGACGGAAGCTCCACTTCAGGCGAATCCTGGAAGATCTGCAATCCAGGTACACACTTAAATTAAAAATTGTAAATTCATCGTGCCAATTGTCAAAGAGACCGGAGAGAATTCCGATTCCTGCATTTCTTTCTTTTTTTCTTTTTTTGATGAATCGAAAACAGGGGACGATCCGCAGCTTGTGAAGACGAGACTGAGACACTGGGCGCAGGCCGTCGCTTGCTCCCTCCGCCAAAGCTGCTAAACCTTCTTCCATTGGCATTCACGTCTCCATTATCAGCCACTGTAAACTCCATCTCCTCCCCTCATCGTCGTCATCCATCTTCGTGTCTCGCCTCCACTTTCTCTCGCTGTACATTCAAGGATCCAGCAATGTCACTCCTTTCTTTTTTTTGATCTACTCGATTTGCTATTTGTCAGTTTGAGAGGAAAAAAAAAAATCAAAACCATTAAAATTTCAGTTATAAAAAATTTATACCAAAATCAAACTGAAATCGTAAATTGTTCAATTCGTCTAAAATTGGAAATTTTAGCTTTGATATTTTTTTTTTTAATTTCAGAACTAACTTAAATTTAAATTCCCCTGGCATGGGACGTATGTAGCCATAGTTAGATAAATCATTTATAATAGATATTTTTGAACAAAATAAATAAATAATAGAACTCATACAAAATGTCGATATAAATTTACCATTCTATAATCAATACTCACGTGAATCGCCATCCAACACTTGGTAGATTCTGTGCAGTCATTCCACAATTTCACCGAACAAAGAAGAAAGAACTGCAAACATAAAATTTCAAACAAGCAACGCTGGTCGTGACAATGGCCGAGCCCATTCCATCAACTTGAGCAGTAGCTGCAGGCTGCTAGTGGTTTAAGTCGTACCACAATGCCCGACCAGCTACAATTAATTATGAAGAAAAAATCTAGCAATTACAGTAGTCTTTTGGTGTCGACTTTACACCAGAGTGAAAGGCATGTATATTTATCTTGAGACTTCAAATTTGAAGAAGTGGTAAAGCTATCATAATACCAAACACTGACAATAACAGCAGCACTAACCAGAATGGCACTGGTTTCCTCTGCCTTCTCCTCGCCGCATCATCTTGCAGAAAAGGCTGTTCGATAGAGGTGGAGCGAGGATGCAAATTATTCTCTGGCTGTTGAGCAACAGGCAACGCGTTCCACATTCTGTTGTTGGTAGTACTTCTCTATAAATTCTGGGAAGAGCTTCTTAAAGTTCAGACAACTTTTGCTGTTTCATGCAAAAAAAAATTATATGTTTATGAATACATAAAAATACAAAACCAACCAATCTGAAGGAAAACAAACAAATATAAACATGGCACATATTTTGACTATGCAATATGTGGTTAAAGCATGTGACCGTCAGCAAAATTGATCAATCTTACAGCAAGAAAGAATGTGTACCTTAAGATTTCTTTCATACTTATAGCAAAAGGCAGATTGTTTTCTCCGTCGATGACTTCTCAGGACAACTTTGCTGAACTATGGAACCAAAAACTTAATCATCATATAAAATAATAAAACAAAAGATGCTTAACTTAAGTTCATAGCTTGCTGGTGGTCTAATCTAGAATGATATTCCAATTTTAATGATAGATATATGATCATCTTATCCCTTTTGCAAATGCCTTGTGGTGTATATTAAAATTGAAGACTGAGGCCACATTCTTTGTATATAACTAATCATTTCAAATTAATGTTACACCAACGAATCACTAATTCTTTTCAAAATTCTCACCTCATATGCCATACTATTAGCTTTTCTGGTTAAAATGTTGTATTATTAGCTTTTGAGTATTATAAATGAATCAAATTACTTCAATGAGACACAAATATAGTCCACACTTGCAGGGTGACAAAGACAGTTTAGATGAATGGATTAGTGTTAGCTTGAACTTGAGCATTTTGAGTTAGTGGATGGGTCTGATGAGTTAATGGGTCAATTTTAACATTTACACAGATTGTGACATTTATAAGTTCAAAGTGGCATTTTAGAAAAGTTTACTTCTATATAATATGTTCAAAGAATTTAAAAATACAATTCAAACTGAAGGGAAATGAAGGTCCGTCAAAGATTCTCTCAGATCATCTGCACTATAATTCTTTAAATATCTCTTAACAATACTAAAGAAATCAATTATTTATTTCATTATTATGGTAGAAGTAGTCAGTACTTTCATCATTTAGTCATGCAAGTCCCAAGTTTTAAGTTCAAATATATGGATTTTCTTTGAACATGTCATATCATCTTAAATTATTTTGTCACATTTATCATTTGTCATATTAATAAAAGGTATCCCAGTGTACAAAACTCCTACGAAGACGGATTCCAGAGGAAGAGTCGGACCCTACATTACAAAAGACTATTTTTTGCGACTCAAACCTATAACCACAAAATCACACGGCGACAACTTTATCGTTGCACCAAAGCTCCCTTTCATCATTTGTTATACTAATATTTTTAAATTTTCTTAAAATCCCACACATCCATAGTAGGATTATCATCTCCAATATATGTAAGTTTTTTGTGCTATTCCCTAAATTCCAATATTCAAATCCATAAAGCATGATTGGTAGTACACTAGTTTATAAACTTTTAATGTTTGTTGGTTGAGCTTAGAAGCTCTTATATCACTACTCACTCTTCATGCTATTAATTATATCTTTACCAACATCTTCTTGATGAATAATAGATCAAAGATATCTGACAAAAATTTCAATGTCCATACATGGGAAGACATTGAAATTTTTACTCAACTCTTCATGCTATTCCCTATTTTTTTTTTTTTACTACTGAAACTGCATTTCATATATTCACTTTAGTTAATAGAAGTGTAATAGCAACTTACCATGAAGGAAAGTAGTCCTGTCAAGCTACTGCACCAGGACATAATAAACATCAGAAATCTATTATTCGATGAACAAGAAATTACCCTAAGCAATTTAATCACCCACGTGCAAAGAACATAACTAAAACAGAATAATGATAACAGTGGTTAATAATGTATATATTGTTCAACTTTCTATTTCCTGGTATGCAATGAAGACTCAAGTAATACAAGAACAAAAGTCAAGGAGACAGAAAATGGAAAAACATAAGATTATAAATTGTCACTCCCATTTTGTTTTATATCTCACCTCGATACAGACCACATAGGATTCCAAGACTCCGGATATATGAACTGAAAGGAAAAACAATAATCACAACTCAAACTCAAATGAGAACGACAATAGGAAGCAAATTTATTATAGGACTGTACTATGAACTCATAATCACTCATGGATAAGCATAATTCTAGCATTGGGGGCAAATCGACCATTAGGAGTTATCACGCTGGAGAGAAGAGAAATTCTCAGTTAATTGCACCTTAGACAATGGAATCTAGAGTAATGTTGCAGCTTTGAAAGTAAACAAATCTTATGAAGAACTTAGCTACCGAATACAGGGAGGCTGTTGGGATTATAAGGTTATAAAAATAGTTCCACATTGAAAATACATAAAAAAGATCATGGATTTATAAGAGAAAAATATCTCCATTGGCATGAGATATTTTGGGAAGAGTCCAAGAGCAAAACTATGAGGGTCTAAGCTAGTGCAGCAATTAAGAAGCTTGACAGAAACAATACTCAACTGATCTTCAAAGAGTTGACAGTTCAAGTAACGTTGACCACAATCTACAAGACAGACCTTCAAAGGATTATAAGTTGGTGACAATCTTTAAATGAAACTTTATATTAAAAAAAAAATCCTTTAACTCTCGCATAAATTGAGCATACTATGGGATTAACTAGCGAAAATTTGCCTAGTGAAGAGTGAGGGGGAAAAAAAAGATTAGGCATCAAAGATAGAGTAAAGCTTGATGTTAATCCGTGGGACAAGGATGTACGCAAGCATTAAGAATAATAGCATATTAAGTAAAATTCTAACATCTAGAGAGAAAAAAAAACAAAGAGAAATAGGATATTCGAAGAGAGACAAAGGAAAATCTATCTTTTTGAAGTTACAACTGACAGAGATGTTGGAAGAAACAAACAATACATAACCTGATCTTAAATCATCAATGAAAGAACAAATGGGAAATGGAATAATGGCGGTGAAATTTGAATCAGGAGAGAAAAAGAAAGGACGATGAAGTTACTTCAAAACATGTAATTTTAACAATTGTGACCTTTTTTTATCGAGATATGACCTTTAAATGTTTAGTTACGCCAATCAAGAATATTTGAAGGAGACGGGCGAGCTGCAATCTGTGGAGGAGGTCCGTGCGATTTAGTTGTGAAATATTTTATAAGTTTCAACAATAATAGGTGATGTTTAGCCTCATGATAATGAAACTACATGCACATTGTAAGATATCGCATAAAGAAACTTTGAAAAGGATGAAAAAACAGTCATTTTTCCAAAATGATAGCATCTGAAGGAGTGATCAGAAGAAAATGTTCCTAATTGAATCACTAACAATATAATTAGTCAAAAACTCACTTATCTAAGCATATAAACGATGAAATTAGAAAGAAGTTCATGCTTGGGAACGTCAATGCAACTTATAGGTGTGACACCATAGCCACGTTAGTCCCAACGCATGGATTCCATTTAGATTAGTAAAATAGGAACGAAGGTGACTATTCATAGAATAACAAACTTCAGTCACCATGGTACATACACCTGCCAGTACCACATGAGAAGAAATACAGCACAGTTAGAAAATATCAACCACCCTAAAAATCTCGGTATTTAGTGATGGGTCCCAGGGATATGGTGCTGTTGTTACCTAGGCACCCGTAGTTTGATTCCGAGCTAATGACGTATTTGTAGGAATTTTTCTTCCAAATGTGGTGTGCAACCAAAGGATGCTAAACTTCTAGGCTGACGCCGCGTGCTTCCTAATTTACCCTGGTCTGTAAAAAAATTTCATAAAACTAAGTTAGTCATTAGGGCTAGTCAATGAGGCTAGGTTTATTTTTTTTTAAAGATATTCAGTGACCGGAACTTTAAATAGAGTAAGCACTACGGAAACTAGCCAATCACATGTTGTAAACAAAAACTAGCTCACCTTACAAATTGCACGATATTCTTTCAGAAGGCGTCTGACGCAGACCCTCTTTGCCATCCGCTACAGTTGAACCCAGATGAATTGACTCCGCCGCTACCCCTAGCACAATTCTCCAGGCAAATCCTGTCAATATTTAGACATATGCAGAGAAGATTGACCTGGCAAAAAGCAAATAAAGAGCTTCCCGAATGTAATGCCACAACACAGATGATGAAACAAAATCCACACACCATATCAGGGAAACTGCAATTTGAGCAAGCGATCGTCGAAAAATGGAATCCCTGATTACGAGATCGATCTGGCGATCAAATGGTCAAACGGTAGCTCAAAATAGGATTAGTGAAAGGGAAAGAACGAACCTAAGGTCCGAGATGAGGAGGGTTGCCACAAATTGATAGAAACCCGGGGGCTATCGTGTGGAAAAAAACTAAGGAGAAAAATGAAAAGGGGAATAAGGTGATCATTTTGACGGGATCGGTCTCCAATAATCAAATAAAATTGATTAATCAAAAAGGAAATTGCCTGTCTTCTAAAATTACATAACGTCTGTTTAAATAGACACCTAAATGATATTTTCAAAAGGAAAGTTCTAAAAGAAAAATAAAATAAAAAGAAAAGTTCTAAAACTTATTTTAGAAAAAAGAAATAGTTAAAGGATTTATTTGAATAGGTCCATTAAAGGATCCTATCATTCCACCGCCCTTCAAAACAATCTTGAGGACAAGGTTGTTTAGCAATAAAGTCTGAAAAGTTTTCTTGAATGACATCATACAATTCCCATGTTGTATCATTAATAGTTCAACCGTCTCTTGATTATTCTTCTTCACAAGTCTCCTTTCTAAAATAGCATAAGGTTCAAACTTAACTTCACCGTCTGTATTCACCTCAAGTTGTTGTTGAGGAGTAAATTTGCTGCCTAATTTCTTCTTTAAACAAGACACATGAAATACAAGGTGTATTTTAGAATCTTGTGGAAGCTTCAAGCGATAAGCAACAGGTCCAATACGCTCTATCACTTTATAAGGACCATAGAATTTTGGCGACAACTTCGTAGAAGTTGAAGAAC
The DNA here is from genome assembly GCA_037833815.1 of Zingiber zerumbet. Taxonomy (NCBI): domain Eukaryota; kingdom Viridiplantae; phylum Streptophyta; class Magnoliopsida; order Zingiberales; family Zingiberaceae; genus Zingiber; species Zingiber zerumbet. The sequence continues at coordinate 15,118,090 of JBBMJZ010000027.1, forward strand.
GAATTGAAACTTGTTTGTATGGTTGAAGTCTTAGAAAAACCCAATCTCCTATTGCAAATTCTCTCTCCGAACGATGTTTGTTGGCCAGTTGCTTCATTCTTGCTTGTGTATTGCATAAGTTGTTTTTCAACAGTCTCCAAAATTTACTTGTGAATACCGAATCCTTTTTTATGGAGAGTTGCATGAGAAAAATAGAGCAATCTTTTTTTAATAATCGCTCTGTCTGATAACTACTAATTGATGTGATAGTATCTTGTCTCTTGCCTCTGATGCAAACTTCTTTTCCTTGATCTTGGAAGCACATTATTAGTTGAGAAAAATTTTATATTATGTCTCCTAATGTTCTCAACCATTGTGCTTCAAGTACAACATCACATCCATCTAGGGGTAGAAGAAAGAAATCTGTGATTAATTCATAATTTGGTAAAAAAATTTTAATACTATCATACTTTCTTGGACTTGTAAGTGATCTTCCATCCACCACCTTAACATCAAATGTAGATGCTTGCTCTATTTTTTGTTTAAGTCTTCTTGTCAAGGTTGAGTCTATAAAATTATCAGTACATCCTGAATCTATAAGTATCATTACTGGTTGTTTTTTAATGAATCATTTTACCTTCATCGTTTACGGAGTTTGTAGTCCTTCTAAGGCATGAACTGATATTGTCATAGAGTCAACTTGTATTTTGTCGATATTATCTTGTGTTTCACCTTCATCGAAATCATCTTCTTCCTGAGAGTTCTCTATTGGTTCAATCATCAGTATCCTCTTTTGCTTTCATTAATGACCACGATGCCACTTTTCATTGCAATGCTAGCATAATCTCTTTGTCATTCTTTCCTTGATATCTTCTTTTGTCAAACTACGGGGTGTTGAATAATGCGATGTATTTTCACAAATTACCTTGTTATTTCTTCTTTCTTCCTCATTGATCTTTTCTTCTTATAGTCGTGCAAAGGATAAGGCAACCTTAATGGTGCGGGGTTGATTCATTTTTATTTCTCGTCGTATATCAAGGCGAAGTCCTTCAATAAAAGTGCCTAGTAATTGCTTTTCTAACCAATCACAAGTTTGATTAGAGAGTCACTTGAATCGTCCTTGGTACTCTAATATGGTTGTAGTCTGTTAAATTTTAGCCAATTCTCCATCCACATTCGCATAACCGGAAGGACCAAATCGATTGAGGAGTTCTTCTTTGAATTCCTCCCAATTTGGAGGTCCATGGCATGCTTCAAACTAGTCATACCCTTGGATGGCATAACCTTCGAGGTTTATAGATGCTAGTTCTACCTTAGCATTATCTGATGTGCTATAGAAGCGAAAATATTTTTTAGCCCTTGAAATCCATCCACCCGGATCGTTGTTCTCCCAGCGAAGAAATTCCACCTTCATACGTGGAAAGTTGTGCTCTCGATCTTAATTTGAGTTGGCTCTATGGTCATATTGTTATTGTCGAGACTGATGATTTGTTCTCCTTTTGATTAGTATGTTTGAGCTGGAATCCGCCTCTAAACGATCCTTCAATTCTTGTACTATTGTGACCAACGATGCCACAGTTTTTTCGAGCCTATCCATCCTTGTCTTGTGCTTAGCTTCAAATTCCAGAGCCCATTTGGCGTCCGGTTGAGATCCTCCAGTCATCATGTTAGAGTGGATTTTCTTTTCTTGAAGTCGGGTAAGACCATGCACTTATTAATGGATGCGGGCTTGAGGTGTTGAAGAAGTTGATGATTGATACTATAGGGCGATGATGAAGTGAACGTGCTCTGATACCAAGTTGATAGGAACCCGGGGGCCTATCACATGGAAAAAACAAAGGAGAAAAATAAAAAGGGAAATAGGGTGATCACTTGGAGGGGATCAACCTCCAATAATCAAATAAAATTGATTAACCAAAAAGAAATTATTTATCTTCCAAAATAACATAACATCTAACGACATTTTTCAAAAGAAGAGGTGTAAAAGAAAATTAAAATAAAAAAAAAAGTTCTAAAGCTTATTTTAGAAAAAAGAAATAGTTAAAAGATTTATTTAAATAAGTCCATTAAAGGATCCTATCACAAATTGGCCTGCGCCTTGGCCAGATGGTGATCGAAAGGTGATCTCAAGTTCATGGGAGACGGAAAGAGGGCAATAAATTGGACAATTTCAGTCAACCCAAATTGGGCATTGTAAACGAGCTCGAGCCAAACTTGTCACATTTACTAAGGTAATCCACTTAAACCAAACTAAATCAAGTCGTTCAAATAATTAGTTAAGATTTCTTGTCTTTTTATAAGCTTAATTCATTTACATGTCATGGAGCTTTCAATAAGTTCCATTGTTTAAAAAATTTATATTTTAAATTTATTTATTTGGTTATAAATTGATAATTCAAATTTATTTATTAATTTTAAAAGTTTCTTATGTATTTAAAATATGTTCATGAATATTATTTCATAGTCTATCCTCAGATTAGGTAAAGAGAGATAAATCACGGGATCAATAGAGGGTGGGAGGGATTTTTTTTCCTGAGGGCATGCACCCGCCGGGAATTGACCCCTTGCCTCATTATAACAAAGCTATCATCCTCTAGCCAACTAGCTACCCCCATGGGGACACTGAACACTATTCATGAATATTAACAAGTTATTCAAGTTTATTTATTTAATTGATCTGATGTGTATTGAATGAACGTAAACAAACTCTTACCAAACCGCCCACCAAGATTATTCACGAACATTTGGTCCATTTACTGCCCTAAGCCCAAACTCACAAAGGTTTTATTATTATTTTTTTATAATTCAGATGTCCAAACTCTTACCGGCCCGACTAGTCCTAGAAGTGAGCGACCCTCAAATGTTTCACCCACAGGATAAATCCAAAAGCATTTACGATAGTGCATCAACAACCTGTAAGTATCTTGAGTTAATTTTGATGTGATCAACCGAGTTAAGTTAGACTCTGTAGTTTTGATCTATTTTGTCTAAGTGCACAGGGACTTAGGAACATAAGAAGTCGAGCGGAAGACGCAATGGACGAGAAAGACGACATAAGAAATGAGTTGATAGAATCAGTACATCTAAGAGACGAGAAGCTACAGAAGAATGCACCGGTGGACTAGAAGGATGCACACGACGCTTCTAAGTGATGAGAAGCCGAGAAGGAAGACTGCTCGAGGAGAAGGCCAGAGTTGAGTTCGGGTGAGCTCAACTCTGGACGACCAGAGAATCACCCAAATGACTATACGAGAAAACAATCAACTTTGAAATTAACTAGGTCTGGGCACTCCGACCAGGTCTGGGCACCCCGACCAGGTTCAGACACTCGGACCAGGTCTAGGTGCTAGACAGTTTCGGGCACCTCAGCAAGCCATTGTTGATCAGATTAGTGTGGAGTCCATGTTAGCCAACTTCAGGTGCTCATACCAGGTCCAAGCACCCAAGAAGCGGAGATCAGATTGGAAAGAAGTCGTTGTAGAGTGGATCAATTCGACCGAGTCCAAGCTGCTTGGACCAATTCTAGGTGCTCGGTAGGTGCCACGTCAGCCAATAGTTAACTTCAACCAATGAGATATAAATAGAGCCCTGACACTTAAGTTTAATATAATACACTTGTTTTTAACTTCTGTAACCTTCAGTTTAATTGCTAGAGCTTTCAACGCTTGTAAAATGCTACTCCGCCTTTACCGAATGAGTCATTTTTAGTGAGCTTATATTTGCCTTGGATTAATATCCACCCAGGTTATAACCAAGTAACTCTTTATCTCTTACTTTATTTTATGCAAGTTTTTTTTATTTCTAATTAATTGTGTGTCCTTGCTAAGTTTGATAGCAAGAGAAGTACTAATTTTATTGTAGGTTATTCACCCTCCTCTAGCCGACTTACCTAGACCAACAAGTGGTATCAAAGCGAGGTTCACTTTAGCAGAATTAACCGCCAGCTAAAGTAAAAGAAAGATAGCTGGATCTAGTATCTACCCACCAGTGTTTGAGGGGGAGTTTACGTTTTAGAAGTGACGTATGGAGGTATTTTTTAAAAACCGATTTTAATATTTCATTAACAATTAAATATGATTTTGAAGTGCTCAAAAATAAAGATGAAAAATAACTTGAGGAGCATTATTAGACTAAAAAGCAGGGCAGTAAATTTATGACAAATGGTAAGGCCGAATTCTATTTTCTGAGTGTGCTGCCTGCTCAAGAACTCGACAGAATTGATAACTACGCTTGTGCTAAAGAACTTTAGGAAAAATTCTTGGAACTCTACGAAGAACCAAAAGAAGCAGAATTCGACTCTTTGATGGATATCAATTCATCTTCAGAGGACTCCGAGACTGAAGAGAATGTTAGATCAACACTAATAGCCAAATAGTTGCTTGAAGACAATGAAAGTACTTTGGAAGAAAGCATCGAAGAAGAGGGAGCGTGTAACTACGAGTCCAATACGGTAATTGAGGTACGACTCTTGCCTCACGATCAATTATACGAAGGTATTAAAATGCTATGTATTTCACTTTATAAACTAGGTCAAAATATTTAGATTCAAAGAAAAATAATATATGCCTAGTTGAAAATTTTGACTAAGTTAAGAATGCAAATATAAAAATTAAAAAAAAAACAAATAGAATTATTAGAAAAAGGTTCTACAGGCTCAAACTCGAAATTCTTATAATTTTTAAATTTTAGAAATTATATAGGACTTAATTGATATATTAGAAACCAAAGGAGTTAAATTACAAAAATACATAGAAATTATATTCCTAGAAAATATTTGATTAATCAAGTAGATAGAAATTTATTTTGGATTTTTAAATCATGCTTAACCTATTAAATTAATTTATACTTGCTTAAATTTAATTTACTTTAATTTTTAACATTGTTAGCAAAATTAATTATTTAGTAAACCTCCTATTCATAAGTTTCTATTGATTTTTTTAAAAAATAAGATATTATCTACTAACAAAAATATTTTCAGAATTTTTGACCCATAATTATTTTTTATGAATTTTTGATAAAAAAAATATAATTTTAAAATTTAAAATTTTTCTGAGATTAATTTTAAAAACCCTAAATTTTTAACTGAAGACTATTGTATTTTGGATGTTAAGAAAAATCAGCAAGATTTTTAGATAAAAATTCTATTTTTAATCAATTAAATTTAAAAATAATTATTTATTCTACAAAATATTTATTATGGTCAAAATAAAAATATGTTTTCATGCAAATTTTTATCTTGATTCAACTATTTCTATTGGGCCTTGATTAATTCTGTTAGCATTTTTAAAACTTTGAAATAATTTTTTAATTATCGGTAGAAATTAATTTTGTCGACAAATAATTTTGGTACAAAAGACATGCTTTTTAAATACTATGTTTAAAACCCCATAAAAATTTCTCAATATTTTTCTATCTCTTTTCATATTTTCCTAATAGTTTTTAATATGATCAAAGTGGAAAAATTATGGATTAAGTTAAAGAGAGGTATAAAATTTAATATTCTTTTCTAGTATTAATTACAAATTTTACAGTTGTAATTATTTCAAATTTACTTGTAATTATTGCAAATTTAATTACTTAAAATTGTTTTATTATTTATTTATCCTAACTTTATTTGGATTAATGTACATTAAAAGGGGGAAATTGTAAGTACCCCAAGTTGATTTTGATATGATTGATTGAGTTAAGTTAGGCTATGTGGTTTTGATCTATTGTGTCTAAGTGTGTAGGGACTTAGGAATACATGAAGTCGAGAGGAAAACTCAACCAACAAGAAGGATGATACGAGAAGTGAGTTAACGAGCTCGGTATATTTGAGGGACGGGAAGCTGCGGAAGAGTACACAGGTGGATGAGAAGGATGCGTGTGGCACTTCTAAGGGATAAGAAGATTGGAAGGAAGACTGCTCGAGGAGAAGACCGAAGTTGGGTTCGAGTGAGCTCAGGTTTGGACGACCAGAGAATCTATGTCCAAGCGTCGAACTCTAGGCGCTCGGACCAGGTTCAGGTGCCCGGACAGTTTTGGGCACCTCAGCAAGTCATTGCCGATTAGATCAGTACGGAGTCTACGTCAACCGACTCCAGGCGCCTAGGAAGCAAAGATCATATTGGAAATAAGTCATTGCAGAGTAGATCAAGTCAACCAAGTCTAGGAGCCTGAACCGGGTCTATGCGCTCAGACCGGGTCCAGGCGTCTGAGAGGTGCCACATCAGCCAACGGCTAACTTCGACAAGTAGGCTATAAATAGAGCCCTGGTGCTCGAAGTTCAGTATAACACAATTGTTTTAACTTCTGTAATCTTGAATTTAATTGCTATACTTTCAACGTTTGTAAGAGACTACTCCACTTTCACTGAATGAGTCATCTTTCGTGAGCTTACATTTGTCTTGGATTAATAAACACCTAGGTTAACTAAGTAACTTCTTGTCTCTTACTTTATTTTATGCAAGTTATTTTTATTTCTAATTAATTGTGATAGCAAGAGAAGTACTAATTTTATTTTAGACTATTCATCCCCCTCTAGCCGATCTACCTAGACCTACATAATCGACCTCCACAAGCCATCCATCATTGTAGCGTTATGCTTGCTCCGAATCGAGTAATCAAATCATGGATCCTCAAAGTAATTTTTTCCTCCAAATTAAATGTACGTACACCTATGATCCTTGGTACTTGGTAACCCACCCCAAATCCTCGGGGTTATGGTGCAGCGGTAGAACATCTAGGTTGTCACCTAGGTATTCACGATTTGATCCCCAACTATGACGTATTTGTAAAAAAAATTTCTCCAAATGCGGTGTGCAACCAAAAGGATACCAGACTTCTAGCTACCCGCCTCACGCGCTTTTCGATTTACCCTAGCGATCAGTGAAAAAATTCTATGGGCCGGGCCGGTCACTGAGGGCTAATAGATAACTGGTACAATATAAAATGATTATCCTGATTTTATTAAAAATAAAATACATAGAGAATTATTATAATATTTTTTTATTAATTTGGTTAAGATTATTCAAACTTGAAATTATTCTAATTTAATTAAAATTGATTTAATATTATTGTAACAGTTATCATCATAATTATGACAATTTACTCTATGTAATCATAACTATATAAAATATATTTTTGACATAATAATATTCTATGTACAATAACAAGTTAGAAAAAAAAAGTCATTTACTTTAACATTATAATAATTTTGATCCTAACTATTATAATAATATTGAAATATGAATTTTGATTGTTCCTATTGGGATACTCCGAAGCTAGGAGGGATGAATAGCTCATCTTACTCGCTTGCCCACTTTGTTGATATTGTTGCAGCGGATAAACTCGAAATGACAAACTCCTCAATGCTAACACTAGAATTTACTTGGTATCCACCTTAAGATGAGATGACTAATCCAAGGATTCACACCTAACACACTCTTCACTATGAAAAACACTCATTCTCGGAAACAATCCGGAGGTGGAGAAACCTCTTATAACTCACTTATAACAAGAAGAAAAAGAGAAGCTAATACAATATGAAATCTTATAAGATTTACAATAATAAACCCTAGCTTGCTCTCTTCTTATTTAGAAATGTCTCTTGATACTTGGAATGCAGCTATCCGGTCGACTTAGCTGGGCTTTGTGCTAGCTATCCGGTCGGTCCGTTGACCTAGCTAGACTTCTTGCTAACTATCCGGTTGGCCCGTCGACTAGTTGGGATTTTCCTACACACTTAGCCAAAGTGTTAGATCATAACAAAACTAACTTAACCTACTTTGTCATTCATCAAAACTTAAGTTAGACCGTTAATGCTAACCACACCAGCATTATCTGCTTTGAATCTTACAGACAACACAGTCCTGGCTACACATCACTATTTTAGTTGGAAAACAGGGATTAAATTGGAGGTAAGTTATTAGTTTAAGGGTTGTGAAGCAAGTATTAAGGTTAAATTTTTAGATGTGGATCTATTGACCTTGTTTTAGGGTGTGTGATTTGTAGAGTGGTGGATTCATCTTGGCTTCAACCATATTTGCCAGCAGCAACTTCTTTGGTTGAGAGTCATCGGAGGTGTCACTGCTTTGGGTAAGTGTGCTCAGTATTAAGTTAAGTATGGATTGATTACATTTTTTATTGGATTAGATTGTGGAATTGGAATTGGTTAAGGAATGGAGATTAAAAGTTAATTTGATTTCTAGGATAAGAATAGTTGATACATTGATTATAGATCCTTAGTTTTACCTGTTATCCTATATTTGTAGGATTCGAGTTGGATGTGATCTTTTAGACTTGTTGAAGATGGTTGAACACGATCTACGTATAAAGACAAGTATTTCTTCCTTGGCCTCTATATAGTTCTTTGAATTCGGTGCATGATTATTATCTGATGGATTATGTTGCTTTACCTTAAATCATGTTCATTTACTACTTTCCCGCTTAATACTTATGCTTGATCTTTGAGGTGATCTAGTTATATCATATACAATCTCGACTCTTGATATCTATACTCTGTTGTGTATACACATATAGAGTATATATTATAGGGATTATCTGGTTGATTGAGTTGCCATGCTGATCGTGTATATGATGTGGATTATACGTAGGTTGGTATATGTTATAGGAGTCATCATGTTGACCGTATATTTACATGTTGTGTGTACACACGTATCTATTGTGCACTGTTGGAGTTATGTTGATTATATTTATACCGTGTATGTACACGTATCTAATATGTTTCTACTGGAGGATACTATTGAGTTTGTAAGGTTGCAAACATAGTCCCATCTTAAAAACACATGGGAAAGATTATGAGTTTATATGAAAAAGATATCTCCATTGGCATGAGACCTTTTGGGTAGAGCTCAAGAGAAAAACCATGAGGGCTTAGGCCCAAAGTGGACAATATCATACTATTGTGGAGATATCTAAATTCTTTTCGATCCTACAATTGGTATCAGAGCCCGGACTGCCAGAAGGACTAACCGCCGACTGTGCACAAGAGCCATGGTCCAATCGAACCA
>JBBMJZ010000027.1:15157317-15173381 GCA_037833815.1 Zingiber zerumbet
AGAACCCCTTTTTTATATCATTTCTCATAACTCCGCAATAATGAGGTGATAAGAAATATTTGGTGTCAGAAAATGTCTGATAATGAAAGGTGTGCAGTCTGAAATTTATATAATTATCCTCCGAAGAATCTTCTGTTATACGTATATGAATAATCTCGTGTAAACTTCGCAATAATAATAGAAGTTATATAGTTACCTTCGTAAGAATGTTCCATTGAATACATATGTTATAACCAAAGAATATTCTATAACGAATAGCTGTTATTCTGACAATATGTTACGATTCCCTAACAATGTTGTTTTCCGGAATATAGCCCGGCCGGATACTTAGACGAATGAGGTATCCCGACTGTCTCTATGTCCGACCAGATTTATAATGAGAATTACCTTATGCATTTACATTGAACATTCATATATGAAATGAGAACAGCGCCTCATAAACCCAATCAAACTTATAAATATGAGTGTTGTACCTTTGAAAGGAGAGTTGAATCCCATAAGTACGACTAGCCATAAGTCTGGTTGGAAATATGCTCGTAGGCTTATGCTAAAGATATGATAAGTAATGAGGAGTCAAGTCTCATAAGTCCGGTCAGCTCTAGGACAGATCGACCATATTATAAGAGACTGATTATTGGATAACAAAGCGCTCGAACCTGTAAGTATGATCGGCCTTTGTGACGGTCTGATTTATACTGAAGGTTGTACTGCATTGTAGGACTGAATCTGTAAGTTGAAAGTAATATTGCAGAAGTGAGGAATTGAACCTCATATGCTCAATCGACTTCAAGGTCATTTGAGTTTAGTCTGTATGTCTTGGCATTGAATGGAGAGATAGGTCTATTAAGCTCGCCTAGCTCCAGGGACGTTGAACCATATATTGAGAGCAAATGCTAAGATTAGATACGTATGATCGACCAGATATATAATAGCGTTAGGTTGCGCTGGTTGTAATTTCAGCCAGCCTTTGTGTAGGACAATTGTTCATAAGTGGTGCGATGGATCCTTCAAATACAACCAGCTCTTAGGCAGACCGTCTTTATACCGAAGGTTTTAGCGCTGAGTGAGGAGCTAAGCCCTGATAAGAGTGACGCCTTGGCTACCACCTCACCTTGACTTTGACTTCCACGTCACTTCGGGGTTTACTCGTAATATCCAGTATCACTAGCCTCTCCTTCAAGGAGGTTTGTAACCGACTGACTAGACCTAAGTCTAATTTCCATCTGATTACAAGATTTTATTGGATCGTGACGCACGTGAGAGGGGGGTGAATCACGTGGTTTTCTAAAATTTCTTTTCAGTTTTGAAAACAGAGTATAAACAGTGGAAAAATAAAGAATACAAGAAAAACACGGACGATTTTACTTGGTTCAGAGACTTCGGCGACTTCTACTCTAAGGCCCAGGTCTCACAGACCTATCGATGGGCCATCCACTAAGAACATCTTCTGGTACCCCAGAAAGAGAGAATTGAGTACAAAGAACTGGGTTAAGTTTAACAAACTGCACTTGTCCTTTTTATAGAAATTAAATATAGAAAATAAATGTTACCAACACTTAAGGTATCAAAATGAAGTGCTTCGTGTTGATGTCTATCTGCCGAGCGCGATCGGAACTCCTCGGAGCAATCGTCAGGCTCAGCAGCTTCGCAGTAGAGTTGCAGCAGGAACCAAGAGTAGTCGGAGGCTTGAATGTGTGCGCAGTAGCTCGTATGTAGTCGTTGCTCCAAAGCCTCCTCAAAACTGCCTTATAAAGGGCTTGGAAGACGCCTTCCATAAGCATGGAAGGCGCCTCCAATGAGGCAAAGCTAATCCTGAAGGGATTGATGCTTATCCTTGACTTCGGCCAAACTTCGTCCAGTGGAAGGCGCCTTCCATATCCATGGAAGGTGCATTCTATGAACAGTACCGAGGCACCTTCTATAGCCATGGAAGGCGCCTTAGGGTATTGTTCACCTGAAGGCAATTTTGCTCCTTTGATTGCTTTCTTGCCCTGTAACAAATGTGTTAGTCCAAGATAACTTACAAGACAAGTGTTAGCACAATATAAAAAATAAAGTAATTAGTTCTTGTCCTCCCAGGACTAGGAACTAGTCAAGGTCTCAGTTTATGGATCTCAAATAAACCTAAGCTGGACCGACGCCTACTGTCCCTTAACTGGGACGCGTTCGTATAGTCACTCTCCTCCAGTGACTTACCTTTATTTACCTTTTGCTAGACATCCAGTTAGCCCGTCGACCAGTCTGGACTTCGTGCTAGCTATCCGGTCGGTTCGTCGACCTCGCTGGACTTCATGCTAGCTATCCGATCGATCCGTCGACCTAGCTGGGCATCTTGCCAAATATCCGGTCAGCCCGTCGACTTATCTGGACTTCGTGTCGCAATCCGGTCGGCTTGTCGATCTAGCTGGGCTTCGTACCAGCTATCTGGTTGGCTCGTCGACCTATCTAGATTTTGTTGGGGTTGCAAGATTGCAAACATAGTCCCATATTGAAAATACATGGGAAAGATCATGAGTTTATAAGATAAAGATATCTCCATTGGTATGAGGCCTTTTGTGTAGAGCCCAAGAGTAAAACCATGAGGGCTTAGGCCCAAAGTGGACAATATCATGCTATTATGGAGACATCTAAATTCTTTTTGATCCTACAATTGGTATCAAAGCCCGGACTGCCAGAAGGAATAACCGCCGACTGTGCACAAGAATCATGGTTTAATCGAACCATGTGGGTGGAATATTGACCTCAAACGAAAAAGTGGGGGCTCCCGTGTCTGGATCAAGAGAACTAGACACTAGGCAGGAAGTCTTAGTTGCGGCTAGGTAAGGAAGTCCTAGTAGGTCGGGTGGACCGAGGGGCAAGAAGTCCTAGTGGATCGAGGATCAGACATTAGGGAACCTGTGGTCCTTTGTTTGAGGAGGGATTATTGGGGTTGCAAGATTGCAAACATAATCCCACATTGAAAACACATGGGAAAGATCATGAGTTTATAAGAGAAAGATATCTCCATTGATATGAGATCTTTTGGGTAGAGCTTAAGAGCAAAATCATGAGGACTTAAGCCTAAAGTGGACAATATCATGCTATTGTGGAGATATCTAAATTCTTTTCGATCCTACAGATTTCTCCTGCACACTCAGTCAGAGTGTAAGATCACAAAAAAACTAATTTAACAGCTCACTCAACTGTACTAAAAACCAACACAGCGGAAAAACGATAAAGAAAGCCTATACAAACCAAAAACAACAATTGCTATCCGGCTAGACTTTATATAATAACCACAACAACATAAATACAAATACACCAAATACTCAAATACAAATTAAACATAAACTAACCCAAAGCGGTCTTCGGATGTGACGTAGGACCGACAGATAGGATACTCCAAGCGACACACCAACCATTTACCAGCTACCTGAAAACATAAAAGTATAAATGCAGTGGTGAGTATAGGTCACTCAGGGGGTAATAGACAAGATAGTGCATGGTCCATAAATAAATATGAAGATCAAAAGTATACAGTCTCAGTAGGAAATAAAGAACATGATTATACTGACATAACCAATAAACACAACTACCAGTACCAGACTAACCTACATGGTATAGCGATCATAGCTGACATACAAATTGCATAAACCACAACTAACATAATGATAAATACATACCCAATTTGAAATCGACACATGGTACAATGATCAGTAAACTCATCGGATCTGCAATAGAATCCACTCATGACACCTGTGCAATATAAATACAACTACATATACATATAAAATAAATGACATGTATATAGCATGACATCCATATGCAACAATCATATCTTAAACAAGTGTAACAACCACAATCACATGTCATTAGTATCTACAAAGCATGTATGCAAATATATCTCCATAAGATGCACCGCACATCATTTGCAAATGTGTATGCATGCTCCATGGTCACCCTGACACCTCTCCAGACACCACGCCCCCTATATGGCCGAGAGGCTTGGGTCCGTGACAAACCGTACTAGCCTCACACACATCATCGCTATAGAACAGCTGAGGCGGACGGTACGCTAAATAGTTATCTAACTACATAGCATCATGGTCACTGACTACCCACATCACTAGCTCCCTAACTACTGAACCCTCCAGACCCACTACTCAAGAGTGGTCGAGGCAGACAGAGTATAATACTGAGTGGCCTAGTGAGCAGAACAGGACTAACTTCACTCCTAACTACTACTCTCCAACAGTGGTCGAATGGACAGCTAACATGTTTGATGACTAGTTCATACCTAAAGGAGTTGGTGGTTATCAAACAATCCACAAATATGACTGGCGACTAGCTCATACCACAAGGGAGCAAATTGTCATCAGCATGCAATATATGATGGCATGATGTGATAATCATAATATAAACATCGACATCATCGATACAAACTCTCAATCGACATAAATATCTCCACCACATGAGTATAATCATTCTGATACCTCCACACATCCCACCAAACACATGTACACAACTACACATGTAATTAATCAAAAATCTCTAATAATCCCATTAGACACATGTACACAGAACATAAGTACAATCAACATATATATCCTCCAGTAAAAACACATCAGACACGTGTATATACAATAAATATACAATCAACACAACTCCTCTAATTACCACACCAGACAAATGTATACACGACATACAAATGGACAATCATCTAGGAGACTTCTATAACACATATCAATTATGTATACACACATCATCAAATGTATACTCAACATATAATACAGCCAACGAAATATCCCCTACTATACATACTTTACATGTAAATACACAACAGAGTATAGATAACCAAAGTGCAGACTGTATAAAAATTAAATAGATTATTACAAGGGTCAAGCATAAGTATCAAGCAGGAAAGCAACAAACGAACACAATATAAGGTAAAGTTGCCTAATCCATCACATAAAAACCATGCATTAAGTTCAAGAAAAACTACATAAAAGCCAAGGAAGAAATACTCGTCTCAATATGTCTCGTATCTAATAGAACCACCCACGTCACACGGCTCGTCGCCGACCAAGGTCCTGTATTATATATATATATATACTACGATGTATGAATCGTGTACCAAAGTAAATAACTAACCAAAACGCATTAGCTAACCCTAGTTAATACCCTTTCCATTAATTAAATTAAATATCTAGAATCAATATGGGTTATATCTATACATCTATTCGCCACTAATCAATCGAAGCAAAGATAAATCCCTACAACCCATTAAACAACCTAATTTAGCGACATACTAATGGAAATCATAGAGGTATCTCACTAGAAATCACTTACCTTATGATATGGTAGCAATCTAGTAGCTCACAACACTATGATCCCCTGTTTGGAAACTACAATAGCACACACACACCTAGCCTTCCAAGAATCAATCCAAACACTCAATTTGTACCGCAGAGAATAGCTGAACCTTAACAAACAAATCAAACCTTACCTCAACAGACCCTCCACCCCTTCACTCGAAACCTTAGCAGCTACAAGAAGTGAAGAGGTAGTGAACGACAAGAGGGAAGATCCACAGTATGTTGATCCAATGCCTTCCTCTAATCCAGAACAGGAAAACATTACAAACGGAACTAATTAGGCATCGTCTATGAATCTACAAGATTCCAGATGAAACATACCTAGACTGATCACACCCTGGTGGTGGCACCCGATTGCGACCCCAGCACGCGACGAGGCAGCGAAGCTGTGGTGGTGCAACCAATGATCAGACGAGATTGCGAGAGAAACTCATTGAGTGGGGAAAAGAGCAATCGCCGACAACAAATCTGAGCTAGGGCACAGCTTCAAGAAAGGCTTCGGCGGAGGGAGACGAGCCGCTGTCGTAACCCCCCTGGTCCATGATCCGGTGAGAAGAGGTGATCGGAGACCATGCGACAATGACATCAGAAGAGGAGGCGGCTTGGTTCTGGCGTCTCGTGGGTCGACGGATTGCAGCAGCACGAGAGGGAGAGGGAGGAAGAGATCGGTAGACGAAGAGAATTGATGATCGGCGTCAACATTAGTCGGCCTGATCTCACGAAAAAGGTGGTTGCTGGTTCGGTGCCGGCGAGATCGCGAGCAAAAAGGGGAGGAGGAGAACATTGGTCTCGGGCTGAAGAGAAGGAAATCGGGCAGAGCTTTGATCGGGAGAAAAATAGGGCGGAATGAAGCTTGGGTTTGGTTTATAGACCTAGCTTTAATTAGACCCAACTTTAGGTTAAATTAATTAAACCCAAAGTTAATTTCGAAATCAACTCTCACTTAAGAGATATTCCAAACAGATCTCCACTAGCCCCACGATTCATCCCCTCAAAACGAGTCATACAGACTCCGTTTAAATCCCGAAAGTTCAAATAAGACTATTTCTCAAATAACCTTATTATTTAATTTATTATTTGGGTATCGTATTTTATATCTACGCTCGCTCGCAATAAGCAGAAAACACGAGAAGCAGCGTTTAACGTGTTGTCTGCCATCTTGGATGTCGTCGTCGGCCCAGGAAACTGGTTGCAAGCAACCTCCCATAACGCTTTCCCTTCCTCGGTGGAATTTGCGATGTTGTCACAAATTTTTCCAACCGGTTGTGACACAGAACAGTGCCGAAAATTGTGATGATAAAATAAAATCGCAACATGATATATCATGAACTAAAACCGAAATTACACAGATAGTACTTTATATTCAAAAGTTGTTTTCCTAAGAATTTAGAATAGAAGGTTCTGATACCAATTGAAAGAATAATAAGTTGAGAAATCTCAATGTAAATCTTATGCATTATATTCAATTCTTAAAAAATTATAAACGGAATAGATAAAATTAAGGAAGCGCACCAGAATCCATAGTATACAATTAATTTTAGGCAAGATTTTCAATTTGCATATCTTCCTTAGTATCCAAAGAATTTTGTCGATGAGGAAACAAAATAAAAGTATATCATCTGCAAACTGGGATCATAACCCTTATTTATAGAAACATAAGTTTGCCTATTTCTAATTTGACCACTCAACAAATTAGAAATTACACATAGTATCCACATTAATTTATTCATAACAATTAAACTCTTTAGCTATATTATTTAATTATAAATTTGATCATAATAAATTATGACTTCTTTAGTTGATGATATATTTATAATTACAATTATATAGTCCCAAAATTATAATAACAATCTCTCGCCTAGCCTCTGCCATGTTAAGTAGACTTTCTTGATAAGGCTTACTTGTGTCGAGTCGCCGTCTCAATTGCTTCTTTGGTATTGGAGAATTTACGGATGTTGACTTTGATTCTTATTGAGATTCACTGAGAAATCTCCTATCCTTTGTGGTCTCGGGGAATTTTACAAAAACTTGGCTTGTCTCTAGATTTTGATTCGATGGGATCTTCAGGTCTTGAAGAATTCAGCTTCTTGGCAACACTATTGATGTAGGCACTACAGAGTTGAGATTCATTTAACTTGTACGCCTCCACCTTCGTCTTCCGGCTGATATTCTTAGAACAGAAGTTTCTTGTCATCTCACTCTCCAGTGTGGCTTGATCAACTCATGCCAGGGAATATGAAATGGTAGATGAACTTGGATAATGATGGAATTTCAGGTCTCAGATAATCATGGAGGATGTGGGAATTGGGATGGTAGTTGAATTTAAAGAATCATGATGGATTTTTCTGGTTTAGTAGGACAGAACCTATCTGCTCGGTATTGCACCTAGATACATACACGCATATATAAAGTACCGAACATTAAGGCTGTTTCTTATCCAGTATATATTTTAAATGTTTTTCATAGTCGATCAAGCTAGAATCAAATAATCCTTAAAAACACATTCATATGTAACTTGATCTGAATTGTAGTACTCATTATCGTTTCATTAGATTTTACTATGATTTGTGTTTCACTGTATTCGAATAACAAGAGTCTTTACATCGTGAAGCAAGAACTCTTTCTTTGTTGCTTTCTGTTTGGCACGAGATTTCTTCAGTAAATTTCTTTATGTATAAGTTTACAGAGTAATTAGGAGGCATCACTTCTACAGTTCTACTGAGATCCTAGATGATACAATGAGATTTAACTCCATGAACAAAACCAAAAGAGACTAGATACTAAAAGGTGAGGCAGAATGTGGTCCTTCGCCATTAGTTCTATCTACCGAGCTGAGACACCAAAGCATGCGGACCATCAACCAATGCATGGTTGTCATATATAGTTAGGCATTTAAAGCAACAACATTGTGCTCTTAGCTAGGTCTCCCCTCCCCTTCATGTGCTCGGGTGGTCCTACATTTACTTCTGGTGTCATCTAACACGGTCATTCCACCTGCTTCCTATCAGATTCAACCAACATATGGCAACACAGGACGGGAGAAAGTGAAGCTAACCATTTGGAAGATTCCTAGTCAAAGCACCTCGACTTGACTTAGCCAACCAGAACCAGCTTCTCAACTCGGCACTGCTGAAGAACAGAGAGCTCAAGGTGTGCTTCTTGTGACCTAAGATCTAGTCTATCAGAGCTTCTCATTTACTTGAGGTCACAGTCCTTTCTTAATTATATAGTCCAATGCAGCATGGTCCCTGTATGCATGCATAAGATGGTTGTGGAAGTGAACGTTGGACCATGCCATGGTAACACAATTTCCTTTTACTACCAAAACCAAACTTGTTAGCATGAATGAAAGGGCATGAGCGAAGGCCTAGGACCGAGTACCATTTGATTGTGTCAAACCACTTGAGGGAGTCGATAGGGAACTGAGGATGTAAAGTGTTTTAGCAGGTTAGATAGTTTTTGCACATGATACTGAACTGAGTGAGTCCAAACGTTGAATGCTGTTCAATTAAGTTCAAGTTCAAGATGATTGAAGTTACACAAATTCAAGAAAAAAACAATTATTTATTGACCAAAACAAGAAACAACTATGTAGGTGTGATTAATTGCCTAAAGCTAATTAGTTGATTAATTGTAGTTTATAATATTAAAAAGGGAAGGTTATCTCTAATAAGGCACAACAAAAAGGATTCAAAATAAGTTATTAAATACTCTAGATGGAAAAATATGCTCTATATCATAATAAAATAAGTAAAAAAGCAATCAATCTCCAAATCCAAATAAATAAAAAAATAATAATTTGCTATTATCTCTTGATTAGTAGTAGTAATAATGATCTTTCTCATCCAATGATCTTAATGGTATAAAAGAAAATGTCTTCAAAGTTTAAAAATGTCCTACAAAGTCTCAAAATTATTTTTCATTCATTAACACAGTTAAAATACTTAAACAAATAAGCATGTAATATAGGGTTTAAATCTATCTTCTTTCAATGATTTATAAATTTTGACATGTAAAATATTTTTTTTCAAAAGAAAACATTAATCATATATGGTTGTATATTAAGTTAAGTTAAAATTGAAAGAAAAAGTGATTTGAACCATTGGTATTTAATATACATATTGGATTGATCTGGGCCCCAACTTATTTGAGCTAAGCCCAATATTTTCATAATATATTCAAATTGGGCTTAAATTCAACTCCAATCAAATGATAAAAAAATGGTTGAAGCAATAAAATGATAAAAATGTATTATGACATATTTAAATACGATCCATCACACTATAGTTAAGTGACTCAAATTAAAATTACAATTACAATTAAAATCACGAGCTTAATTAACATAGTTAGGAAAGCTTTAAATGATACTGATTATTGTTAATATTGTCTTATATATTGATTAGATCAATATAGTTCCCACAAAAGTAAAACATATTATTCATGATCGATATGATTGTTCACTTCACCTAATTAAGTTGATCGGTAAACAATATATAAATTTCTATATTGTCATGGTTGTTGTTTATCTCCCACTATAGTTGGTGAGATTTATAAAATTGGTTAGTAAGTAGGATGTCCTTCACAAAGCTTCAAGAAATAAGTTAAGTAGTTAAGAATAATTAACTCTAGAGATTAATATAAGCAATAGACACATTTTCTTACTTTTAATCGAAACGTTCATCAAATTAAGTTGTTCAAACAACCAGTAAAATTTTAAATTACCATTTCATATATAAAAAAAATCAACTCATCGTAATTTTTTCTTGATTGAATACACGATTTTATGTATTGTCACATGGAATTAATCATAAATTATTTTTTACGGCATTATAATTTATAATTCACGTGTCAAACCATGCAGAATATGACAAATACACACAAGAAAATTATATTCTCAATTAAATAGGGAAAAGTGCCAATTTTAATTTCTGCATTTACTTCTTTTTTTCTTACCGAATCCGTAAATTAGATTTTGTCCACGCTGGCAATTGCGAGATCTCGCCGCACAATTACGACGTGTGACCTGCTGCTTGAATAATTGCAAGGCTTCTCCGTGCAATTCCAGTCACATGCGGGGTCGACGTATCACTGATCTCTCCTCGTTTACTTCGAAACTCCACGAGGACCGCCAAATAATTAATACTAAACAGTCAGATTAAAAATAATTGTTATGATAAAATAGTGGATAATGATGTTATATGTATCAAAGTATAGTTGGCCCTAACTAATTAATCTCTTTACCAAATTATATAATGTTATGCCAAATTAGTTGGTTTCTTACGTCTCAAGCTTACATTTTTATACCATTTTTTTATTTTTATTATATAATATTTTAGGGTTAAGTTGTATCTTATTTGTTTTTTACAATCTTAACAATTTGAAACAAACACAAACAAAAATCCTCTATAAATATTAAAAAAAACATATTAGCTATTGTTTAACATCTATTGTCTTTAATAAAGATAAAATCCTCCTCCTCTAACTTGAGAAATATTGTGTTTATCACTAAACATATTACACGTCACAATGCACTCCTACTAGTCTATTTCTATAATTAATCCAACTAAATATGTAGAAAAAATTTATTTAAAGATGTTACCCTTTGGCATCAATTATTGATTGATTCCTTCTCAACTACTCCACGCATAAAATCATGCTAGACAAATAAACATTGGAGCCCACATCTACAATATCATATTCATATCACAAATGCCCATATAATTTTGAATTAAGTTCTATGTATTTTTTTTTTGACTAATTAATAATTATTGTGAGTCATTTACTTATTACAATGGAATATTATATATATAAAAAAGAAGTATTACTTATATGGTGACTTCATGATCTAATAAGCACGCTTAAGCATCTTATTTATTAGGCTTATCAATCCAGCTAGAATTAGTTTATGTGCAACTAATCTATTTAAAAGTCTTTATTATATTCTATTGATTAAAAATTCATGAGAAGTAATGAAAAAGTTGGGGCAAAAATTCAAAGAGCACCTTAAATTATTCAAATTGTAAAGGGCATTTTTTTAAATAAAAATAAAAAATAAAAAGGCATTTCTTCAAATATTGTTATCTTAAAAATAGCTTTTATTTTAATATTATTGTAGCAGGTATTATAACTACCCCAACATATATTACTATTGGTCGTTTGCTGTCAGTAAAAAGGGATGAATTATAAAAAAAACACCTTTCTTGATTTATAGCTTGATTAATAAACACACTTGTATAAAAAAAAACTAATTAGCCAATAGAAAAAAAGGGTAAATTTTTTAGTTGGTTTACAATCAGAGGATTACTAATTCAAAAAGTTGAAAGCTCACTATCCAATCTCATTCAGGAGGAGAAGTTTTTTACAGTAGTTAAAGCGCTTAATTACATAATTAAATAGAAGATAAAATGTTTATAAGTGTTCTGACTAGCTATTGGGACCAGGATTGTATTTATAGTCCTGATTGGGACGCCTGGAAGGGTTTCAGGTGTTTGACGTAGATAAAACATTATCCACGTCGTCACGGGTCACAAGTGGCATTTAGATAAATTTTCCAGTCCCGACGCCTGGAAGGGTTTCGGGCGTTTGGACGGTGTCGATACGGCTCCCCCAGGCGAGGCACCCCGAGGGAGCCTTGGACAGTCAACATTTTGTTGACTTCCCATTTTCTCCCTGATCCGACTTCGTTTGCTTGGGTGATTTCGGTTATCCGGAATAAAGCTCACCCGAACCTATTTTCTAGCATTCTCGAGCAACCTTCTTCTCTGGCTTCTCTTCCCTCAGAACCGCCACACGCTTCCTTCTCGTTTGCCAACATACTCTTCCGCAGTGTTTCGTTTCTCGGACGCACCGAGACTGTCAACTCTCTTCCGTGCCATCCTCCTCGCTAGCTACGTCCTCCTATGTTCCTAAGTTCCTACACACTTAGACACAAGATATTAAAATATAACAGGACCTAACTTAACTTAGTTGATTATATCAAACCTATCATAGAATACTTATAAATACATAATATAATATTATTATAGTATTATAGTAACTACTTTCTAGTTTTTATAATTGGATAGCAATTATCTAAATAATTAGTATAGCTATTTTAAAGTGATTATCACTAATTTAACTTGAATTTTATAAAATTTAAATAATTTTTACCTATTTAATTAAAGCTACTGAATAGTGGTTATAAAACTACAATATTATTATTATAATAGCTATTTTGAGGTGATTATCACTGATACGGTGCATAATAATGGCATATAGTGGTCAGAAGTCAAGGGACGTGGCAGTTAGAAGTCAAAGTGACATGACAGTCAGAAGTCAAGGTGGCATGGCAGTCAGAAGTCAAGGGACGTGGCAGTCACAAGTCAAGGGGTGTGGTAGTCAGAAGTTAAAGGACGATGCAGTCAGAAGTAAAGGTGACGTGGTGGTCATAAGTCAGGGATACGTGGCAGTCAAAAGTCAAGATGATGTGGCGGTCAGAAGTCAAACAAGGTCAATAACGACAAGACCAAATGAGCTCGGGTTAAAAAAGGACGGACCCAGGTCGAAACAGGACTAAGTGAACGGTACAGGTCGGGATTTACAAAGCTGACATATATAGCTCGGGATCTACAGGCCCACATTCGAAGTCCAGGATTTACAGGTCGGGATTTACAGAGCTGACACATACAGCTCGGGGTCTACAGGCCTATGATTCTAGGGCCAGGATTTACAAAGATGACATATATAGCTCGGGATCTACAGACCCACGTTCGAAGGTCAGGATTTACAAAGCTGACATATATAGCTCGGGATCTACAGACCCACGTTCGAAGGTCAGGGTTTACAAAGCTGACATATATAGCTCGAGATCTACAGACCCACGTTTGAAGGCCAGGATTTACAGAGCTGACACATACAACTCGGGGTCTACAGGCCTACGATTCGAGGGTCAGGATTTACAGGTCGGGATACATAAGGCTGTATGGATACAACTGAGGTCTATAGGCCTACGCTCGAAGGTCAAGACTTACAGTGCAAATTAGGTCTGGAACGGTAGGGCATGTCAGATACAGGATTGTGGAAAAACCCGGTAAGGCATACAGGTCGGGAGCGATAGGGTAATAAGTACAGCTTGGTAACAGGTCGGGAGCAATAGAGTAAGGTGCACAGGTCGGTAACAGGTCGGGAGCAACAGAGTAATATGTATAGTTAGTTAACCAGTCGGGAGCGACAGAGTAAGACGAGCGAAGGTCGAGGGAGGAGCGGCAGAGTTGAATGAGCTCAGGTCAACACAAGACTAGGTCAGGAGCAGGTCATGAACGACAAGGCGGGATGGATGCGGGTCAAAATGGCACCAGATAAGGGGAGCAGGTCGGATACAGGTTAAAGTAAGACACGGTACGACATACTGGTCAGGAGCAACAGGTCAGGGCAAGACAAGGTAAGAGGTGCGAGACGAGATTGACAGAGCAGGTCGGAGACGGGTAAAGGCAAGACGCACAGGTTGGGGGCGACAGGTCAGGACAGTACAAGGAAGGTTGAACGGATCAGAAGTGCAAGTAGGCAAGGCAAGAATTGAGATACAGGTCAGGGAGAGGGTAGCTAAGTCGGACGGAGGCTAAACGACAAACAAGCCACAGAATCATAACTGTCTGTTATGGAATAATTAGCGCATGTCAGAGAATATGTTGTTGGTTGAGAGATTCTTAGTAAAGGAGATGCTTTCCTAGCCATTCGGAGAAGGGCACGTGTCATTCGTTACGAGACAGGCTCTGACACCCGACATTCCCTGACACTCCGCAGGTTCCAGAAGTTCTCACTGACATATAAAAGGAGCTTTTCTTTCTCACACAGGTACGTTCACTAGTCATTTCTCACCAATCTTTTACTTTCGTACTTTCTCTTATCTTCTGAGAAAAAAGTACCTGATTTGAGCATCGGAGAGCCTACTCTGGGGATTTTTCCCTATTTTCTGACCTCTAACATTAGGTGGGCTTATCTGAGTATGTGCAGACTCTCTCGCCTCATCATCCCCGTCCTCGCGGTTCGTCAGCCGCTCGTGGGAGCCTCCCTTTTTTCACACGAGTTTCCAGGTCATTCGCACGCTTCGACGACTTTTCGTCAACAACCAGGACACTGTGGCCGTCCTCTATCCGACTCAACTTCCGAATGGGATTAATCAATAATTTAACTTGAATTTGATAAAGTTTAAATAATTTTTACCGAGTTAATTAAAGCTACTAAATAGTTGTTATAAAACTACAATATTATTGTTGATATGGTGTGTTGTAAGTGAATCTAAAGATGATGTGACAATCAAAATTAAGATGAGATTGTTGGGTTGCAAAGTTGCAAATATAGTCCCACATTGAAAACACATGGGAAGGATCATGGGTTTATAAGAGAAAGATATCTCCATTGGTATGAGGCCTTTTGGGTAGAGCCCAAGAGCAAAACCATGAGGGCTTAGGCCCAAAGTGGATAATATCATGTCATTATGGATATATCTAAATTCTTTTCGATCCAACAATCTTCATTGGTATGAGACTTTTTGGGTAGAGCTTAAAAATAAAACTATAAGGCTTAGGCCCAAAGTAGACAATATCATACCATTATAGAGATATCTAAATTCCTTTTGGTCCCAATATATAGCACCGACAAGCTGCTAGCTTGTTGCCCTTAACTTCGCCGACCAAGTTATCCACAGGAAACTTGATCTTTTGGCAGAACATGGAGGTGACCGCTCATAACTTGTTCAGCGCGAGTCGGCCCAATATGACATTATAAGCGGACAGAGCGTCCACCACAATGAAGTTTATTGTTCTCGTCCTCTTGAGCGGCTCTTCTCCTAGTGATATGGCCAGCGAGTCTGGCCGATCGATAACACTTCATTACAATATATCCATATAAGGGTGTTGTCATGGGCTGCAGCTCGCTCCTATTGATTTGTAGTTGATCAAATGTCTTCTTGAATATAGTGTTCACTGAACTGCCTGTATCTATAAAAGTGTAGTGAATATTATAGTTAGCGATTACCACTCGAATAATCAAGGCATCATCATGAGAGACTTCTACTCCCTCTAAATCTTGAGGAACGAAGCTAATTTCTGGCCCCTTTGCTCTTTCTTTACTGAATCTGGCAGCATGGATTTTCAATCGCCGAGCATGTGACTTCCGAGCCTGATTGGAATCACCGTCGATCGGGCCTCTTGCAATCATGTCGATGTCGCCCTGAGCGGCATTACTGCAATTCTCTTCTTCTCGGGCTGACAGGCTAACTGCTCGGGGGACTCCTAGGCATGCCTTTGATAATCTCTTCATTGGGGGTGCAGTTGGTGTTGTTCAATCACCAGCCTGCCCTCCTCGTGTTGTCCTCCCGATCAAGAGAAGAGGATAGACGACAAAATCTTGGAGGAGTCAGTCGACGTGGCTTTGGTTTGAGATGATAGCAATCTCTCATGTTGTGCGTGGTCGAGCAATGATACAAACAGAAGAGTGGGCTTCACGATCAGGACTCAGTGGACTTCGGCCGCTCTACCTCCACATGCTAGACTGTATGGGCTCGAGGCTCCCGATGTGGCTAAGTGGTGCCCTCTCGGGACCCTTTTGGCGGTTGATGGGTGTGGACCGCTTGACGCTCTAGGAATGCTGCCGGCTTGGGAATTACTTCCTTCTTCTGAGATGATTGGACCTCCTCGACATTGATGTACTTAGTAGTCTGCCCGAGCAAAT
>JBBMJZ010000027.1:15184433-15202678 GCA_037833815.1 Zingiber zerumbet
CCTCTCAAAACATGCTCTTATTAGATTGTAAGGTTGCAAACAAAGCCTCACATTAAAAATACATGGGAAAGATCATGGGTTTATAAGGAAAAGATATCTCCATTGATATGAGGCCTTTTGGGTAGAGCTCAAAAATAAAATCATGAGGGTTTAGGCCCAAAGTGGACAAGATCAGGCTATTGTGGAGATATCTAAATCTCTTTTGGTCCTAATAATTGGTATCAGAGCTTGAACTGTCAGAATGTCTAACCATCGACTGTACATAAGAGTTATGATCTAATTGAGTCACGTGAGTAAAATATTGACCTCGAACAAAGGAAGTGAGGGTTCCCATGTTCAGATCAAGAGGACCAGACACCAAGCAAGAAGTCCTAGTTGTGGCTAGGCAAGGAAGTCCTAGTAGGTCAGGTAGACCAAGGTGGCGGAAGACCTGGTGGGGTCGAGGATCGGATGTGAGAAGCCTATGGTCCTTTGTTTGAGAGGAAGATTGTTGGGTTGTAAGATTACAAATAAAGTCCCACATTGAAAATGCATGGGAAATATCATAGGTTTATAAGGGAAAGATATCTTCATTGGTATGAGGCCTTTTGGGTAGAGCTCAAAAATAAAACTATGAGAGCTTAGGTCTAAAGTGGATAATATCATGCTATTGTGGAGATATCTATATTCTTTTTTATCCTAATAGCTCTAACCTTCTGTCATTACACCAATAATAACTTGAAATTCCTAAACCTTTAGGAAACCCAAAATTTAAAGTTTTGAGGTTCAAGAATCAAAATTGAATCTAAACCTCTACCTAAACTTCAACTTAGTCTTCTTTAACCATTCAAATCTTATTTTCATCAAGAAAACTATCCTTAAATGTTTATAAATAAATTTTATAGGGTTAAGGATGGTTAACATAATTAAATATGGCTTAAATTAATGATATTAGACATATAAGCCAAATCGGCTTTTCCAATCGATCGAGGTTGGGTCTCTATCGATCAAATCTATTCAATCAATTAACTGATCAATTTTACAAGCTTTTGCTTGTGGGAGATGCACTTAAATTGATTAACTGAGGGATCCAGGCAAGGGTCAATCGATCAACTAATCAAATTTGCAAACTTCTGTTAGCGGAAAGCCAGTTCAATCGATTGATTGAACTCTCCCAATCGATCGGCTGATTGATTGGGTTTCTAATTTTTTAAAAATCAGCTTTTGGCCGAATTTTAAAAATAACTAAATAACTCTATGATTTCCCATAAATCATAAAATTTGACGTAGACATTATTTAAGTCATATACTATCAGGGAAAAATAGTTTTCTAAAAAATACATCTTATTTTCAAATATTGACACAAAGTTTGAAATTGTTGAAAACTTTAATGTTTCTTCCAAGTTTATGTCTAACTATACAATCGTGATTTTTATCAAAAGATAGTCTTCGCCAAGGTTTTCAAAGTATAGTTAAAATCATTTTCCAACCATGTTCCTTGGGTTAAATGTATATGACTTGTACACTATTTTTCCAAATGATTGGATAACACATAAACTATGTGTTTTGATGAAACTAAAATTCAAAAAGATACACTAAATCAACATCTTAAGTTTTACTCAACATCTTAGCATCTCACTTGTATCTAATGTGCACTAAAACACATATAAGTCAACCTATAGTTTTTGTGAGATGTAAATATTGATTTTGCTCTAAACTAAGGAATCATGCATTTCTATTTAGGTATTTTAAAATTAATCATCTACCTAAGATGTCACTTGTCAATTAACGCTATTGTCCTTAATTACAAGGAATTGGCATAGTGTATGAAAAATGATCTTGACAGATATCACATGCATATTTTCTAAAATATACTCTAAATCTATATCATGGATCATTTTGATGCATGAATGAATGTATCATGATATCATGGCAATATGCATGTGTGAAATGATGACATGACATATGATGAGCAAACAAAACATGACAATCTAGCATAAATAATATACCTAGATTATCTATCTAAGTATCCTCAATTAATTGCTAAATCAAAATTAATCCTAAGTTGCCCCTTTTTCTCCCAAGAAAACGCTGAAACCCCAACTTGACATTTCTTTTACTCTTCTTATTTGTGCCAATTTTAATTAAGTCTAATTCCTTAAATTTTTACACGTTTTACTCTTTCAAAGAGTAACCATTTAAACCTTCTCATTTTTAAGGAGTACTACATTGAAAATGACCTCCAAGTGTCAACTTCTTCAAGGTTAGGTTAACTACTCTTCCAATTAGAGTGATATTCTTTGAAACCATATACAGTTTAGAGAACACACTTCTAGGAACCCAAAACTGATTAGTGCTCCTTGGGTGTTCAAGGTATTCACGAGGGATAACTTCCCTTGATATATTCCTAATGATCTTTCTAGGCTTCTTAGAAGTCTTACTCATATTTAATTCCTCTAGGTCAACTCAAGTGATAACTTCCCTTGTAATCTTCTTAGTGACTTTCTTGGACTTCTTAGAAGTCTTCATCTTCGATTGCTCCCTTTGCTCCTTGATCCAATATAGAGGTTTGAGATACTTTCCCTTCTTATCCATGAAGCTTCAAATAATTCCTCCAACATAATCCATTGGTTCCAATTCATTTGAAACCACATCTCCAAGCACTTCCTCCAATAGTCAAAGTCCTCGCGCTCATATGGAGGTGGGATCCGGATATCCCATCCTAGCGAACCTTCTGACTTCATCTCATCGTCTTCTTCCTCTAGCACATGCTCCTTCTGGCGATTAGTCCTTCAAGAGCGCCCCTTACTCTGATATCAATTGTTGGACCTTGATGCCTGGCTAGAGGGGTGAATAGTCGATCACCCACTTCAATCACTTCCTATGTTTGTTAGCGCAACGAAATACCAAAACAAACAAAGGACAACTAAAATCTAGAGGCAATAGATAAAATAATCAAACCTCTAACACGTTGATTTAACATGATTTAGATATTAGGGCGCCTACTTTACGATGTGTCCGTAAGGTGGACAATCCCAGTGATCCTTTGGTGGATCAATCCCAAAGGTAAGTAGTACTTTATTCATAAGTCGTTGGTAAGTAGTACTTACATTCTTTAGTTTGAACGACATAACATTATAACAATAGGTTCCTTCTATGGTGATGAAACTAACCTTCTCTTGGTCTTCTTTATCCAACGAGACTTAGTGATAGCCCTGATACACATCCAATATGTATATCAAGTCACGACCAGAGGTCGATTCCACTACATGATTAATGTACGACAAGGGGTATTAATTCTTTGGGCACACTTTGTTCAAGTTTTGGAAATCCATGCAGATACGCTATTTATTCCCTAGTTTGGACACCATCATTATATTGGCCAACCAGCTCAAGAACTATACTTCCCGGATGTGTCTTGTCTCGAGCAGTTTGTCCACCTCCACTCGGATAATCTTGTCCTACTATACTCTGAAATCTCTCTTTCTTTACTTGATTAGCTGAGTGTCCGAGAAGACATGCAACACGTGTTCCATAGCGGCTAGTGATATGCCTGTGATTTCCAAGGGTGTCCAAGCGAGCACATCATTGTTGCGCATTAAACATGCGATTAGCTCTGCCTTGAATTTTGAGGTAAGGTCAAACGCTATTTGAGTGGTAGCTTCCAATCAGCTTGAATGGATTTGCACTTCTCCTTTTTCTTCGTAAAGTAACGTCGGTGGTGCTTCATGTATTGCATTGACCTCCGTTTGTTGGATCTTGAGAGTTGTGTGAGCTTCGGTCTTGATAACATCCACGTAACACTTGTGTGCTACTAGTTGGTCCCCCTTTACCTCCCCTACTAAGTCATTGACAAGGAACTTGATCTTCTGGCAGAAGGTTGAGGTGATCGCTCAAAACTCGTTCAATGTTGATCAGCCTAAAATCACGTTATAGGCCGAAGGCACTATGAAGGTCGACCGATGATTCCCTAAGAGAGATAGTCAATTTGATCTGCCCGATCGGCTACACTTCATTGCCAGTGAATCTGTACAAAGGCATTGTTATGGGATGCAACTCACTTCTCTCTATCTACAGCTACATGAATGTCCTCTTGAAGATGACGTTGATGGAACTTCCTATGTCCACAAAAGTTCGATGGATGCTATAATTAGGTATAACGGCCTTGATGATCAAGGCGTCATCATGGAGTACTTCCACCCCCTCCAAGTCTTTAGGACCTAAACTGATTTCAAGTCCTCGTGCTTGCTCTTGGTTGCATCTGATGACATGTATCTCCAGTCGGCGAACGTGTGACTTTCTGGTCGATTGGAATCTCCGTCGATCGGCCCACTCGCTATCATGCCTATGTTGCTCGGAGCGGCATTGTCACAATTTTTTTCTTGTCGAGTCGGTTGACATGGAGGCTCGACAAGGGCTTGTGTTGGGGCTTGATTGTCTCATTGCTGGGGTTTTTTTCGGTTCCAATCGATATTCCCAGGGCCCCATCCTAGAGGTCCGTTCGGTCATTGATAACACTAACTGTTTGGAGATGGTGATCGCTGGCAGAACCCTTGGTTGGCTACTTGGTACATCCATGAGTTGTATCTATAATAGTCCTAAATGATATTAGTTCCCGTTCGATGGTAAGAACAGAACGACAGGGCTCATCAGTGGGACTTGGGAACGGAGTTCAAGCTGCTTCTACATGTTGGATTATGCTTGGCCTCTGCTTGTGAGGATGTGGCGGATGGCCCAATCGGGGGTCTTTATGTGGCGGAGGAGGGAGAGGAACTCCACACTTGGAGGCATTAACAGGAGCACGCACAACTACTTCCTTCTTCCTAGTGGACCGAGCCTCCTCCAATAGTGGTAAAAGGTGACCACACTCGCCACCAATGCCCCTGCCAACCTATCCCAGGGCTAACACGAAGAAGGTAAATCACATGTGACTACTAGACTTTGGAATACTGATTAGCGCATGAGGAAGCATTTACCTCAGCTATGTTGAGATTTGAACCCCATACCTCATGGTAGCAGCACCTCATGTGCTAGCCACTAGACCATGCCGAGGAGACTAGGACTAAGCCTCCTCCAAGTTAATACACTTGGTCACCCTTCCTAGTAGGTGATTGAAATCCTTGGGGACTTCTTTATCAAGGATGGGAAGAAGTCCCCATATGTGAGTCTCTGGGAGAAGGCACTCACCAATATCTCTAGAGTACCCTATGGAATGTCCATAGCTATTTGGTTGAATCGCTTGATGTATGCCCTCAATGCCTCCTTGAGTTCCTGATTGAGGGCGAATAAACTTAGTGTGGTTTTATGCTACTGACGACTACTGGTGAAATGGTGGAGGAACACCTTTAGAAAATTCTTGAAGGTGCATATGGAGTCAGCCGGAGTCGGTTGAACCATCTTTAAAGGAACCCGAGAGAGTAGTCAAGAATACTCAGCACTATACGCCATTTTTGTATTGAAAGAGGATGGCTGCATTTTTGAACTTGAGCAAACGGCCCTCCGGATCAGTTGTCCCTCCATACTCTCCAATTGCAAAGGGTAAAAAATGGGGTGGCAATTTATCCTCCAATATTTCAAGGGAGAACGACATACTCAGCTATTTATGGGAGCCACTAGGGACTGGAGCCTTTCCTTTCCGCGGATCCTGAGCGAGTGTGTCTCTTGAGGATGATCCTTGGGGCCTCTCCAGATGATACATGTCATCGAGAGGTGTGCGAAACAATACCTTGTGGTATGTGATCAGAGATGGGGGCACGGGACGAAAACTGATCATCTATAGGTACCTGTTTGAAACTGGCCAGAGGAGGGACTATCGTTCGAAAAAGGGTGTCTGGTAGCTTGCTGTTGTTGCACTATCTTTTGTGCCATGGCGGCCACGAGCAACTCCTGGTCCTCTTGTGATAAGGTAAATGTTGTGAACTGTCCAGCTTCTTCAATCTTCGCATTTCAGAAACAGACAAAGTTCACACGGACTGCGCCAAATATGATCTTATCTGCAATCAAGGAAAATGACGAGCTGGAGAGGTGGTGTTGACGTTGATCGTGAGAAGACTTCAAAGCAGGAGGAACCTAGTGTCACAATCGAGCCTATGTTTCAAAGAAGAACAAAGGAGGAAGAAAACGTCAATGACCGGACCAAGGAGGGGTCTCCGACACAGGTACTCCGATGCTCAAGTTAGATTGAGAGATGAGGAAATAATGAAGAATAGGGATGATGAATACTAAACTCTGATAGCAAAGTTTACCTGCGCCTGTAGATGGAGATATCTTATATATTGTTATTTTTCTTTCTATACGAATATCAATGTATTTCTAAAATAGAATTAACCAATCTGACACATCTCAATTTTTCCTAAATTAGGCATGTCACCTCTGCGTTTACAGAGTGGAAGTTTCCTCCGTACAAGCCGCACAAAGAATATTCCCTTAATTATCTGACAATGGTTATGTAAAACACCAAAAAAAAAATATTAGGTTCGTTTGGTTGAAAAGCTACTTAATCATAACACTTCAATGGTGGGGTGATCGAGTCGTATCTGTTGTCCGGTTAGGCATTGCCCTTGGACAAGTTGAGTCAGCTGCAGAAGGTTGACCAACTCAGACTCGGCGTCCGATGGAATAAGAGTCCGATCATATGTCTAGAAATCTTGATTAGACCGAAAGGACTCGGTTCTCCATTGAGCCAGAAGGACTCGATTCCCCCATCGAGCTAGGAGGACTCAGTTCTCCATTGAGCTAGGAGGACTCAGTCCCCATTGAATCAGGAGGACTTGGTTCCCCATTGAACTAGGAGGACTTGGTTCCCCATCAAACCAAGAGGACTTAGACTTCCATCAAGCCAAGAGGACTCAGAATTTAATCAAACAAAAGATCCGATCAGCTGGAGTCTCCAGCGAACCATACATCATGCTAGCCCCAAATGTTAATCCCTTCTTAACTTTAACTCTCATATCAACTAACCTTCTCAACTTCAGTCCAATTTCAGAGGTCATATCGTACTTAGATTGTACGGCTCATTTTACTAATTTTCATGCAAATCACACGAGGAATATGAACTCAATTATCATTTGAGATGTTTTGGCCCCTTTCTTGCGTCTTGATCACCAACATCAAGATGGACTGGCCTGTTCAAGCTTCGAAAGTTCGAGACATCGAGCTCGTGAAGGAGTTCAATGTTGTTGGAGATGGAGAGTAATGGAGATGAAGGCGGGAGAGGGAGGAGGCCTAGCAACTCAGATCAGCAGCAGCAGAGGTTGGAGAGGCCACTGAGGAAGGTTCAGGTCGTCTACTACCTCAGCCGGAACGGCCAGTTGGAGCACCCCCACTTCATTGAGCTTCCTTACCTCCCTAACCACCAACTTCGCCTCAGAGATGTGATGGAAAGACTCACTCTTCTTCGAGGAGAAGCCATGCCTTCTCACTTCTCATGGTCTTGCAAGAGGTAAGTACTAGTTATCGATTCGCATATTTGTTAATTCTGTTTCTTGTGTTTGATTGATCATGGAAAACTATATCATTAAGGAGCTCCAAGAATGGATACGTGTGGAATGACTTGGCCGAGGACGACGTTATTTACCCGACTGACGGCGTCGAGTACGTCCTCAAGGGCTCCGAGATCATCCCTGGCAATTATGGTTAGTTTTGAATCTTTCTCGAGACTACGAGTTCCTTGATTTATAGGGAGGAAGAGATTTAGCTTAACTTGTTTATGCGCGCAGCAGAAAATTTCCGGCACGTTCCTGTCGGCGGAAGGCGGCAAAAGCCACTCCCGGTCTCCGACAGGCCTCACTTGGAATTGGAAGAGGAGGCGGCATTGATGGCGGCGGAAGAGGAGATCACGAGGCACAGCAAGTGCTCCCGCGGCGTGTCGACGGAGGAGATCGAGCGAGTCGGGGCTCGGACCGAGCTGTCGCTCGACGACTCGTCCTCTCCGCCGTCCACGACCTCCTCCGACAAGCCCGGCGGCGGGAACACCTGCCAGCGGATCGAGAAGGCTGACCACCAACCGTTCCTGGCTCGGGGCTCGGTGCTGCTGCAGATCATCGCCTGCGGGTCAGCAGCAATGAAAGGAAGCAGGATCGGCGGCGGAGGGACCGCGAGACGGACGACGATCGTGGAAGAGGAGGAGCTGAGCCGGTGCGCGCCGGAAATCGCCCGGTTACGTCACCGCCTGGTGGAGGAAAAGGAGAGCCTCAGCAGGAGGAGCATCGTCCATCCTTCTCCCAAGAGATCTTCCTCCTGCAACGAAGAAAGGTTACTCTACGAATTTTCAGCATTTGTTGCTCAATAAAACCGTTCAAACCGTAGCTCCTACTGCACTTACTCTTCTTCTGTGAGCAGGAGCTCAAAAGCTAGGTTTGAAGAAAGGAACTTACAGGCGGACAAAGGAGGAGGAGGAGAGGGTGTGAGAGGGAAGTGCATCCCTGGGAGGAGGAAGTCCTCTGTGAAGCAACAATGACACGAGAGGGGAAGCAGAGCAGAAGCTTGGATGCCCTACCTTGCAAGTGAGGTCTGTGTTGTCTTCTCTTCTGCTTCTCATGGATATTATTTTTTACTAACTAATATTGTTTATCGTTCTACTTCTATCTTTCCACTTTCTATTTAATATAAATATAATATAATCCTCGAGTACATCTAAATTAAACTAAGTTGAATAACTATTGTCGTCTTTGAATATATCTAAATTAAACTAAGCAAGAAATGAAGAACATCGAGAATGAAAGCAAAATTTTCTTTCATCTCTTCCTAAACAGTAGGTAGGGATATTGATCAACAAAATCACAATACCATTGATTTGGATCATACTAATTACAACATAAGGATCTTTGTAAGCTGAATATATATTAAGAACATTTGTAAAACTAATCAAAAAACATAAATATGCATCCACATGATTGACTAGAACTGATGCAGCACGAGTGACAGCTTGTCGCTCCAAGGCTCTGCATCTATAAACACAAATTACACCAAAAGTGGCTCTCGACTTGCTGAGAACCAAACATGTCTAAGAAAGTTGTCATTTTTATGACTTGGAAGGATTCTTTAATGGTGCATTTTGCTGCCATTACTGTGAACAAACTGAGTTCCGAGGTCTCCCGTTTACTGAGAAGATGAACCTCTCGCTGGCGCTTGCTAAGGATCTACCCATTTCCTTGCGGAAGGAATTGGCATAGCAAGCATGCTTTGCCCTGGTTATAGATGGAACATTCGAATCTTCCTCTAAGGTGTGTCTTTTCTTGTTGTTGAAGTTCCTGAGATTCTCCAACTCCAGAGAAATTGAATCCATGGAGAACGATCTGCCGATGGGCTGGAATCCGTCTTCCCCCATGTCAATAGGTATTTGCAACTCGGCGCATGAGATGGGGACTGGTACAGCTCGAGTTCTAGCTGCAAGTTCCAATCTTTCAGCTTCAAATTCCTCTTCTGAGGCGCCAGAACCAACCTCAGTTTGCCGGCGGCCCATCTGATCATTGCCCGCTGAGGTGATAGTATTGGGGCCCGGTTCAGGTGGGGGGAAAGAAGAGGAGGGCAGAGCAGTAGTGCTTGTTCCAGGAACGCAATCCGCGGTGACAGAGCTTGGAGCAACGATTGGAGCTCGGCAAAGGGGGCAATTGACGTGAGATCGTAGCCATGTGTCGATACAACCGAGGTGGAAGGCGTGATCGCACTTTGGGAGGAGGCGAACGAGTTCCCCGTCGCGAAACTCCGAGAGGCACACTGAGCAGCCGGTGGCGGAGGATCCGAGGACGCCATCCCCGGACTTGTAGGCCCACGCTGTGATGGACTCGATGGCGGACTCATCCAGGCCGACGGTGCGTATGTACCACACGTGATGCACCACTTCTTCGCCATCTCCGCCGTCTCCGCCAAAGTCGTCCCCGAGCGGTGCGGCGGCGCCAGCACGGCGTCGGCGGCGGAGGCGGATTAGGAATAAAGTGAAAATGATCATGATTGCGGAGGCGGCGACGACGGAAGCGGCGGCGACGGGGAGGGCGGGAAGGAGGGAGCTGGAGCGGTGGAGGCGTATGGTGGTGGGTTCCTGGGAAAAGATAGGAGACGGAGGAGGAGGAGGAAAAGGAACGGACGGAGTAGTAAGCGAGTAATCTTGCGGGCGTGGGAACGAGTCGCCGGGCGTCTCGTAGAGGAGGCGGCGAGTTGGTCGGCGGGAGGCCATCGTAATGGCCGCGAGGTCCTCCTACCCCTAGATAACTTCTTCTTAACCATTCCCTTGTACCCACACTCTCTCAGACCGCTGGAGCCCACTGTGAAAGCCTCCAGAAACAGCCGCTAGGCGATGGGATCAGGGTGTAGGTGGAAAATTGGGGACGACAAATTAAGAAAAAAAAGTCCAGACCGAACCGAACCGGAAAATGGAGTTGATTTACGCCGAGCGATGGGGTCACACCAAGATCAATTAAAAACATTTAATGCTTGAGGTGACGGTTGAGCTAATTCGATGCGAGTTGTATCCATCTCATAAAGTGTCACGGTGATTAAACGGCTTCAGTACTGTTGATCCGTCGATAAAATTTAATTCCATTCAAATCATGATATAGACATGAGTAACAGCGACAAACTTACAGAAACAAAATTAGATGTTTATCAAATAGTAAGTAATCAAAAGAATACAATGTTCCAATGATTTGAAACAACATTTTTCTCTCGAAGAACTGCTCTGCTACGATGTCAATTACGACGACTCCACACACTCTGCTTTGTTTTCCTTGGATGGACTAGTGCCGTTCCGGTCATTCACGATTTCTTGCGATCTTCATCGTCGGATGATGTGGGCACGCCGAAGACCCAGTCGAGCACATTCAAGTACTTTGAGCGAAACACCTCTCTTTCTTGTGCGTAGCAGTGCATGATGATGGCTGTAGCTAAACTAAAGACGACGACATCGGCTCGCTTCAACTTGGATGCTTGAGGGAGTAGTCCGGCATCAGCCAAACAAGTGGAGAAGCTTTCGATGGCTCGAGCTAGGCAATACAGAGAAATCTCAATCCTTCGGCTCTTCTTCTCGATTAGCAACGCAAGACCAGTAGGAAACTGTCATTGATCGGAGGGAAAAAGGAACTGTGATTGACTAGAGTTTAACAATCAAAATCCTTAAACTTTGGGGGAAAGCACGAGAAAAAGGAAAACATACAGTCCCCATAGCGACCATTGGTATGTTGCATCTTTGCAGAATTCTGAAGAGCAGGCAGGTCCAAGCCCTGCAAAATATGGACTCCATTAGGGAATGATAAATTGTGAACTGAAATAATATGACTAAGTGGAGAATGTAGGAATGAGGATATTCCAGTTTGAAACTGAAAAAAAAAAGTACTATGCTACGATAGAATTATCCATTCTCATTAGTCATTAGTTTATTCAATATGATTATAGTTCTATGAACACTACTCTAGCACAGCTTGAAGCATCAAATGCTGGGTTTCATGGATGTGAATCCTTTGGAGGAGGCCCCCTTCATAAGATTCAACTTCGGGTTACATCCTGCTCAATGTATAACTTAAGCTTATTGTGATCCAGTAAGGTCAATCTCAGCGAATCTTACCTTAAAGTCTACATATAATCATCTTAAATCTTGAAATCTAGAGCTAAGAACTCATATAACGGTGAAGTAGTTTAGTAAATCCTAATTATGCTTTAAAAAGCATGAAGACAGATATCTGTGGAGAGGCCAGTAGAATCATCAGCAACATTTGAAGGCCAACAAATGCCCAGATAGTTTGTAAGATTGAGAGACTAGGGTAAGAACTTCAACAGAGATATGAGGGTAACAAGAAACATGACATGTAGATGTCAAGGCTGAACATGCACTTTTCTCGTGTCAAAATGAGCAATGCAGTCAGACAAAAGCATTGCAGTCGTCTATCCAAATTTTTACTGCTTCTGAGAAGTCACCTACCTTACTTTAAGTGCTTCAAAATGCAATCTGAAACAACCGATATAGGTTGACTTTATGAAAAGCAATGGCACATTAACACCATTTGGATAGAATATGTTAACCTAGAGTTACAGACCTATTAAACATACAATACCCAATAACATAATAATTGTTAAATTCTTCACATCTTAGATAATGTTCTTAAATACAAAGTATATCTAGACACAATTTATTTTAAAGCTTACTTTGAGATCTTAACACTCACTAATCTTGATCAGTTTAACAAAATATGAAAGAAAATCTATATATTCAGGCACTCTGCCTTAATATGATTGTTTTGGTGACACAGGGCATGAGGTATTCAAGTAATGTGTCATTCTCTTGCTTTGAGTTTGACCACAAGAGTCAAATATCAGAATAACTCTGGTTACCTATATTGTGTAATTCTAGGTGAGACTTGTAACCAATCACACAGTAGTTGGCATGCAACATAAACAAGAGATAGTCCATTTCCTCTACAATCAAGAAAAGATTAGGATCATCCCCGGGGCTATGGTGCCGCGGTAGGACATCCAGGTTGTGACCCAGGCACCCGCGGTTCGATCCCCAATTATAGCGTATTTACAAGAATTTTTCCTCCAAATGGAGTCGCAATCAAAGGATGTTAGACTCTTGGGTTGCCCGTTGTGTGCGCTTCCCGATTTACCGTAGTGGTCGGTGAAAACTTCCGTGGGACCGGGCCGGTCACCCAGAGATAGTCAATGAGGCTAACTGGGATTATCATTTTCTTTTAAGAAAAGATTAGGATCACTCTCATTGGCGGGCATAGTTGGTTCATGCAAGAGTGTTGCTGTCAATAAGGCCCGGGGTCAATTCCCAGCGAGTGAGAAATGCCCCGCTGGTTGCTTCAACTCCCCCTTGCATACACTGTTGTTGCTGGATGAAACCCCCCATAATTTACCTCCCTTCAATTGGGGGGGCACCCTAGAGGGGCCGCCAAGGTGACAGTTTCACCTTTTGCTGCTAAAGAAAAGATTAGGACCTATTTGTGAGCTGGAAATTACTTGTATGTGAAAAATATGTTTTGAAGAAAATTTTTATAGAGAAAATATTTCTACGGTGGTTGTTCTATTGATGATGCTACACTATATCTCCAGCAACTCGAAGAGCCACTTCCATGATCCTCCTTGAGGAGTTCTAACAGCGAATGGAAGTGCACCTGAGGGAGGGGATGGGGTAGCATATCACATAGGATATTGATTGACACAGGACTACATTTGGAGGATCCGATGGGACGGTGGTCATCCACCTCCATATTGGTGGTAGTATTTCCATCCCACATACTATTTGATGCAGTTCACTTCTCTCTATTGTTACCATTGTCACCATCACTGGGACAAGTGGACAAGCAGTTGACAGTTTCTGATATGCGAGAATGAGGTCCTCCCTTTTCTCTAATCCTTCTTGCAGGAGGGGAGCCAAAGACTACTAGAAAAAGGAGGCCAAGGTGAAGGTGTAGCTGGATTTTCCAGAGGGGGTGATGGCTGGGGAAGGATGTGGGTGGTTAGGGTGGAAGGGGCAATGGCATCCAAACCTCATGCTGGATGGGTAATGGAAGCTCACATGATGGGGGAAAATAACTTCCTTTCATTTCGAGTGGAAGTCATTTTATTTTTTGCTCCATCAACCAACAGAGAATTTTTGGTTGATGAGAATTTTCTACAAATTTGCAACAACCACTTGAAAATGAGGAAAATATTTTATATCAAACAAACAGACCAGTAAATCTTATGCAAAATATCTAGGCTAGTCCTTGGGAAAATATTGGATAGAGAAGTTGTTTTGCCATATAAACCTGGTATTGTTGTATAATTAGCCTATGCAGAAGAAAGCAAGAGCTAACCAGGCTGATGCACAATATACAGAAAGGAACAAGCTAGATCTTGCAGTCCCCAACAGACTCTTACCCAAAATCTTGTAGTGCCTGCATGATACAGAAGAGAGTAAGTATAACAATCATAATAAACATCTAGTTGGATTGCAGGACTAAGTATCAGATATGCCAAAAAAGACCAACTTTATGAAAAAAGGTGAACAACATGAGTCTTGCAATGCTACGAATGACAACAAAAGCAAAATATAGCTGCTCTGAGAGGATTAGTAGTTGTTGCATAGCAGAATTCGTCATATTAGAGGAAAGGAAAAAAATCACAAGAACCTTAGACAATGTAAGGTGGAGAATGAACGTGCTATACTGATATTGAATGCTGGGCATTTACCTACTCCAGAGAGATTAATTGAAGGAATTGACGCTCATATTGTTAATAATTATAAGCTTACAAGTGCACAAAACTTTGCATTGATTTTTAAAAAAGCAAGCAACATGGTTCTGGGCCATCATCTCCAAATACTCAAAACTAGTTGAAACTAGAAATCAGAAACAAGAGCAAAAAAATGCCCAGGTTTAAATTGTCAAAATTAGGTGTTCCAGTTTTTATCCAATCAGTACCATTGAGCATAACTTTGTTTAACAAACAAAAATTACATGTAAAGATGATACTTTATGATGGTCACAAGGTAGGTGGATATTCTTCTAAATTATCTGGGCAAGTTACTTCCACCCTTCACCAAGAAAATGAACATAACAAATACACACGAAAAGTTTATGTGCATTAGAGACTCACAAATTCAGGAAGCAGAAAAGATTTTTCTTTTTGAGATAATCTGATAGCAAATATAAATTGAGAAAAAAAGAATCATCATAAGCAATCTAGGCTTATTCTCAGTACATTTTCAAAAGACCCTGGCGATGAACAATCAGTGCAGGAACCAAGTAAACTGGCAAATAAACTGGAACTGCTCTTCCATATTCTTGGAAAAGGAATTTTATAAAATGTCCAGCACAAGATTGATTGTCATGCACAATCTGCAAAAATTATCAAAAGAAACAAATAATAGG
Source organism: Zingiber zerumbet (assembly GCA_037833815.1). Taxonomy (NCBI): domain Eukaryota; kingdom Viridiplantae; phylum Streptophyta; class Magnoliopsida; order Zingiberales; family Zingiberaceae; genus Zingiber; species Zingiber zerumbet. The sequence continues at coordinate 15,199,262 of JBBMJZ010000027.1, forward strand.
GCTGTATTTAACATTCATAGTCAGCAGTATAAATGAACAAGGGAGTTTCTTTTGAAGCTTATTGAGCACAAATGAATCCAATAATCCCACAAATAACGAGACATCTATAGACGACAACCAAAAATAGAGAGTTGAAATCAAAAGGCATAGCATAGAGGGATTTGAAAAAAGAACTGAAAGATCAGCCTCACGGATATAAAGAATTTTCTTATTCTTGAACCATGGAGAGAGTTGAGATTCCATATAAAAACCAATATGAAATCAAGATGACCACAACTTTCTGAATTTGAATCAGCAACTTGAGTTAATCGGTGGACCAGCTATAATATGCATGCAATTTGTTATGGAGAGGTAAAACAACTTTAACTCATTTGGAAAAAAAAAAAATCATCCATATGCAATTTCATGATTCTTCTCGTCTTCTCAATTCTTCTGTCCTTCCTCATGGTTATTTCTATTGTCTAGCCACCTTTTATTTTCTCCTTATTGCAACAATAAAGAAGATGATGTTTCCTAGTGTTAAATAGCTTCAATATTCTTCTTATACGAGTATACTGAGTTAATATGATAATTTAATAATGCATACCCTCACCACATGTACGACCTCGCTCTATGAAGTGAAATTTACAAATAGTAAAAGTGTGTACTGTGATCCAAAAGTTGCATATTTAAGAGCAGGTATAAAGCCCTATTTTATCAATATTGTGTAAACCACAAAAATGCTTCATTAAATAAACATGAATACCCAATATAAAATATAGTCCAAACCACACAAAATTACATCAATCAGTGGAAAGTATTGCTGGGAAAAGATGGCCTATTTTTAATTTGTATCTGATTTGGTTACAAGATCACATGCAATGATGAAAAATCAAAATTACTGAAATTGAATATTGAATTTTGGTTTCCTATTAAATAAACCACAAAAGGAAAAGAGAATAGTTACATACTGAACATGGAACTTTCATGTTAGGATCTAGTTTCACATCAACACCAATAGACTTATAATACTTCTCAATCCCTTCTAAGTTCGAAAAAGGCATATTGGATGCAATCTCGCTAACACCCTGCAGAATTAGAGCATCCTTTCCACCATGCTTATTAAGGAATGACTTGTATGAAGAGGGTAAACTGTCTTGCTTCAGAATGTAAGCAGAACTGCCAAAACTCAGATGAATTATAGAGTAAACTATAACCACATTTTAAGCTAATAGAAAAAGAAGATGAAGAGAGTAAGCTGTCTTGCTTCAGAATGTAAGCAGAGCTTCCAAAACTCAAATGAATTATAGAGTAAACTACAACCACATTTTAAGCTAATAGAAAAAGAAGACATTGTACTCAGAAGAAAATCTCAATGCGAGATGAGAAGAAACATGATTACTAATCTGACTTCAACAATCCAGACAAGGAATAAAAGAAAACAAACACAAAAGCAGTCATTATTGTGGAATGACATAAGAGTGAGAAAGAACATAATGTTTCAGCTTCTATTTTAAGCTTGCATAGAGTAATTCACATTTAGCAAAACATTCACTATAAAACAAGTAATTTTTAGGAGGGGAAAAATGTCAACAAGTTAAAGAATAAAACTTTTTAAAGAAAAATAAATCAATGGAATGTGGCATTAGTAAGGACTAATGTATCCTTGGAATTAGCATCATCACAGACTTTCCTTTAACTAGTAGTTATTCAAAAGGCGAGACATAAGAATTGCCACTTAGATAGGTAAAGAATGACAAATTTTCAAGCAATCTACAATGAGTGAAAGCATTAGATTGTGTAAAAAAGAACAATCAATAAAAAATGCTTTGTGTTTGACTTGGATAAAACAAAGCTAGTAGATATTAACATGAACGGGTTTCAGGACATCAATCATCAGAATGTAGCATTATTAAGAACTAATGTCTTCTTGGAATTGTTTTCGTGCAATTCAGGCATTGGAAATTTAACATTAGCAAAATTAGTGCCATCACATACTTTCCTTTACCTAGTAGTTATCAAAAAGCTGGGAAGAGGAATCACCCCTTAGATAGATAGAGAATGATAAATTATCAAGTGGGCATCAATGAGTGAAAGCCGCCCATTGTGTAAAAAAGAACAATCAATAAAACGGTGTTTGTGTTTGACTTGGATAAAAACAAAGTTGGTAGCATTTAAGGGATTTCAAGCCATCAATCATCAGTGTCCATGAATTCTCATGTATCTTGTATGTGTTTTAATCAACTCATCTAACAAATGGTGATGATGTATCTCTGTCTTGGACAATAATTTGCCAATTATTTACAACCGCCATAGTAAAATGGGTAGTCTAGATTGAATTAAGCATAAAAATCTACCCAATCCAATATGTTATAGATAAATGAAAATGAATGCATTCCATATGAATGAACATACAGGATCTGAGACGAGGCAAGACACATGAGAAATACATCACCATGTGACCAAGTCAATGGTTTACAAACACTGCCAAATCGTTGACTCTTAATCCCACAACGTGATGCCAGTACTGTGGCGCGCATAAGAATGTATATAGCCAAGCTCGTGTGTTGTGTCTTTGGCCCTGTCAAAAGCATTGATGGGCCTGCAATCAGGCCTGCTAGTAGGGATCTCCAACCTGAAGTTCTGAACCAAAAGAAAAAAGAATATATATCATCGTTGTAGGTTTCACAAAATATATTACTTTTGACTCCCTTGCATGATGCAACATTCAATTGCATGAACTGCCATAGCACAGACAACCAGAATCTGAGTTTAACAAAGCACAAGTATCATGCAACAGCTTGCTTCCACAACTAATTTAACCTGGGATATTAATTTCACAGGAATTCTGATTTTGGTAATTTACAATAGTTAACAGTGCATGTAATTGACCATCTAGACCGACTTATCTTTCTGTTTCCTCTGTCAGTCTTTCTGTGAGAAACTCTCCACAGAAATCACATAGAGAGTTAAATGGATCAATGAATTGTATGGGAGCATATCTTATTAACAGATGCACCATGTGATACCTTAGCTATTAAACCACAGTTGGGTTGGCAAATAAAATGTTAAACAAACAGCATATTAATGAAAAACAAGAAAAAAATCTAGGCTAGTTAGACAAGGAAATAAAAAGTGTAAATGTTAGATGTCTTTTCGAATAGAAAATAAATGGTTAGATATAGTAGTGCAGTATTCATAAGTCTTAGTATTACAGTACAGGTTTCGGGACTGTATTTTTAACAGGAATGTCAAACGATAGTTACAGAGTGCAAAGGGTTAGTCTTAGTATCATAGTTCAGTTCACTATTTTGCTGTTCGGATGAGCAATATTTCAGTATGTGATGTACCCCTCCTCCAACAAGACTAATGCTGCTTTCATTGACTCTCCCTAAACAATGAAAACTTAGGGCTTCACTAGGTTAACCTTTGCTTGCT
>JBBMJZ010000027.1:15248761-15273594 GCA_037833815.1 Zingiber zerumbet
AGGCATGATAATGTTAGAGAAAAATATGTAGCTCTTCATGCCAAGACTACTACACCTAAGGTTAAAAAGGTAAATAATAAAATAGGCAAGAACACTAAGGACCTTAGTCATAAGCCTAGAAATAGAAATGCTCAAGGATTTAATGATAAACTAAAATCTAGGGATTTATGAAAAGAAAATCAAGTTTTGAGGTCAAAGCTTGACAAAATTGGAAATACCCTAAAAAGGATGGAAATTATCCTTAAGGGGCAAAAAGAGCATAACCTAGGTTTAGGAAACCAAAAGTCATCCAATGACCATAAAGGTTCGGGATATAAACCTAAGGCTAAGAAGGATGTAGCTTCATATCATAGGGTTTCATATACCTATGGAACCAATCCTAGGTCTAAGAGTCAAGTCAAGGATATAAGGGAAGTTATCCCTAGGAGTATCTTTGCAACAATAAATGCGACTAAGACTTCTAAGAAGTCTAAGAAAGTCACTAAGAAGGTCACAAGGAAAGTTATCCCTAGAGTTAACCTAGAAAAAGTGACCAAGGCTTCTAAGAAGCCTAGAAAGGTCGTTAGGAAGGTATCTAGGGAAGTTATCCCTAGTGAGTACCTAGAGTATCCAAGGAGAACCAATAGGTTTTAGGTTCCTATGAGCATATTCTCTACACTCTACATGGGTTTAGAGAGTGTCAACTCTAAATTGGTTAGGGTGGTTAACCCAATCTTGATAAAGTTGACATTTGAAGGTATTTTCAAAGTTTTTGTTAACCTTTGAAAATATAAAGGATTAATTACTTATTCTTTGAAAGAGTAAAATGTGCTAAAAATTTAAGGAATTGGATTTAATTTTAATTGGCACAATTAATTAAGAGTTAAAGAAATGTCAAGTTGGGTTTTGACATTTTTTCTTGAGAAAATGAGGGCAAATCTAGGATCAGTTTTAGGTTTAGCTAAGGATTAAAGATACTTAGATAGATTGTCTAGGTATATTTTATTTATGCTAAATTGTCAAGCTTTGTTTGTAGGAATGTAAACGAGTCGAGCCAAGTTTTGGGGTGTTCAAGCTTGTTTGATAAGGTAACCAAGCCGAGCTGAGCCGAGCTGAGCCGAGCTTAAAATGAACCAAGCTTTTGAAATGAGTGTTCAAGCTTGGCTTGAAGCTTTCAATTCAAGATTTTTTGATTGTTTGAAACTTTTAGTTATTTGATTGGTTATTGAGCTTGGTAATTTAAATTTATTTATTTATTTTATCTTATTTTATTATTTATTTAGTATATTGAAAAGAGTTTTATTAATGAATATGGTTCGTGAATATTGTTCACGAACGTTGTTCACGAACGTTAACAAGCTGAACACATATGTGTTCAAGCTTGTTTGTTTAGCTTAACGATCTGTTCAAGTTTGTTTGTTTAATCAATTTTATGTATATTGAACGAACATAAATAAACTCTTGTCAAACTGAATATTAAACTTGTTCATAAATACTTGGTTCATTTATAGCCCTACACGGAACGTGGAGCCGTCATCACTTTTGGTTGGTTTCTGAAGTCCATTTCACCGTCGTCGACTTAGAATAAAGTCTCTAGATAAGCCTGTTTTGACCAATGTCTCACCCACCAATCATGAGGTTTTGTTGCAGAGAGATATTTCTGCGTCCATATATTGCGCCTTGCTCAAAGTCCTCCTTCCGCTCCACTCTTCTTCGTCTCGCTTGCTGTTTGTTTCGGCCACCGCTTTGCTTCGCTCCCAAATGGAATCCCTCAAGCTCCAAGCGGAAGATCCATCGCCAGTAGCGAAGCCATCCGATCCTCCGCCTCTCAGTCGGCGCTACTGTTATGGAGCGCCATCTTCAAATCTTTGTCTATTGGAACGTTCCTCCTCGATTCATGGCTCTGGCAAATTTAGATGCACCGCCGCTGCCAAAACCCAATAAGTATAATCCAAAACCTCTAGATGCAAATTAAGAATTGGGGCTCGGCTATAGCCCAGGGCAGCCCATCCATAAATCTGTCTCTGTGTTTGGCTAAGAATAAGTATGAAATTATGAATTAAAAATTTTATTAGAGATTTTTTTAGAAATATTTAATCATGAACGGTAAGGATTTTTCTTTATTTTTTTTTTCTTTTTTATTTTTTAATGAATTGATCCACTAATCTGTAATCCATCCTAGATTGGGATTGTTCCTAGCCCACTTAGCCCGCCTCGACCGAGTTGAGATCCTCTGTCCCGAAAATATTATGTCCCCATGTCCCCTTATTGATCGGACGGATTAAACATCCTCGTGATGTGCACTACATTCTTGAGATGTGATTTAATTCGTCCGATCAGCGAGGGGACATAGGGACATAATATTTTTGGGACAGAGGATCTCATCTCGCCTCAACCAGGCTCGCTTGATGAGCAGGTCTAAATATAAACGGGGCGTCCATTTATTTATTTTTTAAATAAAAAATTTAATCCAAAAAAATAAATATATCATTTCAAGCCTAAATAATATAAATTTTATCATAGAAAAATCAGGGAAAATGATAAGTTAAAATAACTAGGTCGCTTGTATAACTAATGCCTTATAGGACTGAATGATAGAGGTCAGATCCCTTGGTAAAAAATAAATCGATTAGGGGATGGATTATTTAGAATTATAATTAAATTATGATTGTAATTTAATAATAATTAATTATAATTCTTTTCTGAATTCACCGTCCCAAGAGACGGATGTACACTTGGACTAGGAGGGATCACGACCCTCCAGTCCACGTGTAAACCTTTGACTAAATACTATGAAATTGAGTTGGACCTTTAATTTTCCCAGTCAATTTCCATGGCCCCCGTTCACATTTTTTAACATGGTGTGCTCTTTCCCAACAAAGTCCACGGGTAACATGCACTATAGTAAGTAGTAATAATATTAATTATTAGTAAATATAAACTAATTGTCTTCCTTTTTCGCAAATATGACTTTGAAAGAGTGGTGGCGCCGCGGTAAAATCTACTCACTCCGGTGTCTTCGAACGAGCGATCGTTGGACGTTGGACGAGAAGGTCTCATGTGACGATAACATTCTTGAGTCTAAATCGAGAGAAAGGTGCAATTTCTCTTACTCTTACGTACTTAGGGTATTGAAACCCTTAAATCTCGTAAGGAAAAAAGTAATTTTGTTTAGTATTTCCATATATTCATTTTTATACACTATGAGTCTATGAAGATTGACACATAGCACAAATTTATACCTTCAATGTGAATTTGTGATTTATGAATGAGGTGAGAAGAAGCGAAGAATACAATTACACAAAAGGAGATAAATAAATACCCAAAGACCAAATAGACATGATTCCATAAATTTCTGAGAAAAAAATCTTAATATTAGATATTAGTATATTACATGGCTCTTCCGATTTCCACTGCTACTACAGAACGATCATTTTCTATGATGAGTATTGCGAAAACAAGACTTCGGAGCTAAATGGAAGATGATTTTCTCTCAGACGCGTTAATGGTATATATTGATAGAGAAATTGATAAAAATGCAAATATAGAAGCTATCATTGAAGACTTCGAAAATTTAAAAGAATATCAAAATCTTTTTAATTAGAGAATTGTATTTGATACTTAAAATTTAATTGAGTTAGAAATCTCTGGAAGAAATGGCTGACTTCCTGTCTATCATTATTCCAATCAATATGATGCATGTCTATCTTCAAAAGTTTTTATTAGAGGTTTGACAAAATACATTTGGTAATATCTTACTGCCTTGCTTTTTTTATTTAAATATGCAACTAAACTGATTTGTTGTTTTATACAAAATTGCAGTCGGATTTTGCGACATTGCATTTTTTTCATGGAAATCAATTTCACAGTTTCTGTTTAATTCATGTGTTTTTTTTTATTTATGTGTATATGTGACTGGTTAAAGAGTTCTTTCTGCTTTTAAAATTTCTGGAAATTTTCAATCTAAAGGTTTGATCAAGGACAAGGTATAATTTTTTTTTGTTTTGTTAACCGTTTGTTTTCATATCCTCTTAGATCCTTGATTTTCATTTTTGTTTCCTTTCCAGTATATGCAATGGAAGATAGATGGCAGAAAAACTAGATGTTAGTAATTGCATGTTTGTAAATATGTAGATGTTGTTGCATCATTCATTTAAAAAAATGTGAAAGTGACCGATGCTTTATGGGATGTGATCCTGTCCAAGTTAAAGAGGTGGATACCGGGATGTGGTGTTTCTGTTGACTCCGGATGGGCCTCCTGCTGATGTGAACCTACAACCATAAGACGTCAGTGCCGAGCCGGGGAGGGGTGTGATGTTCCTGTTGACTCCGCGTGGACCTCCTGCTGATGTGAACCTGCAACCATAAGACGTCAGTGCCGAGGCGGGGAGGGGTTCCCCGACGATAGCCCTCCGACGCTCAAGTCAGGTCTTCGACGAAGAAGCGAAGTAGAGAAATAAGAGCAGCAGAGTAACAGTAGCTACAGTAGAACGAGCCTACCTCCGATTGAGCTTTGGGGGTCCTTATATAGGGCTCCCGGGAGTGCGCGTGCACACTTCTCAAAGCTTACCTGGAAAGGATGTGTCAGAAAAACGTTTCTGACGTCATACCTTAACAGCTCGAGCATATCTCTGACATGACAGTAGAAGTTTCTATCGTACGATTCTCTGTCTGACCCTGCCGCCTGCCGGCAACACTAGTCCCTAGGAAGATATCCCCAACTGCTCCCTTTGTCTATTATCGGTCCGAGCGAGAGAGTGCCGAGCGGGGGAAGCCGCTCAGCCGACCCATGTCTATCAGATGACTGCTTTTCCTGGGGCCGAGTGGCAAAACCACTTGGCAAGTCTGTTGTATGGATGATATCGTGGTCGAGCCGAGCAGGATGTCCGATCAACCAATGGTCCGCTGTTTCGACTCCGTCTTACTGAGCGAGGGAGTTGTGCTTGTTTTGGCGGGGCGGTGTCCATCGTTTGGCCTGGCCGGGGCGGTGTCCACCGTTCGGCCGAGCAGAACGACCGCTCGAACCTCATCCCTTCATGCTTGAGCTTTTTGAGCGTCGGAAACTCGGTATTTGGCCGAGCTGTCGTAGTGCCGGATCGGGTACTCCCGTGCCGATCGAGCAAGTGGGTCGCCCGATCGGCCAAACTCTAGGGGCGTTAACCACCTTAACTTTGATCTCTCTCGTATCATTGATTCTCCTGCTGACCGGACCCCGCCTCACCACCAAATCAGGATGCGTAGCACAAATTAATAATCTAATTGCATGGAATTTCATATAGTGATTATATCAGAGTACGTTAGATTTATGTACTAAGCATTATAAATGCTGATTTAGTCATTATTTTTTTTTGTAATTATTCAGGTGTTTAAAGTTGTACTTAGGTCCTTGACCTTCGGGTAATTTTTAGATTTAAAGGAGTAGATGATTTTTATTATACGGTCCTCTTAAATTTAAAATCTTAGATCTGTTTCTGGTCTCCCATGTTATAATTTGGATCGAGGTGGATGACCGGAGGCCGTTAGCAATGGACAAGTGGCCAAGCTACTAGGCACTTTGACAACTTGGCCATTTGCCCATCGTTGACGACCTTCAGCTACGGGTGAGCAAAAGTTCGGTTAAACCGAAAAAACCGATCAAACCGACCGAATTTAAAAATTCAGTTCGGTTTATTCGGAAATTCGGTTTTCTTTTTCCTAAAAAATCGGTTAATTCGGTTCGGGTTCGGTTTTGAATTTTTTTATTCGGTTAAACCGAATAGACCGAATTGACCGAATTTTTGAACGAAATCAGTTTTTTAGACTATAAATTTTAGACCGAACCAAATTTTTATTAAGCCAAACCAAATTTTTAGAAAAAAACAGTTTGTTCGGTTTGTTCGGTTTTATTGAAATTCGGTTCGGTTCGGTTTGGTTTTTATCGAAAATCGGTTCGGTTCGGTTTGTTCGAAACAAAATCGGTTTGGTTCGGTTCAGTTAATTCGGTTCGGTTCGGTTTTAACCGAATACTCACCCCTAATCCCCACATAGATTTTCCTCACAAAATTTTTTTCATAACATATCCCTAATACGAATAATTTTTTTCATCTAGTCGGACACTGATCGATTGAAGCGAATCTTCTGTGTGACCACTCATGATGATAGAACGAATTGTGTTCACGAATAACCGAACATCAAACAAAACAAAGTATTGTGAGAATAAAAGGAACCCGATCAAAATTATACGGTTACACTAAAAACTGTGGATCGAATTAACAGTTCTTCAATCAAATTATCAAAAAAATATAAAGATAAAAGACTCTGATACCATGTAGAAATTGACGCCAAAGAAAAAGTAGTCGTCTTGATTTTGATAAATCCCAAAAGTGATTAAGAAATAAAAAGTACAAGGTCTTATATAGTTAGTTATACGAAAAACCTAAACCCTAAATTTAAAAGGTAAAAGACTAAATTATCTTTAAGGCTATAAACAAATAATTCTAATAAATTATATAATCTAACATATTTAACGTGCAAATTATAAAAGGGACCAGGAATTACGGACCAAAGGATCTAGACTTACTTTTGTATCATTGAGGTGATATATTAAATATTACAAAAAAAAATTCATATAGAACTCTAATTATTGAATATGCCCTTAGTTACCTGGAGGGGCAATTAGCAGTTAGTTGTCTCATATGAAGAGGGTTAGTGAGTTAATTTCGGTGTGGGAAATAGTAAATTTATGTTTTTTAGTGGGTTAAGAACTCACGCCAAACTCTAAATTAAACGCGAAAGCTGTTTTAATTTGTTGTAGTTCTTCGTGTTCCAATTTTATTGTAAACAATTGAATAATTTTGGCCAATAATATTTCTATAGAAGATATTGAAGGCTCTCAAGTTGTCCTAATCTTGTTCTATTTTTGTTGCAGTTGTTCACGTTCAATGTTCAATGTTCAATGTTCAATTGTAGGCTCGAGCCCACACGATTAAATATTGTTCTACTTTGGTTGGAAGCAATCAAACTCATTAGGCCAACAATATTTCTATAGAAGATATCGAAGTAAAAGATAATCTCTCGTTTTTAGTGAAAAAATCAAAAAATTACAACTCATGCGTCAATGTGTTGGCACAGAAGATGGAATAATAATAAATAAACTGATACGTGCCAAGAATGGAGTAACTTAAAAGAACTTGCAATGTGTCTTCCGGCCCAATACTAAAGCCCAAATTTTAGGCATCTAAACCCAAATTAAATAACAATAGATTGGCATAGTTTGATTATTGCTAAACTGCCTTTGGTAATACTCAATAATACTGATACTAATACTGATATGATGATAATAATAAATATTAAACAAATGACCAAATAAATAAAAGATTAAACTGTCTTAATTAAGGCGATAAAAATGCTCGCTGCATTTTTTTTAAAGCGTCCGTCCAAAACCATTAACGAAGCCGCCGTCTCTCTCTCCTCACGATCGCGGTCGGAATTGATCTCCGCTTCGCCGCGCCACCGCTCCTCCGCCGTTCCACCGACGTTCTACCGGCAGGCCAAGCCTGCTCCAAGAGGGGTGAGTTACCCCTTTCCCTTATCAGCACCTCTGCGGCATAAACCCTAATCCTCATCGCTATCGGTTCGCCGTGAAGGGATCGAGGGTTAGGGTTTGGCCGATCGGAGTGGCGGCGACGGGAGATAGCGTCTCCCTTTGGTATGGCCCATCAGAGCAAATTCGTTTCCGTTAATCTCAATAAATCCTACGGCCAACCCATCTCTTCCTCATCTGTACATGGCCGCCTTCGCTCTGGCTCCGCCGGCAGCGGTGGGAGTGGAGGTATGGTCGTCCTATCCAGAGCTCGGAGTTCGGTTTCATTCTCGGCGAAGGCCGCTCAGAAGCTTGCCATTCCGCCCCCCTTGAATCTGCCGTCTCTGAGAAAGGAACACGAACGCTTCGATCCTGCTTCCGCTGGTTCCGGTGCTGGGAATGGAAGCCTAGGGCTTGGATCGCGTACTGGTTCTTCGATTTTAGGCTGGAGCAAACCAGAGATTCCGCCAGCATCGACTTCTGTCCCTGAGAAAGACGGCAGCATCAGAGGGCAGGATCAATTGGGAAGATCAGCCATCGCAGGCAATGAGCCTGGAGGTAACCCTTACATGCCTCCAGGTGCTCGTCCAGGTGGCCAGCTGTTGAATGTTGCATCTGCTCAAGGGTTTCTGGAGAAAGCTGTGATCTTGAAGGGCGAAGACTTCCCTTCATTGAGAGCCACATTCAGGTCAGCCCCGAAGCAGAGAGAGGCATTGAAGCAGAAGCAGAAGCAAAGGCAGGGAATTGAGGAGCAGTCTAATGGCCGAGAGGTGCCTGTCCTACATGCACCTCTCCAGATGAGGCCGCAGATCAAATCGTCCCGTCTTATAACAGATAACGTGTCAGATGTAGATGGGGGGTCAATCCAGCCACTTGGTTCTCCAGACAACTTGCAGAAACAGAATGGACACATGCCTGCTCTATTGCCACAGGTTTTGCTGCATCACACGTCAGATTGGACCGATGATGAGCGTGATACAGGCCTTTGCATTCCTGAACGAGAGAGGGATCGTGGGATTTCAAGGTTTGAATCTGTTCAGATTCATGATGCATACAATGATCGATTGCTGCAGGATACAGGAACTAGCAGTCCTTGGTCCAGGGATTTCTTGAAAAGCAGCTCCTTGGGGAGGGATTTACATAATGCAACTAATGAAACTCATGAATTTGGCTCTTCAAGGTTTTCAACGAATCCAAGGGATAGACCAAATGTGAATGCATTTGGAGCAAACAAAGATAGACATAATGTTAGACCCTCAAGTGGAAGCGGGGAAATTAATGTGGATGGCATCAATGCTCATTCATTTTATGGAGAAAATTTTGGTGATGGTTTTGGTAAGCGAAGCCAAGATTATAGATACCGAAGGACAGAATTGGGTTCCCTTGAGAGTTTAAGAATTGATAATAAAATTGCATTCAGTGGTAATAGTGCCGCAAAGAATGTCCATAACCACCACAATGGTTATCCTAGTAGTTGGTCAAAAGGAACTTCCTTTCAGAATAACACATTGTTGAAGGGCCAATCTTTGATCAATAATAAAGCTACTTCCTTGAGCAATCCAATACTGAACTTTGGTAGAGAAAAACAGTCTTCATCAAGTGGTGTAAAGCCATTCCTTGAAGATGCTGAGTTTGACAGCAATGATTCTTTTTCAGGGAGTATGAGAGACATGAATGCTAAAGTGTTAAAGAAGAAGGCTCTAGAGAGACAAATTGATCTGCATGACCCTGTTCGAGAGTCATTTGAAGCAGAGGTTGAGAAAATTTTGAGGTTGCGAGAAGAGGAACATCAGCATGTTCTTGAAGAGCAAGCTAGAGCCTTGGAACTTGCACGAAAAGAAGAGGAAGAGAAGGAGAGGTTGGCCAAAGAAGAGGAGGAAAGAAGAAGGTTGCTTGAAGAAGAGACAAGAGAGCTTGCTTTGCGAGAAGAGCAGGAGAAATTGGAGATTGCTAGGCGAGCTGAAGAGCAAAGGATAGCAAGAGAAGAGGAGAAGAGGAGATATCAAATGGAGGAAGAAAGAAGGAAAGAGGCTGCACGAAAGAAGCTTTTGGAGTTGGAAGCCAGAATTTCTAGACGACTGGCTGAAAATAAAGAAAAAGATAATAGAGTTCCTACATTTTCTAATGAACAAATACCTGATGTTGTTAGGGAAAGAGACATTACAGTAGTTGCAGAAGATGGAGGCTGGGAGGATGGTGAAAGGATGGTAGAACGGATCACTGACTCTGGATTTTCTGATTCTTCATCTGTCGATAGATTTCTAGAAGTGGGTTCTAGGTCTCAATTTCCCAGGGATAGTTTTCCTTCTGTTGTTGACAGAGGAAAATATTCCTATGTTGATTCAGTTATTCCTTCCCTAGATGAAGAGACTGCTTACCAAAATCAAAGGCAGGATGTTTTTGGTTACAAGAGGAGAGAGTTCCATTGTGGTACTGAACCAATACCTAGTAGACCATCCTCTAAAGAAGTTATGATGGAATCTTCCCAAATGCCAGATGAATACCACGAACAGAGGAAACCAAGATGGAGCTCTAACAAAAGGCTTGGTTATTTCAAGAGGAATAATGATGCTGATGCTGATTTTAATGATGATCTCAAGTTTGGAGATGTTAGCATGGTGCAAGGCAATTCACATGGAAGTTACCATGCCCAATATAATGAACTATCATCTGATTACTCGGTTGACAATTTTTCATCCTTCACAAGGTCCTGCCAATTACCAAGGCAACCACATGTGCCTCCACCTCCCTATGTAGCCCCTTTGCATAGAAATTCTTTTAGAGACACTAAAGAAAGAGCTAGTCCATCATGTTTCATAGACAATGATAACCATTATAGTCATGCAAGTAGATATGATCATCAGGTTATGCTGAAAGGTAATGACAATTTGTTTCATGAAAGTCTTCAACAAACCCCGAAAGCTGCTTCTTTTGAGGGGAATTCTATCAATTCAGAGCAAGAATCAGAGAAAATGAGCGCAAGATGTGGTTCACAGCTCTCCTTGTCTGTTTCGAGCCCACCTAGTTCGCCTGCACTTCTTTCACACCACGAGATGGATGTTTCTAGGGATTCTCCCCCACTGCCAGCTTCTGCTGATGGCGACCGTACTATTGTGTCTGACAGTGAGCATATTGTATTCCCACTGGAAGGTGGTACTATGGATAGAATGACGACTTCAAGTTCAGTTTCTCCTGAAGTTGATGATGAATGGCCTGTTGCGGTCGATGAAGAGACACTGGAAAATGAGTGCCATGAATTCCGAGACATAGCTGAAGCGCTTGAAGATGACAATACTAATCTTCATCAGGTTCAGGATATGGAAAATTTACAATCTGATACACAAACTTGCAATATGGAACAAGTAATTCTTGGATTTAATGAAGGTGTTGAAATTAAACTTCCAAATATAGATAGCGTTGAGATATCTTCTAGCAACAGTGAAAAGGAATTTAAATCACATGCTGTCCCAGTAGGTTGCTTGGAAGAATTGATTACTAATGGTGAAATATCTGCAAGAAAAGGCACTGCTGATAGTTATTCAACAAATATAAGTGAAATGGAACAGGCTCTGCACATTTTATCTCTTGATCCTGCAGGAGCATCTGACTATTCTGCAAGCAGTTTTGAGGCATCTGAAAACTCAAGACTGCTTGATCAACCTATGATTCCTGCCACAAGCTTGTCTATGGCATCTTCAACAACAGATCCACCAAGTTTATCCTTCCCTTCTATTGTTAGTCAGGTTCAAGCTCCTGTTAATCTTCAGTTTGGTCTGTTTTCTGGTCCTTCTTTGATTCCTTCTCCTATACAAGCCATTCAGATAGGTTCTATTCAAATGCCAATTCATTCTTATGCACATACAAGTCCATCTCTGCCACAGGTTAGTTCACATTGTCCTTTGTTCCAGTTTGGTCAGCTAAGGTATGCTGCCCCAATTCTCTCTGAGAGTACATTGCCACTAGTCCCTCATGGCACATCGATCAGTCACCCTCCTGTTCCAGCTCCCTATTCATTTAATCAAAATCCTGCAGGTTGTTTGTCTAACCAAGCAGCTCAAAACATTTCTCAGATGACAAAACCACAGGATGAAAAACCTTCTGGTTCTTCTGCTAATCAAATTTCTCTTGTGCAAAAAATAGTTGAACCATCCGCAGGAAATTTGCCAGCTGAGCAGATTAAACCATTCGTTGAGACACGAAAGAATGCTTCTGTAGCTTCTCAGAAGTGGACAAATAGATCAACTTTGGGTGACAAGAAAGTTACAAATGAGTCAGTCTGTCATGCTGAAAGTCATGTTTATGATGATACCAATGAGAAGAGAAGCTATAGGTTCAATGGTAGGCGAAAAGTGTCTCAACCTCAACAACATGGTGAATTTCATCCGTCAAGGTACATTCCTGGACTAAAAGCTCCTCCAGGTACTTTAGCTGGGGGCCAAAGGAAGAGATATGCTCACAGTGTTAGAACTTCTGCTCGAGCGCCATCATATCCTAATATGGATGAACTGCAGGGAGATTTAAGTGGCTTTCCCCGTAGATCAAAGAGACATATTCACAGAACTGAATTCAGAGTCAGAGATAATATTCAGGGGAAGAAAACACAAAGCACAGAAGCATTAAATAATATGGGGCTAGATGAGAATTCAGTGGCTACTGGAATTACTATACGGAACTTAGGTAAGAAAGATGAAGCTTTGACAAAATCAACCAGGCTTACCTATCAATCAAATGACTCTAGTTCAGGTGCTTCTACTTCTCGAGCTATGAGTTCTGACAGGAATGTTGACAAAGTTGCAAGTAATGAATCTATTTCAAAGAGCACCAACTTTGGCAAATCTCATACTGGTAAAGGCAACACAAATGCAAGTGACATTCTTGTGGATGACAGTGACGTTCCTTTATTGAATGGAGTCATTCGTGTTTTTAAGCAAACAGGAATTGAAGTTCCTAGTAATGAGGATGACTTTATTGAGGTACGGTCCAAAAGGCAAATGTTGAATGATCGACGTGAACAAAGGGCTAAAGAAAACAAGTCCAAGGTTAGGGTGCAAAAGGTAATTTATTTAACTTAAACCATGTGATTCTCAAATAATCTCTTTTATAAGTGTTCAAAGGACATTTATCTTTTTATCTTTATGTGATCAACAGGCACCTGTTAAAGAATCTACTGCTTTACAAAGTAGTGCCTTTAAAACCAACTCCAATAAGTCAGTTGCATCTTCTCTGGGAGACACAGCTAATAGTGTTTGCTCTAATACACTAACTGCTGGGGTAAAGGGATCTACTAAACTTGAGGCATCATTCACATTTACTGCCAACTTTTCACCTCAGGCTCTGCCTCCAATTGGCACTCCTTCAGTAAATATCGGTTCTGAAAAAAGATTGAACAAATTGAAGTATGGACTATCTTTTGGGTGGTTTCTTTTATTTCTACGAATGATTTTTTTAATCAAAATGCATTTTTTACAGATCAAGTCTGGTGATACCTAAACCTGCTGTATCTGATAGTGAGGCAATGCCTATGTTTGAACCATCAGAAAACAAAAATGTAAATCATGGTTATTCTGCATTGCCTTTGAGTTCATGGGACAATGAAAATCTGGTAATGTTTTAAAATTCCATAATGTTTATCTTATATAGTTAGTTGGCTTTGACAACTTGGTTCTTATTTGTGTGTCCAATTAAAGTAAATACATCAAGAGACCAACATCTGCTCATTAAACTAGTTTCCTCATGCAAATACAGAGCATTGTTTGTTTGAAGTTGTAGCAGTTCTTGGTAGAATCTTACTATGGTAAAACCCACTCTGCAGTCTGGAAAGTGTGGTGGTACTATCTTTAGTTTATAAGGAGATACTTCTGGTCTGCATGATCTAGGTTCTTTTCTTGCCTGAAGTCAGATTTGTAGTTTTACAGGGTTTGAAAACTTAAAATTCTTTTGACTTTTCATATTTCCATGTCAAGTTTGATTTGCTTGCATTAGCTTTCATGTTGGCTAGTTTGACTGATTTCTATGTTAAAGATCATATGCATGAATATTTTTTGTCAAATAACATGCTAGATTTTTTGTCTAATGGATTATATCAGTTGATTTTAAACATATTAACCATGTGTTGATTTTAAACATATCATTATTCTCAAGCTAGATTGCTAGATTTTATGTTGTAATGGACTATATTAAAATGATATTGACTAATATGTGATGAAACAAGAGAAAAATATAATGGATTTCCTTTGAGTTCTATTCTCTGTCATTTAAGAATTTAATGTAGTCTTTCTTATGTTTAAAAATACAACTAAAGTCTGAGTTTTTTTTATTATCACCAGACCTTATGATGAAGTTTTACCTAAACTTATGAGTAGTGTAAATATTCTTAATCCAGGAAACTCGGTCAGCATGGAAAACAAGGATGAACTAATAAGTTTGATTGTGAACTTGTGGCATCTATCCAGAAATCCATGATCCACTAGTATAATAATTTGATTTCTTTTTATTTTATTAGGTTATGATATAGTGTGTATACTATAAGCTTTCTATAAATATTCTAGATAAGTCACATTTTATAAGCTAACAAATAATGATAAAGTAACTTAGACAATTGATAGTATTGATTAATAAGAGATTTGATAGGGGGAAAATCTGCATGTTAATGGCAAAACAGGTAATTTGACAGAATAAATTGAATGGACAAATTTCTAGGAAAATGTGGAGGGGTCATCGATAGTCACCAGTACATCTAATCCATCCATTCCATGGTTTGAGACGTTAGGAATTAGGACACTGAAACTGACAGTATCATTTAGAAATCCCTATGTAAGAGCCCTCAATTATTTTTGCACTTATTTTCTCACTACTTTCTCTGTTTGTCCCTTGTGACAATTATAGTTACAAATTGGAAGTGGCTGCAAAGCTGCGGCCCCTAGTCTTGCTTGGCATTTTCTCTCTCCTGATCAATTGTCTGTCTGTCTCTCAGATATTTTTTTGTAGTCTGATTAGTGATTTTCTACATTTTCTATTTTTCAGTTTTATAAACTATCATGTAGTGATAAGACCATTTTACTATCCATATTAGCTTTAGACATATTAACTTTGGCCATATTTAGAAAGTTTCAATTTATTATTGTTGTATTTATTTCTTTGTTATTTGGATCCTTATTCTCAGATATCTTTCAAATCTGTCGATCACGATCTAAATCAGCTTTATTTGGAAAGCCAAGTTTAGCAGTGTTGGTTTGAATAAAAGGAAAGCAAAATAAGAAAAGAAAAAAAGAATTAGTTGTACATGGTCATGTGCTTGCTAAATGCACAAAGGTTGTTCGAAAAATGTCTCTTGCCCTGCATTATGTTGATTTCATCCAATTGCTTCAAATTCATATTTGTTATTATCAGGAATTGATAGATGTGGTTATTGGATATGTATTTTTCTCCCCTTGCATTGTGCATAATGACTGCTGAAATGTAACAACTTACAAGAGTATTCAAGTTTTGAGTATTTTGGATGGAGAAAAGCATTTTAAATAACAAACTACAAATGGAGTAAAGGATATACTAAGCACGAGCTAACCTTGAGCTACTTCTATTTTGTGAAATATTCAGTCTCTTTCATTCTGCTGCATTGTAAAATGCTTGGAAGGTTTGAGGATGCAGTGGGTTAAGCTTACCTGAAATCTGTTTAAGCTTTGTGGATGTAAAAAGGTTGGGGTTGTGGGAAAGGGGAAGAGAAGAATATGGCTCTTGCACTACAAGTTCATCAAACTCATCCGGAGTAAAATATGTGGCCTCAGTCCATTGTTATGTGGATAAATAGTTTTTTATTCATATTCCATAGTTCTCTGTAAGGAGAAAGTAAAATATCAAAACCAAACAAATTCTTGAATCGAGATTCTGTCTAGTTAGAAATTTTGTTTTTCTGTGTCGCCAATTTTGTTTTTTGTCTAATCAAACCTTTAAATTTTAAATCAATTTAATTTTCACTTGTTCCCATTTTTGGGGGCCTCATTATTCTTCGTGTTAGTCAATATTCACAATTGATGTATAATGATATGAAGTACCTGTAAACTTCAAGTCATTTGGCCATATTTGTAAACAGGTCAGTCTAATAAATAATAATGTACTCTTTTATAATTCTTGTCCATCACTAACAAAAGAGATTTGGTTAATTTTCTTCTTTATGAGGCTTCTGAATATCAGCATACTGATAATTACCCTGGATATTACCTATTTGTTGCTGATAATTGTGGTTTAGTTCAATTTTTCACGTGTTGACTTGACAATGATCCAATAAAGTAAAATTTAACGAGAAGATTTTGGCACTTAAATTACCAAGTCCTTAATCAGCTGTCAGGTCCTTTTTTATTTTCCACTTCTGTTGATTAATTTGAAAATAATTCGATAAAAGGTATGAATATCTGTTGGGATTACTTTTGCCTTGTTCTCATCTCTTTTTTTTTTGGTCTCCGTGTTTAGGACTCTACTCTTAACGCCCTATTATCTCTTTTCTCTATTTTTTCTTGTTTTGACCTAGATCTCCTATTATCCAGAGAGCAACAAGAATTGTTTGGGTCTTGATGCATCTGTCATGCCACTGCCATTTTTTTTTTCTTAATGTGTATAAGCAGCACATTTAATATAAGTGAAATAGAGGATACGTGTTATCTAGTCTGTTTGGAGCACATTGTTGACCCTCTTGTATCTATTGACTTTCCTGCAGGCCAAATTTTAAATGGTTGTACGCTGTAAATGATCAGAATAAGTATCAAAAATTTTATATACCTTACAGTCCTGTACAAAATGATGATAAGTATCATTATAAAAGGCATAAAATGTGAAAAGCTCAAAATTTTTTATATACCTTACCGTCCTGTAGAAAATGATGATAAGTATCATTATAAAAGCATAAAATGTGAAAAGCTCAAAAAAATTTATATACCTTACAGTCCTGTACAAAATGATAATAAGTATCATAAATTTGATGGGACAAAGTATATTTTATTTTTTTACCAAGATCCCATTGCACTAGTAGACTCTGTAATGGTTTTGTTAATAATTTGTTTCCAATAATTATTAGCCTAGACACTTTCTTTTAATCAACTTTGTTTTCCTCTTAGTGTTTTATACAAAGAATTCAAGAAAAGAGAGGTGTTACCGTAATATATATTTAATTAATTAAGGATATATATATGAGAATGTAACGATCAGAGTAAGAAGCAGATTAACTGAAACATTTTTAATAAAGATGGGGTTACATTAAAAATCAGTTGTAAGTCTCTATCTTTTTACACTAATCAAGCACGAACTTACTCAACACATTCAACATAGTACCATGACGCATGTTGTTTGCAGATGAGATGAGATAAGAATAAATGCTAAACTAGAATCTTGATGGTGATACTAGAAGTGAAAGGTTTTAGGCTTAGTAAAGTAAAGACACGATATATGCAATTTAAGTTTAGCAATATTATACGTAATGATATAACTATTAAGATAGGAGATGCCGAGTTATTTGAAACTGAGAGCTTTAAGTATTTAGGATCATTTTTGCAAAGCAATGGAGGGATTGAGACATGTCTTACATAGAATACCAGCAAGATTGTTAAAATGAAGGGCGTTCATCTAAAACTTGAAGGGAAGTTCAACAAAACGGTAGTTAAATCTCTTATATTATATATCACTGAATGTTGGGCTATGATTTGAGCACATGAGTAGAAGATGAGAGTTATAGAGATGAGGATGTTAAGGTGGATGTGTGGACATACAAGGATAGACAGAATAATAAATGAGAGCATTAGAGATAAAGTTGGAGTTGCATTAATTGAGAGAAAACTTTGAAAGACATTTAAGATTCTAGTTAGGAAATGTGAAACTATGACAAATATTCACATCAAATGAGGAAGAAGACCCAAAAAGACTTAGTAATAATAAAACAAAATAAAATTTAGTTAAGTATAGATGACCCCACGTAGTAAAATAAAGCTTGGTTGTTGTTGCTAGTGTTTTAATGATCTTTGCTTTACCATGACAATCTGCATTACCAGATTGAATTCATTTGTAAGTTCTGGTTAATTTTCAATAATAATCATTTTGCTAGAAGCCCTTTTTTCCCATTGCCATAGGCAGCAGAATACTCTCTCTCTCTCTCTCTCTCTCTTGTTTTTTCTATAATGTTCATCCACGATATTGAATTTTATGTGCATTGTCAGATAAGGCTTGGTGATTGTTGTTACATGGATATTGAATTTTATGTGCATTGTGGGATAAGGCTTTGTGATTGTTGTTGTTGTTGTGGTGGTGGTGTTTTGTCGATTTTGTGGTTGTTGAACTCTGTATATTATCATCTTTTAGGCAATTGATTTGACTCAGACTCAGCTTGATGAAGCTATGAAGCCATCACATTTTGACTCAATAGTAGCATCTAGCAATGTTCTTGAACCCCCAAAACTTGCATCTTCTGCTGTGACACTAGAGAACACTTATCCTTCATGTGCAGCATCAGTTAATTCCCTGACCGCAGCTGAGAAAATCCAATTTGGCAAGCACTTTTCTTCTTTTATATTTTAATGTATTCTAAGTGTTTCTGGACAAAATGTTGAGTTTGTCTAATTCTTTTGGTTCAGGAGCATTGATTCTACCAAATGTTTTGCCTTCCGTCAGCCAAACCATTTCGAAGGGACTCGGCCCTCCAGATTCTGGCAAATCAGACTTTAGTAAAGATCAAAATTTGGCAAACAGCAATCATGCTATGTTTCTAGTCAAAGAAAAGTGTTCTAGTCAACCATCTGCAAGTCTTGAAGATGCAGAGGCAGAAGCTGAAGCAGCTGCTTCAGCTATTGCAGTAGCTGCCATTACCAATGATGAAATTATTGGAGCTGTTATTGGTTCCTCTTCAGACACCAAAACTTACTCTTCTGCTGATGGAAGTGCGTTCGCTGCTCGAGGTGATAAAATAAGCCCTATTATCTTTCTTGTATCTTCAATATTTCATTATTATGAAGTCACTGCTCTCAGAATATAATGAGAGCATATGAAAAAATGCAACAGGTGTAGCAGCAAACCAAGAAATAAACGTCCAGTCTTCCAGTGAAGAGTCCTTAACAGTTGCTCTTCCAGCAGATCTTTCTGTTGATACTCCACTCTCAGTATGGTCTGCTTTACAAAGCCCACAAGCTTCCATGTCAATGCTCTCACAATTTTCTGGAGCACCACCTTCACATTTCCCTAGCTTTGAGATGAATCGAATAGTAGATGGGTGTCTTTTTTCATATGGGTCCAATGATGAGTCTGCTGGCTCACAGAGTCAATCTCAAAATGGTTCCTTGGGTTCTAGTACACTGGCAGCATGGCCTCAGTACCACTCTGGTGTTGACTCTTTTTATCACCCACCGGCAGGTTATAATGGCACATTCATCAGCCCTGGAGGAATGCCTGGTGTTCAATGCCCCTCTCCCATGGTCGTCTACAATCATTTTCCTCCAGTTGGACAATTTGGGCAGATAGGATTAGGTTATATGGGAACTGCATATATACCTGCTGGGAAGCAACCAGAGTGGAGCCAAAAACAAGTTTTTTCTAATGCTAGAGACAATGATGTTGATCCAAGCAATCTAAACACTGTATCTGGTCAAGGAACCCCAACCCCTGCACGAAGTAGTGTCCATAATTTAGGTCCAGGATCATCTCTGATGGTTGCTTCTCCTCTAACCATGTTTGACATGAATCCTTTCCAGGTATGTGGATGTGAATTGAACTATAGGCAAAAACTAGGCTTCAATTTTTTTAAAAATCTGATATTCAAATACAACTAGTGCTTTGTTGTTCAAAGAGGACCAAGTCTCATTTTTTGTTTCTATGATTATTGGATGGATTGGTTTTCCTGTGGTTGAAATTTGACAGGAAGTATGACATTTTGCTTGTCAGTCAGAATCAATATTATTGTGAGTTTACATCTGTAACCTGAGTATCTACTTTCTGTTCAGTCAACTGCCAATATTCCGCTGCAAGCTTGGTCTCCTGTGCCTCCACCGCTCCATTCTGTTTCTTTATCCATTCCACTACATGAACAGCTGCTGCCACCTCTGCCAGAGAATAGGATCCCTTTACAATTTGGCCGAACTGGAGATGCATCCATGGGAAATAATAAGTCTGATGTTCCTCATGCATCTGCTTCTGCCGAAGTTAGTGAGAACATTTCAACTACAAATTCCGCTGTCCCAATTATGTCACTTGAACTTGTTTCAGCTACGCAGCCAACTTCAAGCACTAGCAATGACAAGTTGGCCAGGCCTCTAGAAAGCACTATAAACGTGAATGAGAAGAAAGTTGCAAGCACAAGAGCACGAGCTATGGGTGCTGTTGTTAATCATGGTGGGCGTATCAGTTCAAGTAGCAGCAGACCTAGTGGCCAGGTAACAGATGCTCACTCTAAGACTCAACCACCATCAATGCCTGGGAGTAATCACCTTCTTGTAGCTGGATATGGTGATCAACAACGTGGAAATGTGAACCGTGCAAGCTCTGGAGGTGATTGGCATCGAAGATTCCAGTTCAAAAAACAAGGTACAAGTGCGGATAAGAATATTGCTCCTAAAATGAAACAAATATACGTGGCTAAGCCATCTTCCAGTGGAGCCTCAAGCCAAGGCTAGATGAAGACTTGATTACACCATATTGGTATCAATCATCCTTCTGTCTATCTCCTTAATAACAGAAGTTGTCATGTCTCCGCATTAGTTAGCTTTTCCATCAAGCATAAGAAGATAAAGACTGCACGGCCTTCAAATCTCTATGCCCTGGTTCAGTAAATCTATTTTTGATGAACCATGATTTGTATTATGGTTTGATGACATTTTCATTCTTATGGTTTATTATGTGCTCGTTTGTTTCAAGCGAACAAAGTTGATCGTGTTATAGTTTCATTGATAATTTTTGATATTGAATGTTCACACGTAATGTTTGTTCACCAATGTTCCATATATTGTTTGCAAGCATGTTGATTTGTGTGATGCGTTTTGGGTTGTCTGGATGCATTTCAATGGGTATTTGATCACCCGGCATCTTCGTGTTGTTGTAGGTTTGAAAATCTCTCACTCAACATTGTTAAATGCATGACAAAGTACTAACAAAACTTGTGTTTTCCAGGATACGTCGGAGCCCATTCGACTAACGAAATCTTGTTTCTCGGCCCATGTTTGAGTAGGCCGATCGATCTTGATGGATCCAAGTGGTTCGGAAAGAGTGAGTTGGATGGCCGTTTGGTCCGTCTAGGCAGACAGGTAAAGTTGGGTGGTTTAAGTAGACGGTTGGGTTGGTTAGTTGAGTCAGTTCAACCAGGAAACTCTATACATCAAATGCAAAAATATTTTTCAACATTTCATTAAAACATCCAGACAATAGAAATTATACTATTTTCTTTCAAAATATTTTTTTTTTAAAAAATATTTTATATAAATAAATTATTCTGAAGAGAAGAAACGGAGCCTTGGTCTAGAACAATCCAAGCCTTCGACTGGATGCTTTTCGAATCAGAATTGTTCCAAACCTCAACAAACAATTTGTCATTTCCTGATCTTTGCAACCAAACTATCAACCATTTATTTCAATTTTCAATCGGCAGTATTATTTTGGTAACTTATCACTAGTCAATAACACATGGCAAAAGGTGAAATCATCACTTAATAGTTTTGGTAAGACGGTCCCATATTTCTTGGAAGAAGATAAATCACGGAAAATTTTATCCAACAACAGCAGTGTATACAAAGCGGGTAAGACAACCAACGAAATATTTCACATCTGTTAAAAATCAACTGATAATATCCTTGTATAATCCATTTGCGCTAGGCCATGAGGCTATCACTAATCATTAATGAACTTTGGTATCATTGATTGTTTGTATTAACATTTTATAATTAACGAAATTAGCCATAGTATGATTTCAATTTTTTTTTAACTAGCATGGCATATCACATCCTTGGGGTTGATTAATCTCAAAGATGACCGATCTGATCATATAAAAATTTTCTATTGATCATCAAAATATATATAAAAGTATTTGTAGCGAGCAGTCCAATCAGGGGCGTAGCCAGGATTCAAAGTTACGTACACTATAATTGATAAACATGACATAAAAATATTTAATATTCAATACATTCAAAAGCATAGATCAAAAATATTATTGAAGTTGTGCTCATCGATTCTTCTTAGAATCAAATTTATTAATTATTATATCATTATCAATGTTTTCAACCAACTCGCATTCAATATAGATAACCATAAAATCTATTAAAAACTCTTCTTCTATCTTTATTATGAGGAGTTGTTTTAACAAGTTTTATAGCTGAAAAATATTTGTTCCGTTGTTGCGGTAGAGACGAGAAAACTTAAAACAAGACGAATCAATCTGCCAATTAAATAAATATATTATATTCAGTATATAAGTAAATAGTATAGTTATAATATATAAACTATAACAAATGAGAAAAAAATTACATGTCAATCAAATTATGGTTCATAATTTAATTGTTTCAACTAATATTCGACATAATTCAGAAATAGTTGATAAATACTGAAATCTTTTATGGCCAACAACATCAATCTTATAGTGATTTAATTGCATTCGCAAATCTTGTGTATCAAAATCAAGAGGATAGAATTTCTTAGCAAGTCGATAGATGTGATAAACATTAAGAAGATTAAAGTTTTCTTTAGGTTCCAAAGCACAACTAAGTTTAAGAAGTTCGACAGCCTCATCATTGAATCTACTATTAAACTCTTCAACTTGAAAATCTATTGCGGCGGTAAATACATCAAATCGATTGTGGTGCTCACTGTGATTAAGTCATTTTGTTGACAAGAACTGCTGGTGTAATTTGCATTAATAATCTAATTGAGGTTTTGATGAATGACAAGTGTATTAAAGTTAGAGTATTTTGTGATATAATTATTTTACCAAGTGTGTAGGAGTTGATAAATCTGAAGGACCTAACACCATACTGAAATCCAACTAGGTCCGGGGGAGGCGATAGCTGGTGGGAAGTCTAGATAGGTCCGGGGGAGGCGATATCTGGCGGAAGTCCGGTTGGGTTCGCGGGACCTGACAATCAGCCAAAGTCCAGTTGGGTCTGCGGACCTGGCAACTGGTGGGAAAACCTGGTGGATCAAAGACAAGTCAAACAACTGAGTTGGTAAGTTAAGATAAGCAACTAGAGGAGAGATATAGTGAGGACGCGTTCCCTATTGAGGGAATTGTAGGTGTCGGTCCAACTTAGGTCCATTTGGGAAACCTAAGCTGAGCCTTGACTAGATCCTGATCTCGGGGAGATAGGATCTAATTATTATTCATATCTTATTAATGTTGTGATAACTCTATTTTGCAGGATAAATATATTTTTCTGTTATCTGAACTAACTTTTTGTTGCAGGGAATAAAATAGACAAAAAGTGGTCTGGGCGCCCGAAGCTGGTCTAGGCACCCGAAACTGGTCTGGGTGCCTGGAGCTGGTCTAAGCGCCTGGAGATGGTCTAGGCACCCGGACTAGTGTCACTCGAATGGGTGCCGCAGGTACCCGGGCAATCCGGGAGCCCGAAGCTGGTCCGGGCGCCTGGAGCAGAAAAGTTATCCCTAAGCTAAGTTGGAGCGTGACGACTGGCCAAGCCCACGTCAACGGTCCAGGTGCCCGGAAGTGGATAAATTTCGTGAAGTTTTGACGAGAGATCGCCATGTTAATAACGGTCCAAGCACCCAGAATGGGCCTATATAAGGGCTCTCGACCAAGAACTTCATAACAAGAACCGCTATAACTTTCATATTCAAGTGCTACTTCGGAAAGGCTCTGATGACATCGAAAGGCTACTCCAAACTTCGAGGAATGAGAGACTTTATTTTCCTTTCTATTTGCTGGTAATAAGTTTTATTTTCAGTTTTGTACTCAATCTTTATAATCCATTTATGAACTGATAGTAATTGTCCAACAAAAGTGATCGACGATTGCGGGCATTGGAGTAGAAGTCGTCATAAGCTCCAAATCAAGTAAAACCATCAATGTCAGCGTTGTTTTCTATTTTCTTTATTCCGATGCGTAACTCGTTTTCAATTGTAATTTTTGAAGATCGCTATTCACCCCCCCCTCTAACGACTTTACGATCCTACAAGTGGTATCAGAGCGAAGTCACTCTAAATTGGTGAAACCACGAATCGAGCAGGGGGTTCCTTTTTGAAAGAAAAATTATATATCATTTTTGATTAAAAATTATTCTTATACCTTTCGTTTTTTCCTCTAATTTTTTTTTAAAATTCCCTTTTATTTTTTCACCATTAGTCAGAATTGGTGAAATAAACCTTTTGACAAAATTTACCATAGTATTTTTTTCCTCAAAATTAGTGAAATATCCTTATTTCCTTTCCTCCCACATTACTTAATCCAAGACCTAGTCTTGGGATTTCTTTCTTCCTCTTCCTTGTGTGTAAGGTTCCATCTCTCTAAATGGCCCAAACTAAAGGATACAGCATCATTCGTCCCCCACTCTTCAATGGGGATGACTTCCCATATTGGAAGAAGCGGATGAACGTGTACCTGAAGACAGACATCAAGCAGTGGTTCAACATCCGCAAAGGCTACACGATCCCGACAAACAACGCCGACAAACTACTTAAACCTGAGGACTGAACCCGAAAATGAAAAAGAAGGCCCAGATGGACAACAAAACCCTAAACACCTTCCAATATAGACTAACTAAAGAAGAACTAAACCGGGTCGGACCTTTCGAAAATGCAAAGGACCTTTGGGATAAACTCATTGAGTTACATGAAGAAACAAACGATGCAAAGGTAACCGAAATAAATTCACCTATGAATAAACACCGAAATGCAGGAAGAAGATAAGGTGACTTGGGATGAAGAATCGGACGTCAAAGATCGAAAGCATCACAACTACCTCGCACTGATGGCAACTGAACCGGAATCAGAAAGCGAGACAGAACAAGACGACGAGTCCAAATACGAATAAAGGCACGAATTCGCACTCATTTCCCAAGGTTCCAACAAGGTATCAACTATCCTAACTGCTAGATTTTTAAAATAATTGCATGCCTAAATAAAAAATTAATAAAATTTAAAAAACGAAATGACACTTTCCTTAAGGAAAATCAACGCCTTAAGGAACAATTTAACTCCCAAACAAAAACCTCTAACTCAACTCAAGTCGAAAGACTTGAGGAAAAAAATATTAAATTGAAAACTGAAATAACCAATCTAAAAGAATTGTTAGAAAAATTCACAACCAGATCCAAATACCTAGACATGA
>JBBMJZ010000027.1:15314723-15333584 GCA_037833815.1 Zingiber zerumbet
CCTCTTGTGTGGGTGATCTCGGCCATCCGGAATAGGACTCACCCGAACCCAACTTCCGACCTTCTCGAACAAGCTTCCGCTCCGGCTTCTAATCCCTCAGAATCGTCGCATGCTTCCTTCTTGTCTGCCAGCGTTCTCTTCCGCAGCTCTTCGTCCCTCAAATAGCTACGTCTTTTTCTCCTCAAACAAACTTCCACTCTGGCTTCTCATCCGCTGGTGCACTCTTCCAAAGCACCTCGTCCCTCAGACGCACTGAACTCGTTGGCTCTCTCCCGTGCCATCCTTCTCACTAGCTATGTCTTTTGCTCGACACCTTATGCTCCTAAGTTTCTGTACACTTAGACACAAGGTTAAACACAACAGAACCTAACTTAACTTGTTTGATCACATCAAAATAACCTTGGGGTACCAACACATTTCCTATTTTAAAATAATCATGCTCATATATTAATCTAAAGTTAAAACTACTTATTAGAAAAATGTACAAACTGATAAACACAAGTTTAACATGCTTTAAAAGAATACATACCTTAATGATAGAACATAGTTTCAAATTCAGTTCTTCAAATTTTGACCTTTTATCTATATTATGTATGTCCTTCTTGTTAGCTTTCAGTGTCAGGTTATGGTTTATCTCTATTTATTTTGTCACTCCTACACATCTAAATTCATGTAATTCAAAAGTTGAAAAAAGTTCTTCTAAGGTACTTACCTCTAAGTCCTTAGAGATATAGTATGCATCTACTAAGGTCGACCACTCCATTATTATCGGGAAGGCGTTGAGCATGTACTGGATTGTGCCCCAATTTATTATCGTTTCTCCGAGGTTGTTGAGTTGGGTGATTAGTTCCTTGATCTTCGCATAGAGTTGGGCCACCTTCTTTCCTTTGTTCATCGAAAAGTTTGTTAGTTGATTTCTTAGGATGTCCCTTCTCACTAGATTTGCTTTCAAGGTGCCTTCATGGAGCTCCAAGAATTTCTTCCAGAGTTCTTTGACTGAGGTGTAGCTTCTGATACGGTTGACCTCTTGAGGTGGTAGAACACTGAGCAGATGGAATTCTGCCTTTCCATTTACCAAGGAGTTGCTCTGTTCTTTCTTGTTCCAAATTATTCTTCCTTCACCTTTCTATGCTGATTTCTGGGTTCTACAAAACCATATTTAATAGTTAACAATATTTTAAAATCTGTTTTAAAAAATATCTTCATCTTTTCTTTCATATCGCGAAATCTCCCTTAAACTTCGGTGGATGAATGCTAGCTTTGGCCATTTCTTATGCTTTAGACAACAGTTAGTCCTTCTGAAGCATTCTTGCTCTGATATCACTTGTTGGTCCCTCACTGGATGGCTAGAGGGGGTGAATAGCCCTGTAATTTAAATCACGATACCCTTCTCTTTCTTTCAACATTAGGTTATAAAAACACTTTAATAAACAAAATTGAACTGCATAAAATAAAGTACAAGGCAAACATAATTTACTTGGTTTGCAACTGGGGAGATTGTTAATCCAAGTCAAATGAAGTTCTTCTAGTAGATTCCTTCTTCAACGCAAGTTAGAGATAGAGAAACCTCGTCTAGGATGTTGATAACTCAAACACTGAAGAATACAATAAGAAATTTAAGTATAGAAAAAGTGTTGTCTTGAATCTCGAGCCCCAAGCCTCCTTTTATATCTTCACTCGTCTAAGTGACTGTTAGCTAACATGGTGTATCCCGCTGGTTTGCCTCAATCTATTTCACAATGGCTAAGTGATAAGTCATTTATCCACTTCTGAGCGTCTGAACTAGCCCAAATGACTAGATCGCTACTAATGTGCACCCTAAGTCTATCCACATTATAACAGCTAGCGGGGGCGCCTATTCTACACCATACCGGTCCAGGCACCCGGACTCCGGGCGCCTGGACTTAGCTTAGTCCAAGCACGTGGACAAGTCAACTCCGTGTTGACTTGTCCGACTGCTACTCCAACGCTTGGGTGATTAATTGGACATCCAAAATTGGGCTCACCCAAACACATCTCTAACCTTCTCTCCTTGAGTAATCTTCCGCTCTGGATTCTTGTCCTTCAGTTTTCGCCACGTGCGTCCTTTTCGTCCATCGGTGTACTCTTCCGTAGCACCTTATCCATCGGATGCACCGAGCCCATCGACTCACTTCCCGTGCCACCCTTCTCGCTAGCTGAGTCTTTCGCTCAACTTCTTATGTTCCTAAGTCTCTGCACACTTAGACACAAGGATCAAATATAACAAGACATAACTTAACTCGGTTGATCACATCAAAACTTGCCTAGGGTGCTTATATATTGTTCTTGAAAAGATGTAATATAATTAGAGTTGTATATAATATCAAAATTAACAGAACCATTTTCCATATTTTATTAGCGATAAACACAAAAACAAAGTTGATGGTCAACACACCTCAAAAGAACTATTGTTATTATGAGCTACTTATCAGGAGTGTTCAGGTCTTGAGTCTCCTGTGAGTCAAAACCATGAGGCGTTTGAAAATTTGGACTCCATCGAAATATGAATTCTTGCATTTGTCACTCTACTATTGTCTTGATCCAATCTTCAATCGACTACTCACTGACCCAAGACTGCTGTAATGTTGTAACCCGATCCCTCAATTCTTGATTTTCTTTTATTAACATTTGCACTTGAGTAGATGAAGAATTGGAACGACCCTTGAACCTAGGAGACATCCCACGATCATATACAACTTTTGCCTGTGGAGCTAAGGCCATCGAAGGAGTTCTTTTTCCACCAACTGACAAACTCATAATATATATCATTTATAGCATTGTCTGATAGAATCTGTAACTCCTCTCCCTCTATATCAGGCTAAGATGCCTATGCAACTCGATCAATCATATCATCTCATGTAAAAAATATTATTATTATCTAATATACAATTAATAAAGTTAGTCATTGTTAAATGTGAATGTAATAAAGTGTGTATTCTTACATCTATGGCCTTTGATCGAGCATTGACAAAAGTATCATCCTTTTATTATGTGTATTGTAAAATACCTCCAAACAAGTGAGATGTCTCTGTAAAATATCTGTATGTACATATAATTTTTTTATAAATTAAAATAAGTTTATTAATAATCAAAAACTATTATAACTTTATTATAAACTCACCAACTATATTGCATGCTCTATAATAGATCATGATCTAGCCATATGTTTTATGGATCAGTGCTTGGGCCAGCGAGCTCAGTATTTCTATTATGAGCAATGAATGAATTTTATTATCATTTTACTGCAACCCAATTGTTCTTCCATGTATCCGAAATTTCATCTAGTATATGGGATGACCTTGTTCCCTTAGCTTCCTTCTTCACATGTATAACAAGTTTTTGTATAGTTTTTGACAATAATTGTTCCATATTTCTATAAATTTTACCTTATGTCCTTGCTCTCGAATATATTTTTATGTAATAATATTGAGAAAATTAGTATTAAAGGATATTATATTATATAGTATCAATAACATTCAAATTACTTACCAAAAATTTTTTATAATAAAAATATTTAAGTTCTTAGTCTACATGCCTTAATGTACAATTAAAAGCACATTGACACTCTTTAAATTTTTTGATTATATATATAAAAAAATATAATATGACCATCAGAAGTAACACTGCATTAAAAACTTTTTAGTTTTCAAAATAATAAATAAAAGATTAGATGAATTAGAATTACTAATAACATCATTATATTGCTTATCAATCCTCAACATAATCTTGCCACCATGTACTGCTATAATATCTAACATGACTATATCTATAAAATAACATTATAATATATGCATATTCTAAATAATAATTAAATTAGAATAATAATAATTTATATGACAGAATAATGAGATTTATAGGTAAAAAACAAGAACGTGACACATCTACTCCATTATGCTTAAATTTAACAATTCTAAATACTCATTGATCATTTGATTGTCATTATCTAAGTAGATATATTCATATATGCATCATGACAAGTAAAAAGGATATAGATGGGATCACAACTATCATAAATACATAAATTATAGTATGCACAAGCACAATGTGAGATAATAAATATAAACACGTGATATTTAGATCTAGATCTTCCTTAGAGAGAATTACTTCTCTTATTTGGTATCTATCCCCTGAGACATCGTAACAAGAATAAATCTTATTCATCAATGTGAGAAACCACTAATTTAATCATTTTCAAAATCTAGAAATACTTTTGATCCAACAAAAATATGTGGCACGTTGTGATAAAGCGGCAGGCCAAGATTATTGAATTGAGACCCAAAAAGGAACAAGACAAAATTAGACTAGAAACAACATAGCTCGTGACCAAGGCTAAGTCCATGGCCAAGCTAAGTCCACGATCGAGATAAGGACGTGCGTAAAATACGACAATTTAATAATAAGTGTTATTGATAAATAACCTTATGTAGGGTTATAAATGAACCAAGCATTCGTGAACAAGCCTATTGTTCGGCTTGGTAAGAGCTTGTTTATATTTATTCAATATACACAAGATCAATTAAACAAACAAGCTTCAATAGCTTGTTAAACTCCCTCCATATCCATGGGGCCGGTACTAGGGGGGCTGCTAAGGTAGCGGATCTACCTTTTTCAATAGCTTGTTAAACTAAATAAATAAAGTTGAACACATATGTGTTCAGCTCATTAACATTCGTGAACAATATTTGTGAACAACGTTCATGAACAATGTTCATGAACAATGTTTGTTAATAACGTTCGTAAACAATGTTTACGAATTCGAAACATATTAATTAATAAAACTCTTATCAATAATAAAATAAATAATAAAATAAACATATAAGTTTAAATTATCAAGCCAATAACCAACAAACAACTAAAAGTTTCAAACAATCAAACATGCTTGAATTTAGAGCTCGATAATATCTAAATGAATCAAGCTTGAACCAATCTTAAACCAAACTTGAATTAAGAGATCGATAACATCTAAACGAATCAAGATCAATCCAAGCTTCAAACAAGCTCAAGCTCATAAAAAATAAATCAAGCCAAGCTTGAACAATCATTTCAAAGGCTTGGTTCATTTTAAGCTTGGCTCAACTTGGCTCGATTACCTTATCAAACAAGCTTAAATACCCCAAAGCTCAGTTCGGCTAGGCTCATTTATAGCCCTAACCTTTTGATTTTTTTTGAAAAATTTTTTAAAAATTTTGAGATTTAAACGAACCCTGTATGACATGTTTAAGGGGATAAATCTAATAGGCTTAGAGAAAGCTTCTTTGGAATATCAATTATACTAGGAGTTGATTGATTTAATTGACCTAAGATTAGGATTAAGTAACCTAAGTTGGTATATGAATCTAGGTTTCATTTTTCATTCCCATTTATTCCTCCTGAACCCTACTTATCCTTCGCCGCCCCCTTCACGTGAGCTAGATTGGTGACGCTGCAATTGTTGTCGCCCCATCGTCGTCGTCGTCCCTTCTCTGGCCACAAGTGAGAGCGTCAATCTCCCAGTGAGCCATCACCCCCTTCGGCTATGTTGAGCCCAGCCAATTGATCCACCACCGTCGTCCACATTACATGACCTCTTCACCGAGGTCGTTCCATAGCCGTTGTGAGGGTTGAGCCACCAGTCTCCCCGTAGCATGCCACCAGTGCCACCACAACCGACTAGCTACTTGCCTTGGACTCAAATGCGAGAGATACCTTCTCGAGGCCTACCTCTTCATCGTCGACTCCAACTTGTCAGTGCAACTCTAAGCCCTTGTAACCACAGTGATCAGGGTTACTGCCGACAATGCATTAGTCATCCTCATTGACCAAGACAACCCTCAGTGATGCCATCTCCTTTTCATATTCGAAAAGGAGAGTTCTATTTCCTCACAGCATCATCTGAGTTCTTTACCTAGCGGCTGTAGATCTAATTGCTTAAGATATGCTCTATGTTAGGTTATTTGAGGATTGATTACATTCTATGATAGATTTATGATCTGATTGATTCAATGGGTTGAGATAAATTAATGAATTAATTGCTTGACCAATTTAAGGGGATTAGTGAATGGAATTGTATTTGGTGGATTAAATCATGATTAACTTCAAATAGCTTAGTAAATCCATGAATAATAGTGGTAGTATTGTGATGATACTAATTGTGATTGATCATGGTTGGGATTAATTGGTTCTTGGTTGGAAATTTTAGATTTATTGAGGATTATGGGATGAATTGATTGATATGGTTAATTAAGTATGGAGTTGATAATTTAGTTATGAATTATTTTGATATTGAGTTATATATTTAGATTTATTAATAAATTATTTAATTGGAAAATTGTTTAAATAAATTATATTAGTTGAGATTGGAATTGGATCAATTGGAACTCAGTTGACCACTTTGGATTGATTCAATTTGGGTTTCCTTTATCGGAAAGGAAATAGGTTTTCTATTTGTTCTGATATTTAGTTTAGCTAGTTGATACTTGTGAAATTAGCTAAATAGCATATATTGATGCAGGACTCTGATTTTGAGACGGGCATCTTGACGTGGGAATTATTCACACACGAGCTACTTTTTGAGGCGGGTACTACTTCCTTGGCCTCTATAGTTCATTGAACTTAGTGCATGGTTATTAATTGATGGATTAGATCACTTTATCTTAAATCTACTCATATTTATCCATGCTTGATACTTACCTGATTGACCTTGAAGATGATCTAGTTATTGGCTATACAGTCTTAACTTTGGATATCTATACTCCGTAGAGTATACACATATATGGTATATACCATAGGAGATACCATGTTGATTATTTATATGCATGTAGTGTATACACGTGTATGGTGTGCACTATATGTGTTATCATGCTGATTATGTATATGTTGCATGTGCACACGTGTCTGGTGTGTACTATTGAAGGAGGTATCATGTTGATTATACCTATGTTGTGTGTGTACATGTATCTGATATGTACTATTAGAGGTATCATATTGATTATACCTATGTTGTGTATGCACACATATCTGGTGTGTAATATTGGAGGAGGTATCATGTTGATTATGCATATGTTGTATGTGAACACGTATTTGGTGTGTACTATTTGAGGTAACATGTTGATTATACCTATATTATGTGTGTACATGTATCTGATATGTACTATTGGAGGTATCATGTTAATTATACCTATGTTGCGTGTGCATACATGTATGGTATATACTATAGGAGTTATTATGTAGATTACTCATATACTGTAGTGTGCATACATGTATGGTATGCACTATAGGAGTTACTAGTTACTCTTTTGACTGCCTATATAATACACTTGTATAAAGTGTATAATAGGTGTGACTTTATAGCTTATGTGTTGTTTGGTAGACACCTATTGGATGCCTATAGACTTAAGTGATAGATAGATCATGTATTGGATGTGCCTATGATGATAGAGTTGTTGCATTGATGATAATTGTACATGTATCATGATTACTTACATCATGTTCATCATTGTACTACATGATGACAACCAAAGTCTCTCTTGTGGTGTGAGAGAGTTATTAGTCATATTCGTTGTTCATTCGTCCATTCAGGAGAAGTGGTAGCTGGAGTTGGGTTCAGTTTGTCCTGTTGTGCCCACTCGACCATTCTGAGTAGTGGTAGCTGGAGTCGTGCAAACAGTGACCCCTCCTTGTTATGTAGCTAAATAGTTACTCTACATACCCCTCCTTGTTATGTAGCTAAATAGTTACTCTACATCCTGCCCGTCTCGGGCACATTGATGTAGTGGTAGCTGGAGATGCGAGCAGTCATCATAGTCCTGCCCACTCGGCCATATTGATGTAGTGGTAACTAGAGTAGAGTGTAGGAGTGACGCATACATGTTCATACGCATATAATGCACAGTGCATCTTTTTGAGATATATTTGCATATGCTTGTGATATATTGTATTTGATTGAGCTATGATTGGTGTATATAGTTGTCATGATTTATACATGTTCATTTATCATACATGTATATGATATCATATATATATTGTTCAGGTGTTATGAGTAGATCTGTTGCTAATCCCTAGTGATTTACTGATCATTATACAATGTGTGTTAGATCTATACTGATATGTGTATTTATTATGTCACAATTTAACAATTTAAAGTAAAATAACAACGGAAACTTAATTCCATCACGATAAAAATTAATTTCATCGCTATTTTTATAGATAAAATTAAGTTCTTGTTGCTAATTAAATAGGTTAAATAAGAATAAAGACAGATTTAGTGATAGAAATTAAATTCCATCTTTAAATTAGTGACTAAAATAAATTTCATTGCTAATTAGCAACCAAAATAAATATCGGTTGTTAATTATAATGAAATTTAATTTTCATCGCTAATTAGCTACAAAATCTAATTTCTGTCGCTAAATCTATCATTATTTTAGAGTATTCTTGTAGTGAAAGGGTGTCCTCTAAAAGTATCATTGACAAGGGAGGATAAATGTATGGAATCATAGATGATGATGGAAAATGACACAAATCACTGACGAGAGAGAGAAAAGTTACAGATCAACGACGACAAGGGTTTTTGAAATATCAAAAAGGAAAGAGTTGAATGGTCTTATAAATTAAAACATATGAGTAAATGGGCTAGTGTTTCCTAATTACAAAATGAGATGGACAATAACAATCAAGTCTTATCCCACTAGGTGGGGTCAGCTATATGAATCCTTTTATACCATTGAGCTTTATCTCCTACTATATCATCATCTATAGTTAAATAAATTTTATCTTATTTTATTATTGTTAACCAAGTCTTTTTTTGGTCTTCCTCTTCCTCGTTTGATATGCATGTTTATCACAGTTTTATATCACCTAACTGGAGCATTTATTGATCGTCTAAGTACTTACCCATATCATCTTAAATGTGTCTTTTGGAGTTTTCTCTCAATAGATGCAACTCTGACTTTCTCTCTAAAGCTCTCATTTCTTATTCTGTTCATTCTCATATGTCCACTCATCCACCTTAACATCCTCATTTATGTAACTCTCATCTTTTGTTCATGCACTCGATTTTATAGAATTTTTCTTTTTTAGAGGTATTTTACGGTAACATAAAACACCCAACACTCTGCTTCATTTCAACTATCTTGCTTACATTCTATGTAAGACATCTCTCTCAATTCCTCCATCATTTTACAAAAATGATCCTAAATATCTAAAGCTCTCGGTTCTAGACAACTCGTCATCTCCTATTCTAACAATTGTCTCATTATGTCTAATATTGTTAAACTTAAATTTCATATTTCATATATTCTGTCTTTATTCTACTAAGTGTAAAACATTTTTCTTCTAGTGTTTCCCGCCAAGATTTTAGTTTAGCATTTACTCTTTCACGTGTTTCATCTATCAAAATAATATCATCTGTAAACAACATGCAGCACGATATTGTGTCTTGAATATGTGCAGTGAGTTCGTCTATAATTAGTATAAAAAGGTAGGAACTTAGAGTTGATACTTGATGTAACCCTATCTTTATTGGAAATGCTTCAGTTGCTCTGCTTGAAGTTTTTACTCTAGTCATTACTATTGAAACCCCAAGTTTGTTTTGATATGATCAAGCAAGTTAAGTTGGGTCCTATGGTGTTTTAACCTTGTGTCTAAGAGTTCAGGAACTTAGGAGCACAGGAAGTCGAGCGGAAGACGCAGCTAGCGAGAAGACGGCACGTGAGAGAGCCGACGGGCTTGGTGCGTCTAAGTGACGAGGCACTACAGAAGAGTACACCAGCAGATGAGAAGGGAGCGTACGGTGTTTCTGAGGGACGAGAAGCCAAAGCAGAAGATTGCTCGAGGAGCAAGAGACGCAGCTAGCGAGAAGGTTGGCACGAGAGAGAGCCGACAGGCTCAGTGCATCTGAGGGATGAAGAGCTGCGGATGAGTACGCTAGTGGATGAGAAGGAAACACGCAGTAATTTTGAGGGATGAGAAGCCGGAGCTGAAGCCTGCTCGAGAAGGTCAGAAGTTGGGTTCGGGTGAGCCCTATTCCGAATGACCGAAATCACCCAAGCGAGCGAAATCGGAGCGGAAGACCCGAACCGAGGTGAATAAAACCAGGGTAGAAGGCTCGGGCAGAAAAAGTCAATGCTGTTGACTTTTCCAACCCGGGGCGCCCGGACTGGGGGCGCTGGAACCCTTCCAGGCGCACCGACCAAGGCTATAAATACAGCCTTGGTCCAGAAGCTTTAAAACAACAAGCATTTTCTGTATACAACACTTGTGCGCTTCCATTGTTAGTTTAGCTTCTCATTTTCTGTTCTTGAATGTTGTAAGACGCTTCTCTACCTGAAGGAGATATCTATAGTACTTCAACTTCCTTGGATTAACAACCTCCCCAGTTGTAACCAAGTAAACTCCTATGCCTTGTTCTTTAGTTTATTTCTTTACTTTATTATATGCAAGTGTTACTTTAAGTCGAGGAAGGTCTTTGTTTTTAATTTGTGTGGGACTATTCAACCCCCCTTCTAGCCTGCCCAACGGTCCCAACAAGTGGTATCAGAGTCAGGACGCCTTAGGAGGACTAACCGTCGACTGAAGCAACGAGATGGCCGGAGCAAACATCTACCCACCAACGTTCGAGGGAGAGTTCACGTTTTGGAAGCGATGAATGAAGGTATTTCTTAAAACAGATTTTAGTATTTTACTAATAATGAAATATGGTTATGAAGCGCCAAAAAATGTGAATGAATAAGAAATTGAAAAATGCCTCTGGACCAAAAAGTAGTGTGACGATTTCATGTCAAACGGTAAGGTTGAATATCATCTCATAAGCATACTACCGACAGAGGATCTCGACAGAATCAGCACTTACCAAAATGCAAAAGAACTTTGGGAAAAGTTCTTGATGCACTACGAAAAACCAGTTAAAGCCAAATTCAACTCCTCAATGGACATCGGGTCGTTGTCAAAAGAATCTAAAACCAAAGAAATTGTCGAGACAACCCTTATAGTCGAATTCCTTCCCAATGACACAAAAAGCTCATCCCAGATGAGCATCAATGAAGGGGGAGAGTCTTCAGAAGAAAGCAGCTCAACAGAGGGAGCATCATAAGTATACAAGGTAAGTCAGGAACGGTCTCTATCACCAGACCAAATGTTCAAATTTGTAAAATCATTAACTAAAGATTATTGCTGCTAGAAAAAGAAAATGAAAAGTTGAAATTAATCTTAGATAAATCTTGTCGGTTAGAAGATTTTAAAAGATTAGAACTAGAAAATGATAAATTAAAATTAGAAAATGATAATTTAAAAATACAAGTAGATAACTTGAAAAATCATACATGCACATATAATATAAGTGTTAGGAAATATAACCTCAACTGGTATTTTAAATATCATAAAGGACAAATTTGGAAAATTTTAAAGAAATGTATTCCTAAAAAGTTCTTAATTAATCCAGTTGGATGAAACTTATATTAGGTTCCAAAGTCTTGTCAAACTTAAACTTCAATTAGACTTAGCGCTTTCAGCGAAAAAATTAAACGTTTAATTTCTTTATGAGGTTTTGTCTAGAAAGTGGTTATTACTCTAATAACCAAGAAGGCCTAGTGCCTCACCACTGCCTGGAAGACAAATATTGAAATAAAAAGTTTAATTGACTAACTAATAAAGCATTAAATTAAAATTAGATAATGCTTTAAAAGGTTTACTCAATTTTTTTACTTAGAAAACTCTCAAAAAATAATATTTTTGCTTGCAAATTTCTTTTACTAATAAAACTTTCTCAAAAATATTTTTTGCAAAGTTGTTTAAACTTAGAATTTTTATTTAACTTAGAATTTTTTTGCTTAAATTTTTTTTTTAGAAATTTTTCTAAAATTATTACAATTTTTTAGGCAATATCAAAATAATTTTCCAAAATTGATAAGTATTTCAAAATTATTTATCAGAATTACCCTTAGATTTTTCTTGGTACCCCTATTTTTTTTATGTGATCAAAGGGAGAGAAGAAAAAGATTAAGTCTAGGGGGAGGTAGATTAAAATTTTTTATCTTTTGCACTTTCATGCAAATTTTATTACTTTTAATTTATGTTGGCTTACCCTAGCTTAACTTGGGTTGCTCACATCAAAAAGGGGGAGATTGTTGAAACTCCAAGATTATTTTGATGTGATCAAACAAGTTAAGTTAGGTCTTGTGGTGTTTTAACGCTGTGTCTAAGTGTGCAGGAACTTAGGAGCATAGGAAGTCGAGCGGAAGACGCAGCTAGTGAGAAGGACGGCACGGGAGAGAGCCGACGGACTTGGTGCGTCTGAGGGACGAGGCACTACGGAAGAGTACACCGACGGATGAAAAGGGAGCGTGTGGTGTTTCCGAGGGACAAAAAACCGGAGCAGAAGATTGCTCGAGGAGCAAGAGACACAGTTAGCGAGAAGGTCAGCACGGGAGAGAGCCTACCCACTCGGTGCGTCCGAGGGACGAAGAGTTGCAGATGAGTACACTAGTAGATGAGAAGGAAGCACACGACGATTCCGAGGGACGAGAAGCTGAAGCGGAAGCCTGCTCGAGAAGGCCGGAAGTGGGTTTGAGTGAGCCATATTCCGGATGGTCGAAATCACCCAAGAGAGTGGAACTGGAGTGGAAGACCTGGACCGAGGTGAACAGAATCGGAGTAGAAGACCCGGGCGAAAAAAGTCAACACTGTTGACATTTCCCACCCGGGGTGCCCGAACCAGTCCGAGGCACCCGGACTAGGGGTGCCCGGAACCCTGTTTTTATCAACAATAAGGTGGATTTTGACCGTTGCATCAGGGATAAGTTTTTATCCCACTCCAGGCACCTGGAACTCTTCCAAGCGCCCCGACCAAGGCTATAAATACAGCCTTGGTCCAGAAACTTTAGAACAATAAGCATT
This sequence comes from Zingiber zerumbet, assembly GCA_037833815.1. Lineage (NCBI taxonomy): Eukaryota > Viridiplantae > Streptophyta > Magnoliopsida > Zingiberales > Zingiberaceae > Zingiber > Zingiber zerumbet. The sequence continues at coordinate 15,327,615 of JBBMJZ010000027.1, forward strand.
TTCTGTATACAACACTTGTGCGCTTCCATTGTTAGTTTAGCTTCTCATTTTTTGTGCTTGAATGTTGTAAGAGGTTTCTCCGCTTGAAGGAGATACCTATAGAGCTTCAACTTCCTTGGATTAACAACCTCCCCAATTGTAATCAAGTAAACTCCTGTGCCTCGTTCTTTAGTTTATTTCTTTACTTTATTATATGCAAGTGTTACTTTAAGTCGAGGAAGGTCTTTGTTTTTTATTTGTGTAGGGCTATCCAACCCCCCTTCTAGCCGGCCCAATGGTCCCAACAGTTACATCTTCATATATATCCTTAATTAGTTCAATATATGTTACGCTAACACATCTCTTTTCTAGAATTCTCTATAAAATTTCTCCTGAGACTCTATCACAAGTTTTTCCTAAGTCAATGAATACTGTGTATAGATTTTATTTTTGCTCCCGATATTTTTTAATTAATTGTCTAAGAATATGTCTATCTTCTATTGTCAACCTTCTAAGTATGAATCCAAATTAATTTTCGGTCATCGTAATTTCCTTCTTTAATCTTTTTCTATTTTTTTCCAAATTTTATGGCATGACTCATTTGTTTAATACCCCTATAGTTTGAATAATTTTGTACGTCTCCCTTGTTCTTATATAAGGAAACTAGAGTATTTATCCTCCATTGATCAAGCATTTTTTTCATTTTTAATATCATGTTAAATAATTTTATAAGTTATGCAATACCTTATTTCACTCGATACTTCCATACCTCTATTAGAATATCATCTGGTCCAATGCCTTTTTCATTGTGCATCCTACTTAAAACTTATTCTACTTCCGAAGTTTGAATTCTATAATAAAAATTTAAATTTTATATTTATTTGAACTACTTAAATTATCTAAGTTAAGTTAGTCATCTAAACCTTCAATAAAAATATGATAATACATCTTCCACTGCTCTTTTATTTTTCCATCATTTACTATTACCCTATTGCATTCATCTTTAATACATTTTATTTGGATAAGATCTCTTGTCTTCCTTTCTATCACTTTAGCTATTCTATAAATATCTCTTTCCCCTTCTTTTGTATTCAATTTTTGATACAATCATTTAGAAGTTTCATTATTTGCTTCATTCACTACTCTCTTAGCTTTTTTTCTTAGTTATTGTATATTTTTTTAAGTTTTCCTCATTCTTACAAATATATAATTCCTTATAAGCTATTCATTTTTCCTTCATTTTCTCTTATATTTTCCTATTCCACCAGCAAGATTCCTTACTTAGTGGTGCATATTCCTTTGACTCACCGAGTACACTCTTAGCTACTATTTTTAACTTTGATATCATCTTATCCCATATCATATTATAATCACCATATATTTTAACTAATATTTGTACTCCTATCTTCTCCTTAAATATATTTTATTTCCCATCCTTTAACTTCCATCACTTAATTCTAAGAGTCGTATATATTTTCTTTCTATTGATACTATGTTTGAGATGTATATTCAACACTACCAGCCTATGTTGGGTAGTTAAGTTTTCTTCAGGGATGACCTTACAATCTTTATAAAGTTTTCTTTCCTTCTTCCTAACCATAAGAAAGTCAATTTGCGATTTATTATTCTCACTTTTGAATGTGACTAAGTATTCCTTTTTTTTCTTAAAAAATATATTAGTTAATATAAGTATAAATATCCCGAGTTGATTTTGATGTGGTAAACCAAGTCAAGTTAGGTATGTAGGATAGAAAAGACACTAGAGGGGGTGAATAGTATTCATCAAAAAACTTGATTTGAAACTAAGTTACATAGCAGAAAACGGAAGCAAAAAAATAATGCTAACACAAGTTGGGTTTACTTGATTCGGAGCCTTCGATGACTCCTACTCCAAGGCCCGCACTCGTCGAGTGCTTTCATTTGGAAATCCACTATCAGTTCGTAAAAAGTGTTATAAGAATTTGTTACAAGAACTTAAAATAAAGGTTACCGACAACCAGGAAAATAAGAAAGTCTTGATCGCAAATTGTCGGAGGAGCATCACAGCATCGTAAGAGCTTTTTCAAAGCACCAAGCAATAAAGAAACTTGTAGTAGTTGTTGTTTTGAAGCTCCTAGTCGAAGGCTTTTAAATAGGTCCATTCCGGGTACCTGGAGCCCCTTTGGGCGCCTGGACCACGTGGTTAGGTCAGTCGACGCACTCCATATCAACTTGTGGATACAGTTTTGGGTCTGGGCACCCAACCCCCCCCCCCCCCCCCAGGTAAGCCTGCTCTGAGCACCCAGACCAGCTACGGGCGCCTGGACCCCTTTTCTTCAGCAACTTCTTTCCTGTAGAAGAAGGTTAGTCCAGGCAAAAGAAAAAATATTTTCCCTACAAAATAGAGTTAGCACAAAATAATAAAATAGTCAAGGTCTTAGTTTAGGCTTTCCAAATGGACCTAAGCTAGATCGACGCCTACAGTTCCCTCAACAGGGAACACGTCCTCACTGGATCTCTCCTCCAGTTGCTTACCTTTACTTACCAACTGCAGTCACTTGACTTGCCTCTGACCCACTAGGTCTTCCCGCCAATTGTCAGGTCCACAGACTCAACTAGACTTCGGCCGGTTGTCAAGTCCCGTGGATCTAACCGCCCTACAGACATATCTGGACTTCCCACCAGCTATCGGGTCCCACAGACCTAGCTGGATTTCAACTTGGTGTTAGGTCATTTAAACCAGTCAACTTCTGCACACTTGGTAAAAAGGTTAGACCAATAACACATCTAAATTTAACCTATTTGTCATATTTCAAAACCAGATTATTAGTACAACCTACACTAATAAGGTCTTGTTGTGTTTAATGCATTGTGTTTAAGTGTGTAGGAGTTTAGGAACACAGGAAGTCAAGAGGAAGATGGGGCTAGTGAGAAGGATGGCACGGGAAGGAATTGACAGGCTTGGTGCATCCGAGGGATGAGGTGCTACGGAAGAGTACATCGGTGGACAAGAAGGGCGTATACGACATTCGAGGGGTGAGAAGCCGAGGAGAAAGTCTGCTCAAAGAAGATCGGAGTTGAGTTCAGATAAGTTCAATTTTGAACGACTAGAGCATCACTCGAAGTGCCTCCATTATGATTAAAGGTGCCTCAGGTGTTACTGTTGAAGTTGCCCAAAAAAGGTGTGGAGACACCTCCATGGTGTCTAAGGCGCCTTAAGCGAGATTGAAGGCACCTCAAGCAAAGGGGCCTCCAAAGACATTAAGGCGCCTCCATTCCTACAGAGTCGTTGGTTAGCCGTTGGCTAACCGTTGAAGGGTGGATAATGTTTTATCCACTTGGAGGCATCCTAGACCTCTTTTGAGAAGCCTCCAAGTGATGAATACCAATGGCTAATTCATCCTAGAAGGCTATAAAATGTCTCCTGGTGCTAAGAATAAATAAATAACTCTTGTATTTATTTTCCTAGTCTTTTCTTAGATTAAAAAGTGTGTAAGAGGCTATTCCACCTTCAAAGAAGGAGTTCTTTTAGTGAGCTTTTCAACTGCCTTGGATTAACAACTATCTAGGTTGTAACCAAGTAATTCTTGTATCTCTTTTTATTTTATGAGTTGTTATTTTTATCTGATTAACTAACTGTGTATCCTTGCCTAAGTTGAATAGCAAGATATTTTTTTAGTCTGATTTCAAGGTTATTCACCCCTCTAGTCAGCCTAATGCGAACCTACAATAAGGTTATATGCGATCACAAAATCTAATATAGTTTTCCCTTCCTCATTTTTCATTCCAAACTCATAACTCCCATGTACTCTCTCATATTCCTCATTTTTCACTCCGACATGCCCATTTAGATCACCTCATATTAAAATCATTTCATTTGGTAGAATGTTTTTAATATTTCATCTAAGTCATCTCAAAACTATGATTTGGTAGTTTTATATAATCCTACTTACGGTGCATATATGATAATGATGTTCACAGTTTTTTTGCTACTATTATCTTAAAAGTATCCACATCAACTACCCTATCCAAAGATTTTATCCTAAAATTTGGATAGAGTAGCTAAAAAATATTTACATCAGCTACCCTATCTATTCCCTAAATTTAGATTTAATGAATAATGATTCTTTAAATTTAGGGAATGAAATCTCTACCCTAAAAGTAAAATAATATTTCTTTTCAATCTCTCCTTTCACTCATTCTTTTCAATCTTCTCTCCTTCTACTCATTCTATAAATATAATAATAAAAACTAGAATAAAGAGAAAAAATAATAAAAAATTAAAGATAATATAAATTTTAGGGTAGTTGATGTAGTGTATAGTGAAAAGTGATTGTCTAAATTTAATAAAGTGAGTTAATTATTTACCCTAAATTTTAGAAATAGTGATAGGGAAACTGATATGGGTGCTCTAAGAGTTATAATTCTATCATCTTTTCTAACTATTTCTACAACTTTATTCTTTAATAAACTATCTACAATAATACTTACTTCATTTCTTGTTTTACTCTTTCCTATGTATCATAACTTAAATCCAAGTTCTCTATCAGTTTTGCCTTTTTGCTTATCCATTTTGTCTCTTGTACACATAAAATAATTCTTCTTCTCCTAATCATAGTATCTACTACCTCCATTGATTTATCAGTAAGAGTTTCTATATTTCGTGTTCCAAATTTTAGATTATTAGTTTTCCTATTATATTTTGTTCTTATCCAACGTATGGTGTGAGAACTCTTGTTTATTTAACACTACACCCAAGTTTTCATGGAGATGTAGCAGTCCTTACCGATACGTTATAGTTGGACCATGCAACGAGAACTCTTACATATTTAGCACTATACTCAAGTTCTAGAGATGTAGCGGTCCTTGCCGAGATGTTATAGTCGAACCCTACAACACGTTCCTTCTGGGGAACAACCTAGCACTAGCACAAATAGTTTAATGAATATATTCATTGAATATTTGTCATAGTTTTAACGTTGGCTGATAGCCTAACTTAACCCTCCTTTATTTAGTTTGTGATCAATCATGACTAATTAGTCACGGACGAAATTTTACAAAATGAGATGGAAAGGAAAAAAAATATATCAATAATATTAATAAATAAATAAATAAATAAATATACCAATTAAGAAATAAATTTATGTATTGTAGAATAGAACTTCATCTAAAATTTTGATATATTAAAAAGGAAAGAGTTGAATAGTCTTATAAATTAATACATATAATTAAATAGGCTAGTGAAAAATAGTTTGATAAATAAAGATTTCGCTATCAAGGGTCCCGATAAAAGATTTATTATACATAATTTTACCTTACTTTTTAATTAAATAGACTAATGTTGTCTAATTATCAAATGAGATGGAAAGAAAAAAATATCAATAATAATAAATAAATAAATATCTGAATTAAGAAATGAATTTATGTAGTGTAGAATTGAATTTCATATAAAATTAAGGAATACAATTAATGAGGAATAAAGGATACGTGATAAGTATAAAAAAGAAACGGAATCGGCACCTGAATTAATTGAAAAAGTGAATCACATTTATTAACGTGCGCGCGTGCCGACATGTTAAGTTTTATTTGCCACAATGTTAAGTTTTATTTGCGTTAAAATAAATTGGTCTTTAAAGTGTTAAAAATAATGAGCCTTAATTTTATTGGGCCCCACGCATATACAGGCCACTGTCGATCTCCACCTCCAGCAATTGTGTGTCCGTCTTCTTCTCGAATTGCTTTGGAGGTAGTTAGGGTAAGCATGGCGGCGTTCTCCCCCTTGCAGCAGCCGCAAGAGCACGGTGGGGCCGCTGCTTCCGGCGGAGGAAGATTAGAGATTACGGCAGAGACGAAAGGAGGAGGAGCATGGTGGAGGCAGGCGGTGGCGGCGCTGATAGATGAGGAGGAGGCCACCACGCAGCTCTGCTTCGCCTTCCCCATGATCCTGACCAACGTCTCATACTACGCCATCACCCTCATCTCCGTCATGTTCGCCGGCCATCTCGGCGATCT
>JBBMJZ010000027.1:15337360-15353933 GCA_037833815.1 Zingiber zerumbet
CCTCTATGTTCGTCCGGTCGCACACTCATCCGGTCGCAGCTCGCTCAGCCTTTACGTTCGTTCGATCGCACGCCCGTCCGACCGTAGTTCGCTCGGTCGCTTGCTCGCTTGCTCTCTCGGCCGCTCGGTTACTTGGTCTGCGACTCACCCGTCCGGCCGCTCGCTCGGTCGGCCAGTCACTCATCTGGGTTCAACACTTGGCAGAAACCAGCCCTTGCTGATAGCCTGAAATTATCTACTCAGATCATCTCGACAGATAAGTTAAATTTAACTTGATGTATTTAAATTTAACTAATTCCTAAAATTTTTAATAACAGATTATTTTGTCCAACAGAACTAATTATTATCATTCTTTAAATGTGTCAAACAAATGTTTTATAGATAAAGTATGTGTTTCAAATACTTTCCATGTTACTAAGATGATAGTAAATGAGAATTTGGATGAAATTATTGAATTTCATAATAGGTAATTCGATTATTCAATTTTATTCAATTTCATATTAATATTCAATCATGTTATATATATAACTAAATATTAATACAACATTCATTTTAAAGGTTGTTATCAATTACAAGACCCCAAATTCAATCCGTATTATTTTAGCGTCATCTGCTTAAACAATTTTAGAAGAACTTTTGACTATAAAAGACTATTTATGAAAATAATGAGGTCTAATTGATATTTTACTCTACATTTCATTGTGATTTTACTCTGTGTTTTGTTAGATAGCAAAATCTGATATATAATATATTATTATCTATAATTTATGTGAAATAGGATTACATTTCTACAATTTTATATTGTACTTGTAATCGATTTTGTTTGTCTGCCTATTGGTTGAGAGTTTTTGGATTTATACAAGGATCATAGGTGTAGAGGCTTAAGAAAATTTATCATATTTATCATGCAAAAATATCCAAGGTCACTTTGGTGGATGATAATTTTTATTGTGAAAGGTGTGACCATTTTGGCATGATTGGAAATTTGTGATTTGTTCAATTAATATAAGATCATCTTCTATAATGTGTTATTTATTAAAGTAATCAGTGTATCCTTATGTTTTGATATTTAGGCAAAGAGTTTAAGTTAAAATTTACATCTGTATTTGATATGCACTGTTAAGTATGCAGGTGACAAGTGCAAGGAAAGACCAAGTGTGATCTTGGTAAAGGTGAAGTCAAGTATAAGAGTCTTGGCGATGTAAATCTAAGCTTGAGACTTGGCCATGTAAGTCTAACTGTCCAAGTGTAACTTGGCAAGGTGAAGACTCGGAGTGAGGGGCTCTTGGCAAGGATGAAGACCCGGAGTGAGAAGCTCTTGGCAAGTGAAGTCCCGGGAGCAAGGAGCTTCTTGGCAAGGATGAAGACTAGGAGGTAAGAAGTCTCTTGGCAAAGGAAGACCCGACAACAAGGACAAAACCAAGAAAAGTTCTTGAAGGCAATGCGTAAAGGATGGGAAAACATCCAAGGGACACAAGGCTGATGGAGGAGGTTAGACGGCAAGATCAAGGTTGTACGGGCGAGGACGAGTACATGAGTGATTTTACTCGGGGGTAAAAACCCAAGTTAGGGTTTTGCCAGTCAACCGGTAAAGTCACCAGTCAACTGGTCCAGTCGACTAGGCAGTTGACTTGGAGCGAACATAATGCTTCTATTTGCTCAGCCCATGAAGACCAGTCGACTGATCCATGATGAGCAGTCAACTGACATCGAGCCGTTAGGTTGTACAGTTGAATTACATAGAGGTCAATCGACTGGTAAGTATAACAGTCAACTGGTGGCGAAAACACAAGTTGGGTGTTTCCTCTCAAGCTTTATATAATGGAACTCAGATTGGTAGGATTGGATGACGAAATTAGAGGTGGTTAATTCATAATAAAATCTCTAAAGCTCAGATTAATCCAAGAGTTCTTGATCAAGTTTATATTGAGGTTTTCCCACCAACACGGAGGATTGAGCTAGCCGAAGTTTCGAGGATAAATTCACCGATAGATTGAGAGATCATCCACCTTATAGATAGCCATGAAGTAGGAGCATCATCTCCGAACTACATAAACAAACGTGTTAAGGTTTATTTCCTTTGTTCTTATCTCTAGGGTTAGCTTTCATATTTAATTGTGTGTATTTCCATTGAGCTAACAAATATAGGAAAACGAATGAAGTGGGTAATCATCTATTTACCCCCTCTAGTCGATGATCAAAGTCCCATCATTATTTTAATGCGATATATTAGGAACTGACGACGGGCGCATGGTATTTACCCCCAGGGCATAGCGCAGACGGTGGGCGCATGGTATTTCTGGCGTAATGGTCAGGGGTCGATTCTCAGGAACTGACGACCTGGGATTTACCCCGCCATACGCCTATGGCCTGTGTACCTGCATGAACCTCCCTCCATATCCGTGGGGCCGGCACTAGGAGGACTGCTAAGGTAGTGGATATACCTTTTTTTAATGCGATATATTAGGATTTATTTAAAAATTTATGGTTTGATAGGTTCAAGATTTAAGTCAGAGTTGTAGACAATACTAAAAATACTCTTTTCCTACTTTGGGATAGAGAGTAGGTTGAACTTATTGAAAAAATAACTCTTGGTTGAAGGGCCAAAATGAAAAATAAGATTTTTCATCATCGATTTTAAATATATATTTTTTAATTTTTCTTAACCTATTAAAAATCTACATAATATTTGAGGACTTCAATTTATTTAAGAAAGTTTTTCAAAATTTATAATTTTTTATTTTCTAATTGTAGGATTTATAATTAATTTAGTCTATTTGTATTTTAAATAATCTTTTTTCAAAGTGATTAAAAATTAATATTTTATAAAAAAAGAATTATCTATGTCACGTAGTATTCCTAGAGGTCGATCGTAATGTAAATTATACAGGAAATTTATATCCGACTGAACGAGAAGAGTGTGGGAATTTTTTTTTTTTTAAAAAATTATTTATGTCTTCGATCTCTGGAAGGATACAGTGGGCTTCATTATAAAATCGTGTGGAGTCCCTCTTATTTTTTTCTTCTTCCATTTCACGTTGGAGTTTGCACTTTTATTTTGATGAAAGGACGTGACGGAAAGATCTGTAGTTTGAAAGGGCTAGAATGTAATTTTGGTTTAACATAAAAGGTAATTTTTGTCCGAGTACACGGCGGACATTGTTTAAAGGCGCCGTGGTTTTTCTTCGCTGTTTTGCCTTGGCAGCCTTCGTCGCCGCCGCCGAAAGATGCCGGAACCCTCGCCGAAGTCGGACCGTGCTTCTCCCTCACTTCCATTGCAGGTTGCTGATTCCCTGGCCGACGATTGCGTGCCCCCGGAAGAGGATCGAAGGGAGATCGGAGAAGAGGGCGAGAGAGTGGCGGAAGAGGAACGAGACGAGGGGCGGCGACGCGATGACGAGGTCAATGGTGTGCCCTTTTATCCATCCGTTTCTCTTCTATGTTTTAGAATCTTTTGGACCCATTTCGTGATTTTGGTTCCTGGTTTCGTTCCTTTCCCGCATTGGATTTTGATGTTTCTGCAGGAGATGATACTTTGTAGTTGTCCTGATGCATCCACTGAGCATATTGAAGTTGAGAAGCAACGATTTCTCTCAATTTTTTATGTACGGGATGATTTAGAATTCTTGGAGGGTTTATGCCCTTTTGCCTCACCTATTGGCGCACTTTTAGTTTTATGTCGTAGCTATTTTTGCTTAGATTTTGTCATCCGATGGCATGGATATCTCTAGTGTAGGGCCTTGTTGCGTTCTTTAGCAATTTCACCTGTCCCGATGAAGATCTAGTGATCTACACTACTCCACCCTGTTTGGGTTTGCGTAGCACCGTAGATGGCTTGCGGATGGATGAAAAAGTTAACTTTTTTGTGGGGGTGTAAGATTTTTACATCCCTCCTATGTTTGCTTTTCCATCGCTTGCCCATCATAAAATTTAATATAACATATTTATATATTAAATTCCCCCTTCATGAACCCACACTACATAAGAAGAGACATGTAGCATGAATGGTTACCCCATAACATGCTCGCCTTGGCCTTCCCTGATTCTTATGTGGGGTGGAGATGAGGTGTTAATCCACGTACATCCCTAGTAAGCACATAAATGGCTCGTATTTTTTAAAGGTAAATTAATTATATTTGTAACAACTAGGTCCAATGAGAATGGGAAGTTGGGAAGTGATCATTGGGGTTGCGGGTTCAAACATGGTGTGACTCTTGGTAAGCTTCTAAGGCATTTGGGTAGGAAAATCTAGGAACATATATCAAAGCTGAGAAAATGTGACTAGCAATGGGGGTTACTTGCCTTAAATGAATTAAATTTGCATTCCCTTAATAATTTGGCTTTTGTTAGAATTGACTGATTTCTCTATAAGGACTCTTTAGTTAAGCTTTAAGTGGGCTTGGTGTGGAGTAATGTGTAACCATTTGGAAAGCTCCTCACTTTGGTTTTGAATTCCACAATGAGATAAAACCATGAAGTTGATATATATGATACAGACTCTGCGGACAATGCATGAATGTTACTAAGTACATTGCATGTTACATACTAGTATCTGAGAAGGATCCTTCTAATATGATGTATGGTTTGAGGATGAACCAACTGAAGATGGTGGGGTTGTAATACTCTAGTTTCTTGAGGGTAGGGAATGATCAACAAGCAGAGAGCAACAAGGTACGTTTCTTGATAGGCTTCAAGGCGCAAGGAAAAGGAATGTGTAGGAGGAACACACGTTGAAACAAGAAAAAATGTACTAAACCATGAGTACAACTTGCCTTAAATGGATTTCTCAACAATGAAATGTCTTTTTGTAATATTTGTTGGTTTCTCTTTAAAAACTCACGCAGTTAAGCATGATACATGTGAAGCAATTCCAGAATGAGTAATCATTAGGAAAAACTATGAGAATAATATGTGACATTGGCCGAAGTAGGCAACACTTCAATGTTGCTAAGTAAATGATGTGTTACAATATTGGCGGTAATATATAACATGATGTGCTAAAAATGTAAATTTATATTTATCTTACAATATTTTAAACTATGGTTTAAATGAACTATATATATATATAGTAATTTTATCCCTGGTGACATCCGTACGTGACGCGCATGAAGTTTCCGCCAGTGAGTTCCGAGGAAGGGCGCATTGGGTCTATTACACGCATTCTTATCTTGTATTTTGCAAGAGGTTGTTTTCGCGATTATATAATATATTAAATTAATCAACTTAAACAATAAAAGTAAAATCTACATCTACTTCTTAGCAGTAAATTAAACATTCTTAGTAATTAATAATTCCAAATAAACATTTTGCATATGAACCTTAACAATAAATAATGCAGAATGCAACATAAAAAATGCATATTAACCAACTTATATAATTCATATAAAAAAATTGTACACCGATGCATGAAGCTCCCGCCAATGTGGAGTTAGGGGAAGAATCTATTATACGCAGCCTTACCTACTTTGCAAGTAGTTGTAGGTCGCACAACAACAACTTTACCGGTTCGCTAAGGCTCCCCTTCCAACTTATATAATTCATATATGAATGATATATTATATGTTTCTTTAAGCAACACAACTACTGTTTCTTATTTGTTAATTTAATAAAATTATTTGATTATTTAGATATTAATTTAGGCATATCTTGATGTGATTTGGACTTTAAAAGCCTAGGGATGGTTTCAGCCTATATAATTGTTGTACTACTTTCAATGGATTCGATTTAGACCCTTACTCTAAAATGCATGTGGCCCCATAAGTGGTTTATGTTGAAGTTTTTTCTAAATAACAAGCCTTGCTAGAAATAAATAATTAACTAAAACTAGATACGCATTATTAGAAGTTAGAACTTAGAGGATGCATATCATCTTACTTAATGAAGATTTGTCGTAACTTTTGACTAAATAAATATTGATAGCATCGTGCTTAATTATTAATACCATAGTTGTTAGAATTGTACATATAGTTTTGGATAGTAGAATCATGGCATAGAATTGTAGGATCCTATAATTTAATTAAATATATTATAATTATAACATTTACATCTATCATACATAATAACTTTCATTTTAATATGTTGTATTAATATGAACTTTTTACATGCATCATTCCATTCTCATGAAGCATAAATAAAATTAAATGCGTTAAGTTCTTACTTATTGTTCTTTCTTCATTAGGCAAGTAGTAACTTCATATCTATAAAGATAAATGATAATTATAAAATTGATGAAAGTGACAATTTTAAAAGAGATTCTTCTATTTATGACTTAATAAGAATCTTATATAATCAGTGTTCTAAATGGCGGTTGAAGCGGCCGCCTAGGCGGGAGGCTGGCATCAACCGCACCGTCTCAAGCAAAGGCGGTGATTTATGCGGTAACTCACCTCCTTCCGCCACTGCTGCGCCTAGAACCACCACCGTTGCCTCCACTGCCGCAATTTTACCACCGTGACAAGTCCGAACATGTCACTTGGGCCCAACGATGTGTCCAAATGTGTCGCGCAAGCCTGAACTCATTGTGCGAGCTCAGTGACGGGTCGGAATGCGCCGTCGTGACCGGTGACGCTTCCGGGCAATGCATCGGACTCGTCGCCTAACCAAAACAGGGTACGCAGTTTAATTAAACTTTAGGTTAATAATTTTAATCAACTCTAACTATAATTGAGATAATTTAAATAGACTTAATTAAAGTCTAATAAAATTATCTCATTATATATAATTATTTTATTTTTTATTTTTAAATATTTAGATTAAATTTTTTTATCATTGTCTAGGCGGTCGAGGCGGTAGGCAGTTGCTAACCCCCCCACCACCAACCTACCATCATTTACAACATCGTATATAATTAAGAACTTGCTCAAACAAATGATGGCACAAAAAAATAATTGTTATATTAAATGTTAATTTTTAGGATGTCTAATTGGACCTAAATATGTCCTATAATTGTCGGGCATGTTGGGACCTAGATCTTACGTAAAGTAAACATAGAATCGGATTGTAGATTCTTAATGTCCTGAATGATTTCAAATGCTATTTGAGATCAGTTCAGTAAAACTACAAGATCCCAAGGTTCGGACTGCTATCTTAAGTGTATCACAATAGCTAATATGAATTTGACAATAACCAATGTTTGAGAAGAATAAAGCTTGTTGATGGATACATAGAATGAGAATGAGAGAACTTGATAGTGACTTAGATATCATGATACGTCTAAGTTGTCTACCATTTGAGTACAATGAATTTCTATATCGAATTAATTTGATGAGGAAATTTTTTATTGCCCATTTCTTTTCAATTCTTAATGGGTGAAATAAAAAAATATTTTGTACCTTTTTCATCAATGGAAGATACAAATCTATATTTTTTATGATTCAATGTCAACTTACACCAACTATTCTATTATGTTATTGAAAATATGATATTATGTTACAACATTTTAGATAACAAAACTATTATGGATAAATTAAAAGTATTTTTAATGTATTTTGTAATTTCTATGCCAAATATACTATCCACAATTTGATATGATGTAGGATTCGAAGGTTCACTAAAATAATTCATCAGATGAACCTAAAAGACAACCTTATGATTTGTTGGTCATTTGGTTTTAAGTGCTAGTTGCAGATTACTTTGTATTACCTCACTCTTATCTAATTCACCTTTTTTTTGTTTAATTATATAAGTAATTTTAGATATATTTGCTAATAAAGACTCCATATGCATTTCATGCCCATATAATATACTATTGGCCCTATGTATTAGTATGATCATTGACTATCTATATATACTTTAAAAACCATGGTTGCCACCGGAGCAATGGTGCAATGGTTAGACCCTCTAATGAATAACCAAAGGATCTAAGGTTCAAATTTCAGCTGTAGCGCACTGCAAGGGATTTTCCCTCCGGTGAGAAAAGAATGCTAGCCGTCTAGATGAGCCTCCATGGGCACTTCCCGATTTACCTAGTGACCGGTGGAAAACTTTCATGGGGCGGCTTGGTTACCCCTAGGATTGGTCGATTCACAAAGCTAGATATCCGGTGCTAACTAACAAAAACCATGGTTGCCTCCCATATGCATCATATCCTTTTTATTTTCAAGTCAGACTTCTCTATCTTTAATTTTTTTTAGCTAAGCGCGTTGGTGACTTGTTTTGAGAAACCAATAGCTCTACCACTACTATTGATCCTCATGGCTCCATTATAGTAACTATAGTTGTCAAAATTGGCTAACATTGATACAAATCACCTGTAATTTACCTACAAATGAGTTAAATTCGATGGAAAATATATCAAAATGATTGAAATTTGGCTAAATCAAGAGTGGAAGTATGAGATCTATTCAAATTTAGTTGAAATAAGTTGAGTTGGAAACTCAACGATTTAACAAACCTCTTGCTTGTCTCGGCTCGGTTTCTAGCAAATGTGCACAAGACGATGAAAGACTCTTCTTTACCCTCTTCGATTCCAATTTAAATTTCTCAGCATCGTCACCACTCAAGATTTTCACAAGATCGATAACTCAACCTTGCTATTGCTTATAAACAACCACAAGTTAGATTAAGTGCCTCATTTTTATTCTCAAAACAGAATTGAGAGAAATTAATGCTAATTGACAGAAATAGTATAAAAATATTTGTTGTGATTTAAGTCTCAATTAAGTTTCCTATTTTGTTGAATTTTATTTAATTAATATTATAATCTTATTCAATTTTATAGTGATAGATTTTTAACATTTGCTGTTATAGAATTTGATTTTATTATTTGTTATAATATATTTGTGTTTTTCTTACTTTCATATTAGTTAAATGGTAGTTTGGTGCACGAAGCTCCCTCCAACGCAGGGTCTCAGGAAGGATCGAACCGCATTAGATTTACTGTACATAACCTTATCCTGTATTGTAAGAGGTTGTTCCATGACTCGAACCTATGATCACAAGGTCACACAGTAACAACTTTACCGTTACGCCAACGCTCCCTTCTGCGTTCATATTACTAGATAATATTTATTATTTATTGATGATCTAGTGTGTGTATGTGTGTGTATTTGATAATGATAATAATTAATAATGTCATTATTAATATCGTGATAATGATAGTAATAAGTTATACATTGTTATATGATATTTGGTGAAACATAATGTACAATATTATTATGAGTGAACACAATTTGTTATTTTATATATGAACCTTTCTTTTAATTTTTCCCTTAATGTTTCATAATCACTAGCCCCCACTCATTTATAACAAGTGATATTAATGGTTCTTTTACCATCTGAGCTTTTTGCTGATACCAATTTTGACAACCATCTTAGTTACATTGGAAATTTCTATTTTTGAATTGCTGTTCTTTTAAGCCATTTCCTTGACGATGTTTGACCATCTTTCTGGTTGTCCTTTTAATGTAGATACAAGCAAAAAACAGGAAGGCTGTTGCAAGAATCCAAGGTCAATTTCTTCCAATTCTGAGAGATCTTTTGTCAATTCAAAACAGGAAGGCTGTTGCAAGAATCCAAGGTCAATTTCTTCCAATTCTGAGAGATCTTTTGTCAATTCATCAAATTCTCATGCCCAGTATTTTAGGGATGGTGATCTTGGCAATGGTTCTCCATCTAAGTTGCATTACAAAAAGACATCTGAAGACAAAAATGAAGAGCTCTGGTAAGGTTCTGGACAACACGTATTAGTTAACTCAAAAATAGTTTCTACAACCAACTTTGCCACAGATATTTATTAAGGTTAGGGTCGACAATGACAATCCGGAGCTGATTGCAGTGACGGGTCCCTTTATTAGTTAATAGAAGAGTATTTTTAGCAAATAATATGATGGTTGTATGGAAAGGAAACATTAGATTGTCCTACCAAAAAGGATACAATTCCATATTCTGATACATCACAGCTAAATGTTATGTTATTTATAATAGTGAGCTCCTTTCACATATATTGGAACTCATATTTCACGCATATATTGGAACTCATATTTCACAGCGTGATTATTGAAGGACTTACATTTGGAAATTATGCTAGATTACTAATTACAATATTCAACTCCACACAGAACAGAAACTCATACTTCACGGTTAGACAGTATATCTTCTGTTTATCTATTTATGTTGCTTTCTCCCTTTTATATCAATGCTTAGATAGTAATCCTAGTCTGTGTCTTTCTCAGTCAACCCAAAAAAAGGCCATGGAGTTCTCCTTTTATTCAGCATGAAGGTGAAAATAAAAATCCTGCAATTGTTTGCGATTTTTTTGCTCAAGGTTGGTGCATCAAGGGAAGTTCTTGTAGATTTCTTCACAAGAAAGAGGTGGTTGGCAACTCTAGTCTGGAGACACAGGAAGGTAAGGGTACTGCTGACAATTCCATTGATTGTCAATGCTAGTAAATGATGTATCTAGAATTTTATTCTGAGTATGAAGGAAAACTTATTGATTTACCATGTTTTAAATGTTTGACAAATGGAATTTTACTTGATTCAATAGGCATATTGGACATGCCAATTTCAGAATATTCAACAAAACCAGATTTCCATTTACAAAGGTCTCTTGTCCGGACATACGGCAAGGAAATGCACGGATTGTCTCAATTCAAGAGCCATGATATTCTTCATGCATCAAAGAACTTTTCTGATGAGCATTTTCAATCTGGCAGTGGTAGGACATCTGCTCTCCTATGCGATGAAGACAGACAGAAATCAATGTTCCAAAGAAAAAACACAATAACAGGACTAATACCTATGGTTGATTTTACTGCTGATAGATACTCAACTAGTGGAGAGATTTCATCAAGACATTTTTCAAATGAACGAATGATGTACAAGGAAATGCCAATTGGAGATCATAGAAATGATGCACCTTCTTTGACAGAAAACTCATTAATTTCAGAATCTGTTTTGTTCTCTGGTGTATCATCTACACCAATCGATGTCCACAGAGATAGCAATGATGCCTATTCTTTTGGAGAAAAGCCAGATGACCTTTCTGGACAACATCGAGGGAGCTGCTTCACAATTCATGATTCTTCTTGTCTAACAAGTTTCAAGTCAAATTTTGACAACTCTACTTATTCAATTCGGGGATCTCCTGCAACTGAGTCACTTCATTCATTTGCTCAAGCAGGCACAAGATTTATTCATGGACTTCCAGTAAGTGATGAACGCGGAGATGTCCATACAATGTTAAACCACTGCAGCAATTTCACTACTTCTGGACAGCCAAATGTTGCTGGGGATTCGTTGTCTTGGCTGCAACAAAATCTTGAAGAGAACACTTGGGAAAACTCTATACCTTTTCAACCGTCATTTTCCTTTGCTTCTTTTATTGAATCCTGTTCCGATAGCCAATTTGATCCCCTTGGCAGCAACATTGGTCATCCAAAAGAAGTCACAACTCCTGTATTAGCTGGAGATTTTAAACCAGCTTATGATGCCAACAAATCTGCAAATTCTTTTACTTCTGCTAGCGACACAGGTACTGTGGCTCCTGGTCTCACCACAAATGACGAGAAAGGGGACATCCCTCGTATGACTGATCCTGCTCCTATTAATGATGCAAAAGTTGGCAATAACATGAGCGATGTAAACAATTTAGATAATAATATTATGGAATCAAAGTCAATGAAGATGGTTTATGCAGCTTTGGTGGACTTCTTAAAGGAATTGCTAAAGCCATGGTGGAAGGAGGGTCACTTGAGTAGGGATACCCATAAGTTGATAGTTAAGAAGACAACAGAGAAAGTCTTAGGTGCATTGCAACCCCATCAAGTCCCTAATAGCCCGTTGTCAATACAACAATATTTATACTCCTCCAGGCCAAAGCTTTTGAAACTAGTGGAGGTCTACTCTCTACCTTGGCAATCAAAACCTTACGTGTTATCTTTTTTTATATATAAAAAAAAATTCTATGTTTTTTTTTCGCAGGCCTATGTGGATAAATATACTAAATCCTGACATGACTGCTCTTCTCGTGGATCTGATCTCTTCTTTCGGTGGGTATTATAAACTTACATTCATGCTTGGCTGTTTATGGTAAGCATGCAAACCTTTTCCCCTCCATTTCGATTCAGTTTTTCCTGGATTATGTATACTTTTTAATTGTCAAAGTCATAGCGAGAAATTGTAACATTAAATTTGGAGTTGAGGAATGGCCAAAGGCCATGGATAATCAAGGATATTTCGTGTTAAATGGATACACATACCGAAGAAAGTTGGTTTGTGTTCTACTCGATGTTTTAAAGGGCATATGTAGACGTATTTAAAGTGTTTAAGTGATTTTAAATGTTAAATTAGAAGGGAAAAAGTGATTTGACCCGAAAAGAAATAAAAGGTCAAATCCGATATAAGAGGTTGTGTATTCTTATTAACTGTCAACTCTGCCAAGAATTGACCTTCGACGTTCGGGAGCAAGAAGATCATCTCAAGAACATGGACAACATTATGCCAACGTGCTTGCAACATCCAACCAAAGTCAACGCTCTCGTTTTCAAATTCTTGAACTCGTTCCCGGCTCCGCTCACGGCCAGGAGGAAGAGCAGACGACTTCTCCTTGAAGCTCAAGTTCCCAATGTCCATGGGGAGCGAGAGGAAGATCTCGGTGGATCCCCTCTCCTTGAAGCTTGTCGCCGAGGACGGAGGAGCTCCTCCGGCCGTCGACTCGCCCCTGTTCTTGCTTCCGCCGCTCGCGCAGCCCAATTTCTTCAGCGGCAGCCTCCAAGGAAGCTCCTTTAAATCGCCCAACTTGGCGCACCAGCGGCACCACTTCGCGGCCGTCACCAGCCTCGGTCGGCAGCACTCCCTCGCTCTCTCCCGCTTCGCCGCCGAGCAGAGGGCGGCGCTTTGCCGGAGCAAGTCGTGCGGCGAGGGGCGGTCCTCCGTGCCTTCCGATGGCTTCATTGACATTTTGTCGAGCAGAGAGAGCGCCGCTCGAGTGCCCCCCCGTCGCCAGCGGAGCCACTGTGTGGACTCAGGGGAACCACGAGCGGAGCAGCGGGTGAAATGTGGGTGCTTGTTCTTGCCCGGTTTGTCCCACAAGAAGAAGCAAATGAGCCTCCGGAATCGAAGCCAAATGGAGGAAGAAGGAGAAGACGAGGAGGAGGAGGAGGAGGAGGAGGAAGTAGAAGTCATGGAAGCGAGCCACGTGTCGAGGACGGTCTCCCTTGAGAAATTCGAGAACGCGTCGTGGAATTCGTCGTCGCCGGTTTCTGGAAGTCCCAGAGGCTCCTTATTCCACTTTCCGACTGAGCTGTTGGTGATCGGCCGCAGCGAAACGAATTCGCCGGTGAGGGCGGCGTTCGTGTTCGACGGCGTCGCCGGGAACGCGAAGACCGTACTGAAGCGGAGCTTGTCAAGGTTGGGGTCGAGCAAGTCGCAAGGGGCTCTTCTGTCGGACCGCCACGTGAGGTTCACGGCGACGGCGGCGCCCGTTTCAGAGCCGGCGTCGCCGTCGTCTGCTCCCATCACGCCGCGGTTGCAGAAGGCAAGAGAGGAATTTGATGCGTATTTAGAAGCACAATGCGCATAGGATACAAATCTTTGAAGATACGCATTTACTTTTTCTCCATTTTATATCCAAATCTGTGGCAAATTTTGCAAAAAAGAAGAGAAGAAGAATGTATCCCGCAGTAAATTGCATAAAAGAGCTTCCATATATTCCGCTCCTTAAGATAAATAAGAATTTTTATCACATTGGTAGAGATGGATCCTTTGATTTAAATAACTATTTTGATTTTGGGTAGTTTTATCTATAGCTTGATTCTGTTCTGAATCCGAAGGATCGAATATCCTACGTATTCTTATCTTTTCTGGAATTGATAAGATGGACCGTTTATTTTAAATTGGTCTCCAGAAATTAAATAGTAATTAGATAAAATATAAACCAACGAACTAAAATCTTTATACTATTAAATTCTTTTATAATTTTGTATAGGAATAACAGCAAAAACTCTCCCACGACATCTGGAATGTCACAAACTGAATCGATCGGTACTCAATGAAGAAGCCAAATTACATTCACGATGTCTCGAAACTCCACCAAAATACAAACTCCATCAACACGTCGATCGACGACGATCGATCACTTCTTCTTCTCGTTCACACGGTTGCAGTTGATCCTGACCTCCCCCTCGTCGTTGCCCTCCAGCACCAGCGTCTCCGCCAGGTTCTTCATCGACTTGGCGAACTGGTGCTTGAACACTCCTTCCTGCGACGCCAGCGCTTCCACGATGGGCTCCGTGCGCGAGTCGGAGGCCAGCAGCTGGTCCGTGCCCAGCAGCCCCATGTGCTGCTTCAGGTTCCGGTAGTACTCGTTGTCGAACTCGGTCGGCGTCGTGGGGTCAAAATCCACCTCCGTCGACGCCCGCCGGCACTTCCTCTTCAGGTAGTTCAGGTAGCGCGGGTCGATCGACGGGTCCGACTCCCCGGCCACGCCGCCGTAGTTGTACAGCCGGTGCTGGATCGCGCCGCACGTCGCTTTCCCGATGGTGTGCGCGCCTGATCCCATTCACGGACGATCCGTCAATTCCTAATAAACGTAATCGCTGGATGATCAAATTGGTCGGACCTGAGAGGACGACGAGGTCGAGGATGTCGAGGTCCAGCGATTCGAAGAAGTCGATCAGTTCGGTGATGCTTTCGCGGCCGGTGGGGACGGCCTCCGCCTCCTTGGCTAGGGAGACCCGCCCGTCCTTCCTGCCGTACACGTTGTCCCAGTACGGCCCGCCGGCCTTCAGAGTGGCTTCCCGGGCGGCGGCCACGAGGATGTCGGCGCAGGACACCGTCTCGGGGCACGTCTTCTCCAGCTCCGCCTTGATGTCGTCGATCACGCGGAAACCTCTCAGAGACGCCGCCGCCGGAGATCTCCTTTCGCCGCCGGTGTTGTTCAACAAGATCGACGCATCGCATCCCTGCGCGCAATGCCCGACATTAATTAACAAAAAGTTACAGAACAAGAGGGCTGAGCAAGTATGATCACGTTCACGTCTCTCCCTCTGTACCCTGACAGCGCAATCGAAGAAGAGGAGGTGGATGAGGCTGGGACTGAGGGAGGAGTCAAGAGAATGCCAGTAGTCAATCTTGCAGCCGACGGTCTCCTCAAACCTGGGGCAACTCCGTGAGTAGTAGTTTTTGGTCAGATATTCATCATCGTCCTCCGGAGGACCGGCAAGGGCGGCCGTGAGCAAGTAAGGGAGGAGGAGGAGGAGGATGTGAAGAGGAGATGACCTCATTTTCCGGTAGCAAGGATAGATTCGTGTTCTTGACTTCTCGTGAGGATTAGTTACGTTGTTGAATGATATATATATAGAGAGAAATCGGAGAAGAGGAAAGAGGAGGATCCGTTCGTGCATGCACGAACTAGAAGTCAAATTTAGTTGAAGAGGGGAGGAAGTAGTACGTGATGTGCAGTAATGTTTCTCCGGGAAGAAGTTCTTTGTTCTGTTTCTTTGTTTATTAAAGTCCATTCGCCGAGGAGGAGGATGACGACGTTGATATATGTATTATTAAATGATTTAACATTGTCGAGTCTAAATGAGCTTCTCGTTATATTTGATTAATTGGATTAAGGGAACGTTTGGTTAAATGATGAGAATGATTATAGGTATGGGTTTAATAGGAAAATGGAATGATAATGGGAATGAGAATAAAACCCATCTAGTTATATGAGTTTGCATGATTCTTAAAAATTTAGGAATCATTCCCAAATTATCATTCCCAAATCCATAAACCAAACACTATCTTTTACTATCATTCCATTCCTTCATTCTTAAATCTACCAACCAAATACCCCCTAAGTGTCTCGATGTCAAATTAGTTGGAAACACTCGAAATATAAATCTCTGTTGATTCGTGTTCTTCAAATCAAACAGGATCGGCCGCTTAAATAGGAAGAGAAACACCAGGTGTTATATGAATAGGACAAAAGTTGAGAAACTTTGGATAAAAATCACAAAATGGTCGGTGTCCTATATTTTGTTATTTTTTTAAAGTATTATTCCCATTATTATTATTATTTTCTATCTAAATTCTAAATCATTCAGTCATATTATAACCGCTATAATCTTATAACCCATATAGTTTCATATTCATTATAATATGAATATTTTTCTTAAATTATTTTTCTTAAATTTTGAAAATTCAAAAAAAAAAATTAAGTTAATATTTCAAAACCTTTCTAAGTTATCTTTCTAACTTAGTCATTTTTCAAACCTTAGTTATTCCAGAAAAATTATAAAAAATCATTCTTTCTAAGTTAGCTATTTTGAAAAGGATGTTTTACTTTATAACTTACCTATTTTTTTAACTCCCTTGAGTCAATCTGATGTGTGTTTGCATTCTCTTTGCATATTTTTTTTTGTATTTTACTTAATCCATACTTGTATTTGATGAATGCCAAAGGGGGAGGGTTAGGTGTTAAGTTAGCTAAACCAAAATTAAAAATATAAACTAACTTAAAAACCCCTCTAAATTACATGCATATATTTTTCACTAACTTAACCAGGTTGTCATTCTATCAAAAAGGGGGAGATTGTTGGTGCGGTTAGCACTAACGGTCTAACTCAGGTTTTGATGAATGACA
>JBBMJZ010000027.1:15357337-15369822 GCA_037833815.1 Zingiber zerumbet
CTTGTCTTTTTTTGGTTATCAAATTTTTTTTTTTCAAAGGCAATATTTTTTTAGGAAAAAAAATTAACATATATTAGGTGGGGGTCGACCCATTATCCCATTTGAGGCAACTTTATATTTATGAAGGATGATCTATTTTGGGTAAGTACTTTATACCCCTATTTGGTCGATTTAGGGAAGTAATCGAGTGAACTGAATATAATCAACTTGAGCTTGAGTTTTATTTATTAAATGTATTCATCGTGCGTGAGTTAATTCGAGCTTTTATTAAGTCTAAATGAGCTTAATAAATATAGATTATAAATTTAAATATTTAGTAAAAATTAAATTATATATTTAGATAAATTTAGAATATCCTTATTAAAATTTATAATGTTATTTTAATTAAAAAAATTTAATATATTTGTCTATAACTTTTATAAGTGAAGTGTAAAATTTATAAATTTAATTTTAAAATTATTATTTTTTTATTTAAAAGTTGATTTATGAATTTAATGAACATGTTTAGGAGCTAACGAACTGAATATTGTGAAGCTTGAGTTTAGTTTATTTATCTTAATGAGTCTCATTAAATAAGCTTTTATCAAATCGAATTTTAAATAATTTATAAACGACTTAATTAGGTTAATATGCTATCTCAACACCTTTTTAGAATTGGTTTTTTAGGTTTTATGGATATAAAGACATATAAATTCAAACATATTAATGAGAGGTGTACGGTGGATTGAATTTCAGATGGTGTGTATGGTGATTTGATCATAATTGTTATATCAGAAATGTCATGCCCTTATTGGTGATATATAAAACTTTTAGGAAGTCAAAAGGATTCTAGTAATGACTCATTCCTCATCATTTCGTTTTGTAGTTAGTGTATTCATTAACTCATTTGTTTTATATTTATATTTATATTTTAGTCATGTGAAATTTACATCATATAATTACTCACAAACAATAAAATATTTTTTAAGAATTTTAAAATAGTATTTATGTTTGTTCAATTCGCAGGGCTTATGCAATAGATTTTCAGGGAGAATGTCAATAAAAATATGATATAAAATAATATATAGCACATCATAGAATTTGCTTTACGCCGAAAGCTAGTGCGCACAATTTCGACTATGCCACGGCCTGTCTCTTGGTCTGTTTCCAAATTTAACCGGCAACTAAAATTCCTGGCACGCTCCACCAATCCACTAACTACACAAAAATATAGAGTACTCGCAGCATTATTCTTCAACGCATCCACAGACGCAGTCGAGGCTAAATAATGACTTAGGGAGCGCATCTGGCCGAGTACAGTTACATCATGCATGAGCTATATCAAATTTACTTGTACAAACGCACACACGCGAGCTGACATGGTGGTGGCTTAGCCATCAAATACATAGATACTACCATATTTGCAGGGATAGTAAGTGAAAACAGAGAGGTTCCAATTCACCATTAGCTGTTAAAATGGCTGAGCATCCACGGAGGCAACAAGCTACCACTGATCCTAACCTGAGTTTCCGCAGCGTCATCGCTGGCGCCATGGCCACCTCCCGTTCCTTGGTAACACCTGGATCATTAAATGTTTACTCCTGAGAAAATCATCATATCTTTGTAAAAAAAAAACAAAAGAGGAAAGCGTAAGCTTGTGTTTTGCGTACCCAATGTTTAGGATCGGTTGAAGCTCCACTATCGTGGGGACCGATGACGCGGAGCTTGCTTGGGCTTGTTGGGTTACAACCTTCACCTTCTGCTTCTCCTTCAGCTGGTTACATCACAAGAATGTTTCAGTGATTATCCGAATTTACTTTGGGTGACCGTCAACAGTGTGTTACCTCCTTCTCTAATTGTTTGTGCTGCTCACGAAGTGCTTTCTCCTACACATTAAACGGGGGGGAAAAAAAATGAAGACATGAATCTAAAGTATGCAATTTGTTGCAAGTGGAATGCCCGAGAGCATGCTTTTAATTAAGAATCAAAACAAGTGGGCATTTATATCATGAAGATAACCCCCAAAGCATAATACTTCTCATACCTGTACCCATGGCTTAATGATTAACTATCAGGACCTTTCACAAGAATAATTCGAAGTAGTCCTCATTCATAGTGCCCAAAGATCATAATCGTTTAGAACATTAAAAGGGTGTAAAGCATTTAGGAAATTTAATATCAGATTAGCATAATCTATCTCTTAAAACATATTACCTTCCGTTGAAGCTCCGCAATGGACTCAGACATTACTTGGTTCTGCAAATAGCATCAGCTTATAAAGTGTCTGGCAAATTTTATTTAGTATTTTAGATTGGAATGACTGTTAGTTATTGGTATTTAGTAATGACATTACCTTTCTTGATCTGATATGTTTCAGAGAAATTTCGAGCTGATGCTCTAATTGTTGGACTTCTTTCAGATTCAAGGATTCTAGTTGTTCTCCCATTAGCTGCCTGTGAAGTTGTGCTTATTCAATAAGTATGTCAACTGGTAAGCAATTCTTCTTTAAGCGGTTCAATTAGATTACCTTTGACTTTTAGTTAAAATTTCAATCTTAGCCTTAAGTTTGCCATATTCTTGACACCAATTTGCCTGCACAATGTCTATAACATATTTTTAATTGAACACAGAATGCTTGTTGGTTGAAGGTTGAAACTTCTCATTTGTAAAATGAAAATGTACAATAGTTCCATTAAAACACACTAGTTTATGGGCATAAAATAAATGCTCACAGAAGAGACAAGGCTACGAAGCATTCACATTCAAGAAATTAGTAGTACTTAACTGATTAGTGAAAGCTTAATTGAATGTTTGTATTGTTTTGTTAGCTTGAAGCCTAAATAGTCTAAAAGGAGCTATGAATATGTGAAATCCTGAAAATGTCCGTTGCGAGTGAGCCAGGTAATTACGTAATCTAACTTACATTCCAAATCCTAAAATGTAGGAAAATGAGAATAAAAAGGCGAAAGTTATAGTAATACATGTACATAGCTGCACCTAGTCTACTAACCTGAGATTCAAGGTCTGGTGGTTTGAGATCCTTTTCTGGATACGTGTAGTGCTCGTAACGCTCAAGAATCATTTCCATTCTGCAAAAGTGTGTTTCTCATCAAATTTCTGCTAATGATTGCTACAAATTTCTAAAAAAACGATGTGCATGAATGGGGATTGTGCTATCAAGGATACAATTGTTACTCTTTTAATTCAGCACTGTTAAGTACTAACACACTAAGTAGTAAAAACTATTGAAATATGAAAAAAAAAACTTAATTATCTTAACTTCTTACACAAATGTTCATCCGGATGATTTGTTTGTCACCCAGCACTATCCACAATATATAGTTGGCTTTACTATGATTGCAACTTAATTCTCTTAATTTAAATGATGATAATCATGTTTGATGAAAAACAAATCTAATTCCAAAGCTTACGGTACATTGCAAAAGTAGATTATATGGAGCCAAATGATAAACTATTAACTTTCACTCGATTCAATCACATGAAGAATGCAAAAACACTGTCCTAATAAAATAAATTGTTGAAATACATATCATCACTTAGCAGCAATGGGGGCACATTACACTAAGATTAATCCATACAATTATAACAAAAGGTAATTACACTCTCTTCAAATGTTTTGTCCCCAGGTTATTTGAAGGGAGATAAATCACAGGGTCTCTGCTTATAGCCGACCACCAAATAACTAGGAGTGGGAGTAATTTTTCTCTGAGAGTATACACTCGTTGAAAATTGATCCGTGAAGATTATTCCATAGGAGAATAACAAAGAGAATGCCCCATATTAGGAATAAACAGCCTACATTCTTGCTCGATGTCAAGGCAATGCCCTACTGAACAAGCCGATTAGGAACACTTTGAGTAGTCAGTTTCGTACAACTGAATATATTATTAAAAATCATATTATATAATTCTTAATTAGGTTTTGATTAAAACTTAGTCAATAGGATTTCTAAATGACTAGAAGATGTATTAGCTTTTTATATATATTTTAAATATCGTTTTTATAAAAAAAATTAAATTTATTTTTAGAAGGTTAAAGGTATTTTAGAAAAGAAAAGCTAGGCCATTAATGAAATAGGAACCTTAGCAAAGTAATAATGAGTTTTTAGGACAATTACCCATAAAAACCTTTGAGTAGAATGAAAAAGAAAATATGGATTACATCAATGGAATATTAAATCAAGATAATTAGCATCAAGACTACTACAACTAAAAGACCATACTAGATCAAGCCTAATCTCTGAAGGGTTAAGTTAGGTGAGAGTGGTTCGGCTCACAGATCGACTGAGCATGACTTGTATGAGCCCAGCTCAAAAATATAAAATATTTGAATATTTTATTTTATTTTATTTTTTAAAATATTTCTCCAAATTTTCTAAGTTTTGGAAATTTTATTTTATTAAAAAAATGTAATCCCTACAACCTGAGCACGAGTGCACTGCCAACTGAGAAAAAAACTATTAAATATTCATGTTCCTTTCAAGAATCTCTAATACACTTTAAGATAATGTTTACCAAAGCACATAATGGATGGACGACAAAATGCATGGGTCCCTCGTACCTTTAATATATAGGTTGCCTTGTTATGCAGATGGATTTAGCCGAATAAAAAACTGCATGAAAGAAAGAGACAACAATCCCTCTTTCTTTTAGCCATTTAAACAGGGGAACCAAGATGATGGTTATACAATCCAAAATAATAAGCTGGAATCTTCTTGGGATTTTTGTTAGGTTTAGGGATGAAGTCCAGAATTTCGTATTGAGAGTGAAAGATGTGTGTTATTCATCATTCGACTCTTATTCATCCAATGGCTCGGGTGAATTACTCGGACTAATCTCAAAGTGTGGGACATGCCGATGTCGTCAATGTTGCTCCAGGCTAGCCATCGATTTTGGCATCTTCGCCCCGGACTAGCCACCCATTTTTCTTACTTTTTCCCTTTCTTCCAGTGTAAATTTTTTTCTCACCATAATTGGCTACCCGAGTTACAGTCCGTGTAGCCATGAACATGGCTCCGTTGTTACATTCATCCTCCATTTTTATAGTCTTCCACCTTTCTATCGGACCCTACCTCCATATCTAGATTCAAGTATGTATTATATATGGTTCTCGGGATGGTATAGTAGATAGTGTATGACTAATTACCACTAAGTATGTATTATATATATGTTGGGTTTTCGTTGAGATTTTTATTTTTATTTTTTTAAAAAAAAGACTTGGCTTTTCGTCAAGGAGACGTGTGAATGTGAGTGTACTGGGTGTGGGTTAATTTGGTTAACTACATATGGACAAGTTATATGCGAGATATGCATGCGCCGTGACATGTAAATAGCCTAGTCAAATTCTCACTTGTGCCATAAGAGATTTTTTATAAATGTTTTAAGAATAGGACAGTACTATTTAGCCAGAATTTGACCAGCTAAAATATACTTAGTAAGTTATCATCAAAGGTATTTTAGTAATATCATAAATATATATTAAGTACATGCATACTTACCAAGTGCATTCTGGCTGGTCAGATTCTGGCCAAATAGATTTACCGTTAAAAATATATTTGAAATTAGCTTTTAAATCTTATTGTTGAAAAAATTTAAATCTTAGGTGGCGTTTGGTTAAATGATGGAAATGACTATGAATATGGGTTTGATAGTAAGGTAGAATGGGAATGGAAATAGAAATAAAACTCACCTAATTATATGAGTTTTGTTAATTTCCATAAATATAAAAATTATTCCTAAATTATCATTCTTAAACCCACAATCCAAACACCATATTTTATTATCATTCCATTCCCTTATTCTCAAAACCTATCAATCAAACATTCCTTTAATTTTTTTTTTTTATAATTTACACATGATAGATATTATTCTCCAAATAATAAATCCTGAAAAATTTCTGCATGCATGCCAATCCTTATCAGTTTCACAGTGGAGAATGCCACCAGATGCACCCCTCATGTTAGCAGTGGAGTAAAGCAATAAAGATATGCACCAAATGTAAACAAAGAATAAACTA
Organism: Zingiber zerumbet; assembly: GCA_037833815.1. Taxonomy (NCBI): domain Eukaryota; kingdom Viridiplantae; phylum Streptophyta; class Magnoliopsida; order Zingiberales; family Zingiberaceae; genus Zingiber; species Zingiber zerumbet. The sequence continues at coordinate 15,363,353 of JBBMJZ010000027.1, forward strand.
ATTAATGAACAAATATAAAGATAGATGCTGAAATGATATATAAATAAACTAAATAAATAGTTGTTGAAATAAGGGAAAATTACTTCCGTAACTAATAAATTGAATATAGATATAGACGGCTATATATAACGTGAATGAATAGACTGTATAAGTTAATATCTACGATGATTGGAATAATAAAGAGTTGGTCCGTGTTATGATAGAACGAAAGGATTATATAGCTGGCATATACATATGAGTTAGGTTTATGGACACTGAAATATACGTGAATATTAATTAATTCAGGTGGAACGTGACCAGAAATAAGTTATTGGTCAGAATTAATTCTGCTGCAAAATCAATTAATCATTGAGAATTAATTGATTAATTAATTAATTTTAAGATTAATTGATAATGCAGTAATTAAGATTAATTGAAATATTAATTAATCAGTTGATGCGGGCGGCGGCAGAAAAAAATAGTTATCAATTAAGTACTTAATTAATTGATTGATTAATTAAGTACTTAATTAAATTAATTTTGCATTGATTTAATTAATTAAATCAATTAATGATTCGCTGGAATACCTTAAAAACTAACGATACTCCCCCCTTTCTCCTCATCTCAACAAAAAAAAAACAATCACTCATAACAAGCAATACGAGCTTTTTCTTCTCTCTAAGAGATCTTTAAGGTTTTGAAAATTGGTTGAGATTCAAAATTTAAAGTATTATTATTTTGAATTGCAAGTCGTCGTTATATCTTAGGAAACAATGGCTAATAAATTATAAATACCTAGATAGGATAATATCGTCTTAAGGAAAAAATGGCTGCTCCCTTTGCCTCGACCTTAAAATTATTATCTGAAGAGAAAAGTTTATCCAAAGGGTTGTATTGATATCTGAAAAGGATAATTCAACAATATGATAATATTATAAGTCGGTAACTAACAAAACTAAGTCGGTGATAATGATATTGATAAGAGGTCGAGAATATAAAGAAACTAGATCCACATTGTCATTCCGATAAGTTTTCGAGCCATCGACTTATCGATAAGTTGACTTATCTGACCTCGAGTGTTGGATCAACAATATGGGCAACCACAAGATATACAAAGAATAATTTGTCACCAGATGATAAATGACCAAGTAGTCAATATACCTATACCACTAATTGATCTTTCATCCTATCAATCGGAGATCCAGGGAGTAACATTAACAATGAAAATCTAATCTACATGCACCTTATGCGCTGAGATACTTGAAGATTGATGGTCCGTTTGGTTGATAGAAACAACTATTCTATTCTTTCATATAAAATAACTATTCCTACATTTGATATAAAAAATTAAATATCATAAATTATTTATTTCAATAAAGTAGTGTTGTAAATTCATAAAGAATAATTATTTTTTATTCTATATTCAAGATTGTTTCTTTTATTTTGTTTTAGTTTTATTGTTGTTTTACTTATAAATAGCCTCATGACCTTTCTATATTAACATGACCTTGGTACGTGTACTTAAATCATCCTAGTCAAACTCAATTAAATTCTATGCCCACGATCTTTATCTATTGAAAACAAGTCTTGAGTCGACTTACAACCATTCTAATCGACTCAACTTAATCAAATACAAAAATAGTCAATTTAAGCAAATTTAGTTAATCCAATTGTAGTTTAATCAGACTTAAGTTAGAATAAATTGACTATGCTTGCGAGCAATCTATATCTGACAAATGAGTCAACTTGACTATTCAATCGACTAAGTAAACCTTCAAACGATTGAATTTGATCGACTTCAAGTTTTCAACTTTGACCCAAAACACATGTTTTCTAGTTGAGTACCCTCTTAAGAAGAAAAACTCTATCCAAAAGCCCAAAATAATATTTGTTTGTACTTTGTACTCTCATATTACATGTCTTCATGCCAATGATGCTCTTCTTGTCCTTCTCGATAGGCCTCTATTCCTTCATAGCATTCAAGCTCTCTAAGCTAATTGACCTGCCTACAAGTCCAACATGATCCGAGCTTTGAACACATGTAGGAATTATATCGTCGACGAATTTCATGGTGGAGGTCTTGGTGCACATTTAGGAGGAATACCATTTTTTCAGTCAAAAAGAGATATTATTGGCATGGATATTGCCAAATTTATTAAGAGATATATATCATCATGTCTACAAACTTACAAGGCCAAAGTCAGAATATTATAATGCTTCCACTATTGTCTATCCCTAATGTTTCTTAGACTGATGTTAGCATGGTTTTCATTGTTGGCCTACCAAACACTAAATGTTATTGTTGTTCCTGTAAATTGGTTTTCCAAAACGTCTTATTTTATCTCTAGTGTCTTGCTTTACATTAGAGTTTGTGTTGAACAAATTGAGATGATCCATCAAATAATAGAAACCTACTTCAGAATTTTGATTCAGAAAGGCTAAAAACAATGTGATTTGGCCCTTTCTAGAGGTAAGGAGAAGTACTCTACAGACCTTCTATAAAGTATACGGAAAAAAAGATGGCCCTGGTCCAATTGAAGTAGAGAGACTGCCTACAATTTTGAGCTTCCATCACATATACAACTCATTCTACTTTCAATAATTATGATTAAACTTTTTACCATAGAAAAGATTAATTTATCAACAAATTCCACTTGGGAGGATGATGTAAAGTGCTTCAATGATTGTGTATTTCAAGGTGTACTGCTTTTAAGGAAATGTAGTGCTTCAAGAATAGATGCTTGTAAATTAAATTCAAATACTTTTTTCAACAAGTTATAATTTATCTCCACATTTCTGAGGTTGGGATACAAGCTAGTAAAACATTTGGAAGATGAACCTAAGGTTGTGTGTGTGTATATATATATATATATAGGCAGTTATTTCACTATTTATAATGTCCTGAGAAATAGTACAGATAAGGTCCATAAGGAAAAAGAGACTTAATTTTATGGGCATTTTATCCTACAAATTTAAGAATAGAAACCATCTATTTCTTTCATTATTTTAATTAAGTAGAATGAATCCTTTGATATTATTTTCCTTCCATTTCTTTGCCGCATCGAATAGAGGAGTAACAATCATATGCATTTCCAGACTCTCGTCCAAACTGATGGAATGAGTATTGCTTAATTTGTTCGACACCTGGCAGCCAAATGTATCTGTATATCCAGGACGTGTTTTTTTTCTAATTTTCTTTGACGACCTTCTAAAATAATATTGCATGTATTAATTTTCTTCAGAATCGCGTTCTATTAAATTATTTTCACTCTGGATGTTGATTTCTCAGTTCATTCTCTACCTAGGTCTTGGGGTATTTTTGGACATAGATCATCTCTGTAGACAAAAAATCTTGCTTTAACAAGTTCTATACTTACAATATTCATTAGTAGAAATCCTGTACTTAAGATGCATGTGGAAACATGGCATTAGCTTAGTACGTAGGAGTGAAAAGGTATACGTACACATATAAGATACGTGTTTTCTTGTTTAATGAACCGTATTTTTTTCTTTTTAATTTTAAAATTTTATTTGCTGGAAAATAAAACTAAAAATAGTTAATTTTCACAAACCAATCCTAATCAATAATTCTCATACGATAAACAAACATTCCAACTGCCAAAATACATAATAATATACTAGAAGACATCTATAGATCAATTAGCTTCTCGTCAGAACCTTTATCTTTCACGGTGGCTAATTACTAGCTTGTATGGTTACTCATATCTAAAATGCAAATGTTATCTATTTTAGTTGGAAGTGGAAGAAAGCACTACAAAAAAAAATGCAAAATATGAATAGTTGGGAAAGGTCCAATCTTATTATAAGTTAAAGACGGACCAAAATAACAGCATGTACATATTAAACTATTGCCATAAAGAGACAGGAAAACTAAAGATAAACCAAACCTAGGGAGTAGCTCGGGCAACCATATTATTCTCAGAAGGAATGGATGGAATCCATGAGAGGACTTCGACAAACTGTATGTAGTACCCGAATGTAGTAATTTTTACTTCTTCGTGTATCAAACACGAACCTGACAAGACTCCGTTCTTTAATTAATGCATTCCTAAATAAAGCGTCTATTTTTAGGCAAAGAATTAATGTATTCGTGTAGGTAAATTCGCATATTTGAGCCTAGGTTGGGAGTGTCGGACTTGTACTACAAATATCTAAAACTTAATCGACGAAGATAAACCGAATGCAAGAAGTAGATGAAATACTGAACAAAGGAAGATAAATTAAGAATCTGACCTTGAGAAAGAGACGGGAGAACGAACATAGCCTTAGATAGATCGAAGACAACCACAGTTTCGAGAAGAATTCAGATCTAAGTATAGGACGACGGAGTAAGCCATCGAATAGAGGCCGAAAAGAAGAGCGAGCGCACCTGGCGTCGGTGGAGTACTCATAGAGCTTGCCCTTGGCGGAGAAGATGACAAGAGCGACTTCGGCGTCGCAGAGGACGGAAATCTCGTGCGCCTTCTTGAGCAAGCCAGATCTGCGTTTGGAGAAGGTCACCTGCCGATTTATCTTGTTCTCGATCCGCTTCAGCTGCACCCTCCCCCGCCCCATCTCTCCTGTCCCCTCCGCCGCAGCCGACGACAATCGATGAACAAGAGAGAGAGAGAGCGAAACAGAGAGAGGGCCAGAGGCGGTCTTATAGAAAACCAGGGCGGAATTGGGGCAACCACGCTGTCGAGTACTGATTGGCCAAAACGTTACAAAGAGCAGAACCTAGGTGTGCGATGCGCGTAGCTACACATCCTCTACTGCGCATCATCGTACGGATCGAAACCGGGCCACTTTCTGACCCATCGGCAACCTAATGATTAAGTTTTCCTTTTTTAAGATAAATAAATAAATCAAATTTCCAGTTCCAGACGATCCCTGTTCGCTTTAGACAAATATATACCTCAACGGCAATTAAAAAGTTATATTCCCATTGTAACTCTTTTCTGCTAATCACATTTTCGTGTTTGTGGGCCCTCTTCCAGGAGAAGACCAGACGCCAAAGAAAAGAGAAAAAATAACGTACCTGTCGCCATCAGCACTGTAAACGAAGGCGAGCTCTTGTAACAAGTCCCGTCCACAGTAGTGTAAATGAAGGTCACATCAGATTAGAGTTTAGCACTGTTTTTATTTAAAAAAAATAAAATATAGGTACTTAATGATTATGCTTACGTTGGGCTAAGCAGATTATAGATAAACAAGTTGTTTAGGTTTCTAATAGTTTAATTAACGAGTGGAAGATGGCAGGTAGGTACCAGGAAGGACACTGCCATGGAACAGTACGTCAATGAACCAGAGATATAAAAGACATGGTTCCCCACCCTTCGCTGATATAATTAAGCATCTTCCTGTAGGGAGCTAGCAGAATACCATATATTCACTCCACCGTCAAGGCTACCGACACAAGGACAGCCGCTATATTATCGAGTCAAAGTTCGTCAGGAGTTAATGAGTGATCGAAACGTGTGGCACAGCTCGATCAATGGATTGTGGTGTGGCAACGATCAAACACCTTTGCTATGGTTTTGGCTAGTAGTGATATAAAGACTAGCTAGAGTGCAAAGCTTTGGAACTCGTTGTAGCCTTTTGGCCCTACATATATATTTTAAAAACGGAGAGTGATCCGGTCCAAAACTGGAAAGTTAGGTGGCAATTTCCCTGACCCATTTCGCCAAAGGCATCTCTTTTCTAAGTTTAATTTGAAGTCATCATTTTTCTTTTCTAATTTAACTAAATCTTTAGTAAGTATTTTAATAAACTAAAAAGGATGTTAGGGAGTTAGAGCACGTATCTTATTTATCTCAATATTTGATGCTCCCCCTTCATCGCAGCTTTCTTCTTTTGACGATCCTCCCCTTTCATCTATGCTCATCTCTCAGTCGGTCTCATCTTCTTCTTCGTGAATTGCCGTTAGGGCCAATCCAGCGTATGCTTCGACTTCAGATTCGGAGGACGACAAATCATCTCACATGGCTTTGAGGTTATGCTGGTTTCTTGTTCTTGTCATTATCTTTGCTCTTCAATTTTGGGCAGCTATCTTTGATATGTCTTTCTTCGTTGCAGTTGTAGCAACAAATCGTTCTTTTATTTCGTTGATGTCTTCTTAACTGCGATTTAAACTTATTAGTCTTAAGAAATTTATTGAATCTTCTTACCAGTAGAGTCATTTCGTCTTCATCGATGGATGTCTCAGACTTTTGATCTTCCGTTCTTGCTTTTAGGGCAATGTTGAGGTTTATCTTTTCTGTCTTTTGAATTTGTAATTCGAGATTCGTGAAGTTCGAAAGTAGAAAAAAGATTTTCTAGTGTACTTATCTCAAAGTCCTTAAAAATGTAGTATACTATTTTGAAGTTCTCGGGAAGGCATTGAGCGTATACCAGATGGAATCTCGGTTTGTTACCGATTCTCCGAGATTGTTTAGCTGAGTTATCAGCTCCTTGATTAGAGCTTGATGTTACACTACCTTTTCTCCATTGTT
>JBBMJZ010000027.1:15369922-15385158 GCA_037833815.1 Zingiber zerumbet
ATCTTCCCTTCCCGTGCCGTCCTTCTCGCTAATTGTCTCTTCTGCTCGACTTTCTGCGCTCCTAAGCTCCTGCACACTTAGACACAAGGATCAAAACCAAACAGAACCTAACCTAACTTAGTTGATCACATCAAAACAACCACGGGGTCTAACAATCTCCCTCTTTTTGATGTGTGATCCAGCGGTAAGAAGGGGCGCCCGCCTTGAGGAAGGTCAATGATACGTAGAAGGTCAAGGTCAAGGCGGTCAACACCCTATATATATTCTTCCGATCGGGCGACCCACCAGCCTGATCGGATCGAGGAGTAACCGATTTGACATTACGACAGCTTAGACAAATGCCGAGCTTCTGGCACTCAAAAGGCTTGGCGTGAAGTAATGAGGGTCGAGCGACCGTCCCGCTCGGCCGAACAACGAACTCAGCCCCAACCAAGCAGGTGCGGCTCCCTCGCTCGACAAGACAGAGCCGAGACAGGGAACCATTGCCCGAATGGGCCTCCCGCTCGGCCCGACCACGATATTGGCCGGACAGCAGACTGGCCGAGCGGCCCTCCCGCTCAGCCCACTAACAGACAAAAGGAGCAGCTGGCGGTATCCTCCTAGGAACCCGAGCCATCGACAAACGGTATGGTTGGTGGCATGGTCAGACAGAGAATCGTATGGTGGAAGCTTCCACTATCACGTCATGGATATACTCGGGTTGTTAAGGTATGGAGTCAAGCACGCTTTCCTGATATGTCCTTTCTATGTATACTTTAAGAAGCGTGTCCGCCTTGGGAAGCATGCACGTGCCTTCCGGGAGCCCTATATAAGGACCCCCAGACTTCGACGAAGGTATGTTCACTACTGTAGCTACAGTTACGCTGCTGCTATCTTTTCTCTTCTCCACTTCATTCGCTTACCGTCGGTGACTGATTTGAGCGTCGGAGGGTCATCGCCTGGAAACCCCTCCCCAGCTCGACACTAACGACTTGTGGTTGCAGGTTTAGCTCGTCGAAGATCCACGTCATCTTCAGTGTACATCTAGTCAACGTGAGCGTCATCTCCCCAGCGTTCGTCGACTCGACTCTCGGACAAAATCAAATTTGGCGTCATCTATGGGAACACACCTAAATCCGAGCCGAGAAGATGGAGGAAGCTGGACGACTGCATACTGTGACGCTCACGCAGGAAGAACTCGACGCCCTCATACAGGCTCGCACGACAAAGATAGTGGAGCAACAGCAGTAGAAGACGTTGGCTAATCGGCTAACACAGCAGGCGATATCGGCATCGAGAGGCCGAGCAGCGTACGAGGACCGATCGGAGCAGCTCTCTATCTAGGGACAGAATAGGGGGCCGACCGGCACGCAAGGAGAGGCGCTGCCCACCCTGATACTATTCCATCGAGCCTTGTTCCAAACGCCTTTGGAAATCGCGCAAGCAAATCAGGAGCAAGGATCTTCCTCAGACGAGGCTCCCGTTCGGGACGCGAGAAAAGGAAAAGTGACTCGATGCAATGCCTCGCCAGAACGGGTTAACAAGCAGTTTTCCAAAGAGATTCTACAGGATCCTTTGCCAAGATACTATGCTCCCTTAGCGATCAGAGAGTATAACGGGTCAACTGACCCGGACGACCATCTCGGTAAGTTCGACAACGTTGCTACTCTCCACCAATATACTAACGGAGTCAAGTGTCGAGTCTTCCTCACCACCCTCTCCGCCTCAGCACAACGTTGGTTCCGGAGCCTGCCGGACGGGTCGATCCAGAGCTTTAAAGACTTCTGAACGGCCTTCCTCCACCACTTTGCAAGCAGCAAACGATATCAGAAGACAAGCTTCAGCTTATTTTCCATGAAGCAGGGTCCAAAGGAAGCTCTCCGAGCATACATCCAGTGCTTCAACCAGGCAGCCATGGACATCCCAACGGTCTCGTCTGAGACCATGATGCATGCCTTCACGCAGGGGCTCATCGAAGGGGACTTCTTCCGTTCGCTCATCAGGAAGCCGTCCCGAGACTATGATCATATGTTGAAGAAAGTCAACGAATACATCAACGTGGAGGAGGCTCAGACGGCCAGAAGGAAGGAAGCACCATCAGAAGGAAGGAAGCGCCATCATTTGTCGCAAATCTATTTCAACGAATGCGTTTTTTCGTTGCTAATTTGCGACAAATTTGGGATTCGTGGCAGATTTTTTCTGCCAACATTTCCAACGAATATTTATTTTTGTTGCAAAATTTCTAACGAATTTTGCAACGAATTTTATTTTCGTTGTAAAATTTCCAACGAATTTTAAATTTTTCGTCGCAAATTTTTAGGACGGTGTATTTGCAACGAATTTTTTTCGTCGCAAATCTAATTTCCAACTATTTTTGTTTTCTAATTTTTTTTTCATCCCTAAATACAGTATTTTTGTAGTGTATAATGATGACGACGAAAAGAACTGACCCAATTCTCGGCCGCAATAGTAGGCCAAAGAATGCAACGTCGTCCATGAGATTTCTACAACTAAGGAGAAGTCTCCAACAACATTGGCGTTGTCATCTACCTCCTCCTCTCTCTCGTTCTTCCTTTCTTCCGAGGGAAGGAACGTAACGTTGTCTATGTTTTTAACCTCCAATAATTACAGACAAAAGAGTTTCGACGTCACGATCTACAATATTGATTCGCTGATAAATTTTTGAATCTATATATATACTGACTGACTTCGTTACCGTGTTGGATGGTGATGAGAAGATTGTGCCGAAAATTGGACCGGGAAGATGGCCTCGAGACGGTGCTGGAGGTGCCCATCCCGGAGGAGATGTTCGCCGACGACGTCAACGCCGGCGGCGAGATGAGGACTTGGCTCAACGCGCAGGCTTTCGACAACGCCGCCGCCGACGATCAGCACCAGCAACAGCAAGTCTCCCGCCGCAAATCCGAGCTGCAGCTCCTCCTCAACGTCGTCGGCTTGCCTCTCGTACCCTGCCCCGTCCCCTCCGATCATGCCTTTGGCGGCCGTTCTATCCTCCTTCGTGATAACTCCTCCCTCGTATGAAATTAACTTAATACAGAAAAATATAAATATATATTGATCGCGCGTGTGGTTAATTAATTGTTTATTGAATTTCTTTTTGGAAAAAAAAAAAAAAGCAAGAGTCGTCGGCGAAGTACATCATCCACCAGTACATCGCGGCGACGGGAGGTCAGGCGGCGCTGACGTCGATAAGCACCATGTACGCGGTGGGGAAGGTGAGGATGAGCGCGTCGGAGTTCCAGGGGAGCGACGGCCCCAACGAGGTCGGAGGGTACGTGCTGTGGCAGAGGAGCCCCGACGTGTGGTACTTCGAGCTCATCATGGCCGGCTGTAAGATGAGCGCCGGCAGCGACGGAAAGCTCACCTGGAGGCAGTCCGCCTCCATGCAATCCCACGCCCTCAGAGGCCCCCCGCGCCCGTTGCGCCGATCTCTGCAGGTGTCGACACCGTGATTTCTAGCCAGTCGGCTCCAATTGAATGTGATTGAGCAATTGGATTTTTGATGATGACGAAGCAGGGATTGGATCCGAGGTCGACGGCGAACCTCTTCTCGAACGACGCGGTGTGCACCGGCGAGAAGACGATCAACGGCGAGGAATGCTTCATGCTGAAGCTGGAGGCGGATCGGGAGACGCTGAAAGCCCGGAGCGCCGCCAACTTCGACATGGTGCACCACACGATATGGGGCTACTTCAGCCAGCGCACCGGCCTCCTCGTCCAGCTCGACGACACCTACCTCCTCAGCATGAAGGGTGCCGGCGGCTGCGGCCAGACCATCTTCTGGGAGACCACCATGGAGTCCGCCCTCGACGACTACCGCCTGGTCGACGGCGTCAGCGTCAGCGTCGCGCACGCAGGCCACACCACCGTCACCCTGTCCCGGTACGGCGAGGGCACGGCCAAACACAAGCGGAGGATGGAGGAGACGTGGACCATCGAGGAGGTGGATTTCAACCTCTTGGGCTTGTCCATGGACTGCTTCCTCCCGCCGGCCGACATGAAGAAGGACCAAGACGGATGGCAGCAGTGAATCATGCCTGGATCCTCCAAATCTTTGTCTCCCTTGATCGCGTTCTTGTAAATATAATTAATCAATTGATACAACGATCAGGCTGTGATTTTATTTTTATATTCACAATTCATGTGGGAGGAAGAAGATAGATAGAAGAAATAGGACAGTAAATTCTGACGATTCTCTCTGTTTTGTTTTTTTTCAATCAAGGTATCCAGGTATACTCCTAATAATCAGCCATCAGATAAATCCGTAAGTACAAATGGCTCACCCATAAATTTAATCAATTACTCTTGGCCCTTTGAAAACAGACATATTACATGTATTTTGAACTAAAATTCTTATTCCTCGCAGTCAAATTTTTGATGATTCTTGCTTACGAGAGTTTTTTTTTTAATATGAACCTTACATTTATAATCTGAACTATTATGATACAATCTTGTATCCTCCAGCGTAAGATTAGGCATTTCAATGTAATTTTATGGCACTCACAAATATTATTCTGCAGAAAATGGATAACGTGATGTTAAACTGAACAATAATATATGTAAAGAATGTAACAGGGGTGAAGGATCAGTCAGGCATACACTGAGCAGCACTGCGTGAGAGATCAGAAGTAGCTGCCTGAATGTCGGCTGCGCGGTTCTGACCCTATCAGCTCTCCTGTGAATGGATCGAACTTGTAGGGCTCGCCAGTGAAAGGATCAAATCTTATTTGCCGACGCTCGGCGGGATATTTCTCAGGGGCGAGTCGAATGCTTGATCCTGCAGCAGAGCGATATCGTGCTGGGGAGATTGGACGGCTATACGATGAAGGTGCTGCTTCTATCAGTCTTCCGACGCTTTGTCGAGAGCGCGGTGGACTATCATAAAGTGAAGAGTTAGAAGCGTATCGTGCTGGTGGTGAAATTCTGTACCTGGAAAGGAAAACAATGAGAAGATTGCCTAGAATTCTTAATCAGTGATCAAACCAGGAGAGGTGTAATGAATAGAGTTTAATGAGTTCCTAAACCGGCCAATCAAGAGCACAATGAACTATGGATATTCATCATAGAGAAAATAAAACCAGACGAATTACTCGAAACCAAAGAGAAACAAGACCTAGAAGCATAGTTACCCAATACTTCATTATAGGCATAGTTTCTGGCCATTGGATTATCATACCATAAAAGAATCACAAAATGAACTCACCTAGGACTGGGATGGCCAATTTCTTCTAAAAGAACTGGAGCTGGTAGACTAGCCAACTCAGATTCTTCAGGCAAATAGTCGATCGACTTCTGTGGCTGGTACAGTGGGCTGCCTCTTGAAAACCTGTCAACCTGTTGCAGCAAAAAAAATTGCAATACAGTTTGAACAGTCGAATAAAAATGGATTAAACAGGAGGGGTTACTAGCACTGTGGCCATGAGGGAGATAAACAAAACCTTAGAAAGCAATGAAATAAAGTATGCTCTCTTATCACGCTTATCAGCACCTGATATCATAAACTGCCAACCACAGCCAAACAAGATTACAAAAGAAACCGCCTGTATAGGAAATAATTGAAACGATAGAATAGACAGCAGGGCTTACCTGATCAAGAATAGCCGCCGCTAAAGATCCAGGAAGCTCTTTCAAACTTGTGATGCAATCAAGATCCAACTGCCAACAAATGAAAAGATTTTGGTAAATTAAAAAAGAAAACAAAAAGTGTGCAAGCGATTGTGCTTTTACTTCCAATTTAGCCCCTCATGAAGATTGAGTGGTTCATAAAGCTAGAAGATTTTGTTTCAACAGTCGACTCACATCAAATCGAGTAGCAATTCCCCGACGAAACAATCGAAGAAGGCGTTCTTTAACAGCTGCCGGTAAGGTGATGACAGTTGCTTCATATGGACCCACACCATCATCATAGGCCTAAAACCCCAAGCAGGAAAAGCAAAGGAAAAAAAATACTGGTGATGAAAATTATCAAGATAGTATAGGCTTCAAAAAGAAAATTATGAATGTTCCAATTGTAATTTCAGTGTAGAACAGGAAAAAATTTGTTATTTCCAGTTTTTAAATTAGATAGATGAATAAAAAGTAAAATGCAACAAAATTACCCAAGAACCAAAACAAAGTCGGACAGTAAAAAATTAGAAGAAACCTAATTGCAGAACCTATATGAAGAAATATAATTTATGTTAGGCATCTTGGTGAATTTGTACCTGATTAACTAAGGTCCCCTAATATAGCACCAATAGGGACAATGTGCCTCAACCAGTAATTTCATTGGTTTGTGGTGGATCAACCAAGGTAAGTCTCATCCCAAGATAAAATCTCAGTGCTAGGGTGAAATATAGTCACTATAGCAAACTATTTTGTTAGTTATTTTTTACAGACGATTTTAAAAGCATTGACAAATTATCCAAGATGTCAACCATTTGCCAACACGGAGACTACGCATGGCCACCTAAGAGCCATATCATTGCTACTAAGCTTTTCCAGTGTGGCAGCGACGCTATTTTCTGCTTGGTAAAAAATCCCAATGCTACAATTACAGACATTTTTTTGATGGCCCACGCGCGCATATTTAAACGTCATTAATCTTGAATGCTGACACATAATAGCATAAGCACTGTGATTATTTAGCATCAGTAAACTGCAAATTCGTTGTAGTGATCTGGATGTCATGCCGCAGTGTCAATGCATCGTGATGGTGGAAAATTAAAATGAGAGGAAGGAGATGAAGAAGAAAAAGAAGAGAAGATGGCCGGCTAAGCGAAGCTATTCTACAACTTTTATCTAGATTGCCTGAAATTGTTCAAGTTTTTTCTAAATCATTCCAGAGCAATTCATAAAAAGATTCCTTACAAAAGTGATCACCAAACCCTCACGCAAAGAGCGATGTGGAGGAAGAGAATTCTCGCTTCCACTTGTTTCAACCCATTTTGTATAAACTCTAATAATAGTTTGCATCATTCTCTCCACCAAGAAAGACTCAAGCCTGTCAAGTGGGAGATTGAAAACCATCATTAAGTCCTCCAAAGTCAAGGAAAATGTGAAGTGATCAAATGAGGAAAAGTCATTAAGAAGTTCACTCTAATTCTTGATATTGAACTTCAGAGAACTTGTCTAGTGTCATTTGGCATAGCTTTTCAATTTTTATCTATATCTTAGACTCCTTAACAATGAACCAGATATTGATGAGAGCTTCGAGAGGAAGTTAATAATCTCCACATACCAGCCATAAGTTTAAGTTGATTGTGTTCCAGAGTGGAGTACAAGCACCAAAATTGAAGGAGCGTGTTTAGTAATAAAATCAGCAAACAAAGATGAACTTCAGATATTCCTTGGTAAGATAACAAATCCTCCATATTCAATACTAGACCAATTTTTCTATTTTGGTTGGAAAGCCAAGATAATAAGCATCAATACAACTTTTTCTCATAATACTTGATGGCATTGCAGTGCAAGATGAAGTCTCGTGGAGGATATTTTGCAAAAGCATTCAAAGTGTATGCATACAAGGACATAATATGCTGTCATGTTCATCAAAGCTAGAGGTAGGTTTAGGGCTTTGACTTTAATATGTTTCTTTGATGCCTCCTAATCATGTGTAGGTCTATGTTCGTGTGATCAAGGAAATTGAGAATCAAAATACATGCTAGGGTTTGGTAGGCACTGAAACTCTTGATGAGTTTATCTTAATTGGGTGATCAAAGTTTTAGTCTTCCTTGATTGAATTTTTCATTTCCCAATATCTTTGGTAGTAATATTTTCTTATTTCTGGGGAAGACTTGCATCTTATGTGTAAAAACAAATTCTACTATATGAAGTTGTCAAAAAGGTGATGGCGAGTGGTATTATTAGTTTAATTTTCCATTTTTAATTATCTTCTGGTAGATTAAAATGAAAACACTTTAACTGCTAACCAAAATTTGATGGATCAATTTTTTTTTTTTTTTTGCATGTGTAACAGTTACATTTCTTGACTGGTTAGAAAGCTTACCATACTAATAGTTGTACCAAGGCAAAAACATATACAGTAAACAACATTAGATATACCAGTGTGCAGTAAATTTGATGATGTTTGTGAATGCAAAATCAATAGGCATATCCAAAAAAAGGCCCCTACCTGGTTAGTAAGTCTAAGTGCCTTTGATTTACGTTCAAATGAATCTGAAGTGAGGTCTTCATATGAATGAGGTAGAACTCCAACCTCACTAGGAGGTTTATTTTTCAGCTCAACGCGAGGACGTTTCCCCATCACGATAGGCCTTGCAACTGCAACCTACAGCAGGAGCACATGCTGAGTTTGCTGAAAAAATTCTGACAGAGATAAAGAGTAATCTTCAACAGCAATAAAAATAATTATATATATATATATATATATATAAATTGAGAAGGTTCAGGAAATAATCAAAAACAAAGTAAAACCAGCTATTAGTTGTACACCTGGATTTTGAACTTTGGCCCTCTATGGGGTCCCTGTACTATTTGCCCATCCATTTCCCTGATTGCATAATCCAGATCCTGGAGGGCAACTATTAATAGTCAAAACATACTAAAATCAACAAGTTGAAACGAGTGCAGCTCAAAAAATGAATCCGGTAAATATTGTTTGTGTTAAATTTTAAAGACAATTTTCCAAAGCAAACATATTCAACTGGCACAGGAACAAAATAGTAGATATTCATATGATTTGCAATTGGTATAATATGATACATGATACAATAGATTGGTATCTAAAACCATATTCATATATAGGAATCAGAAAAAATTAAATTCCACTTAGATATTACATCAAGCCCATTAATTTTTTAATAGTGTTTTAAGAGGTGATCTAGCTGGCTGCATATGTGGCCTCCTAAGCAGTTTGGAGAGGAGATTGCATCACATATGCAATATGCAGACCCCTGCAGGTGGTCTAAAAAGCTGATTAAGCAGTTCAAATTGATAGTATATGCAGGTTAAAAATCTCTTTTGAAGATCTTTGTCCTCTTAGGATGACTAATTATTGTGATTGCAAAACTCAAAGCTATGTTTTTTTACATGGTATCATGTAACTTATCCATGCCATTTTCAAAATTTGTTTTGCAAGTGATACACTATAGATGTTACGTACATTGTTTGTTATGCATTTTCTTGAAATTGAAATTATTAACTGAATTGTTTATATATAAGTAGTTCAGTTATAATTTAATTTGAGTGTGTACAATTTCCTTACTACATTATTATGTCAGGTCTTCTCGTAATGTGGAATTACAAAGTCTATCTGTTTTATGTATAACTTGCTCACTTATGAACGTGTTTTAATTGACTAATATGCATTAACGAATAATTATATTAGTCATGTTTTGCTTTTCCATCAATATAAATATTTTTTTTAATGTTGACAACACATTGCCCCTGCATACAGCATATATGCTATGCAGTCAATGACTGCCTGCCGCATGGAAAAGGCCTTTTAAAACCTCAATTAAATCTAGCTTCTCTCTAGATTAACCTCAGCATATCAAACTCAACCCATCATAAAGAGAAAGGCATAGGTGAAATCTTTTGCTGCATGATAGAAGAGAGATTGAAGAACCTTTGCAGCATGGAGAATCAGATTCAACAAAGAAGATGGAGTCAACATCTTAATGATGCATGAGAAGCACACATCTCTTAGAAACGAGAATTAGAAAAACAATAAGGTTGACTAAAGTAATTCTTTGCATATGATACTTGTCACCTTAATGTCTGCATAAGCATCACCATTATCTTCCTCTCCTATCTTCAACTGCGTCAATACTAGCAAAAAGCATAATTGGCACCAAGAGTCTAGCCGATAACAACTGTCTAGTACCAAAAGAGACAACAACCAAATCTATTGTTGTCCACTCATTTCAATTATAAAATAAAAGGAATAGAAAGTGTTTTATAACCTTCATTTAGGAGTAAACCTTTTTGTTAGAAATCAGGATCAACTTGCTCTATTGATCTTATTGTGCTGTTAAACAATTTATCACATTATTCTATATATGTTAGGATGGAAAAAGTATTTCAGAATAGAAATTTTTTAACCAATTTTATAATATTTTAACTGAAATATAGGATTCAATTCAAAAATTCATGAAACCAATTTGGACAACCTTTTGGATTTATGTTTGTAACAAGTGAAATTATGATATTACAAACCTAGAGTAACAAAAACAATCAAAACCATTGGTGTGTACTTTAAAATGAAAGTATACTCACTGAGCGTCTAGCAAAGTGTAGAAATCCGACTGGGTAGTGGCCTTTTCGTGAAACTGCAACCTTCTCAATCTTAAAATACAAGCACAAAAGGATAAATGAAATTTAGTCTTCAAATTAGTATCAAATTGCACTTTGGAAGTATCATGGTGCACCTTTCCTAGTGGATCAAACATCTTCCTTAGGTAATCTTCATCAGCATCTTTTGGAAGGTTTCCGACATAAGCAGTCTTAATCTGGAATAGAAATGGCAAATCTTAGATTAGATGCTAAATGGAAGATCAACGATGATGCAGACTTTATGCAGAAGTGGAACAGTTAACACCTTTGCTAGCTCTTCAGGATCGATTTCAGGATCCTTCTCAACCCAATCTATTACAGGATGCCAATTACCATCAAGAAGAAAATCCGGTTTTGATCCAATGCGATGTGCTCGTGCTGCGGCCTGTGATGATATTTTTTTAAGCAGATGATCAGAATGCCTATGATGTAAGGCGATATGAAAATGGATTTGGTAGTCGTTTCAAATAAGATGACAGGATATATGATCAAGATCAGATAGATCAAAGGGCAGGCAAATGCATCTGATCTTTTAAAATTTTGAAGATAAAGATAACAATGACCAGTCATTCAGATTGAGATAGCCAATGGTTGCAGAAGAATAGGAGTAACTTTACCAGTCCAGATTATTCAGACCATAGAAAAGATCAGAAAATAACCAAAGTATGAGGTCATACTTAGAATCTTCTGATTTGACAAAGAAAGAAGCAGGATCTAACAATAGAAATGGATTCAACAACCACATTCAGGCTACAAATTTGACAATCTCACGAGATGTGGAAGAGATCACATGCAGCTGCAAGCAAGCATCCATTTCGGTGAAAGGGTTTCGAATCCAATTCCCAAACTACAATTTTCAAGGTATTGACAGTCTTAGTAGCAGGCACCTTTCTGTGATCTTCTTAGTTAATTAAGAGATGGAACTTTTATGCATGGTCAGCAATAGTAGTGTACCAGGTGAGCCAACTCTAGAACAAGGATTTTAAAAATGACTTCGTCAAAGATTTGATCAGTCACGGGAGAGTGAACTGAATAGGAATCACATATGCCATCCAATCCAATGAGATACAAGCAACAGGATTCTCAAACAGCAACAAATGCCCTGATATTTGACAGTTAGATGTAGATAGATAGCATTGTGGGTATCATGTAGAAGGTCAAATATTTGGTTGGTCCTCACATTAGTGCAAAGGAGATTTCAACAAAAAATTCTAAGATCATTAAGTGTTAAATAATCAAAGCTAACTTCCTCATGCATCTTATATGATAAAATTTGAAAATAACTTGAACTGACCAATTTGTGGTTGATCTGATATCGTAGATCCTCATAATCCGAGTGATATAATATCTACTGATCATAAATCAACACTTGGAGATTTAGCTGGGTACAAGCCAACTGTTATATAAATGTTTTATGTTCTTAATGTTTGGCATAGATAGCCCACATTGATTATATAGAGTTATCCAGCAGTGATTTAGCAATAATAAGAGATAACAATAACCACCAAGTCTTATCCCACTAGGTGGGGTCGGCTATATGGATTTTTCTATGCCATTGGGCCCTATCCCCTACTATATCATCATCTATACTTTAAATTTATTTTATTTTGTTGTTGCCCGTCTTTTTTGGTCTTCCTCTTTCTCTCCTCATTTGATGTGCGTATTTGTTATAGTTTCACATCACCTAACTGGGACATTTTAGCAATAATAAGAGAAAAGTGAAGAAAAAAATTGATCACATGATATCATACATGAGCCGAGCAAAGTTACAATGATCAAAGATACATAAGGGTAAGAGTATTCAGTAGATCTGCAAATGGATCCCACTTCAAGTTGTCAGCACCACCTATCTGTATCAGAGCACCTCTGATGTCCATGCAACAGATACACAACCAACAAGCTTTTCGAAGCATCCTCTAGAGGGAGTCGAATGATAATAAAAATGTTGACAACTTCATTTATGGACATAATGGTCAAGAACTTAGTGAATTCGATATTTTGCATAAAGAAGATATGAAAATCTAATGCTCTGCAACTCCGCAATCAGGATGGGTTCTTGATCATCATGCAACATGTTTAGAGCAAAATTGGCAATTAAATGATAGCAACTCCAGTATCCCAGTAGAACTAAGACAATGATAAGAATAACAAGGAATGAGCAGTAATCAATCTCCCTTCATCAATGGCATCTATTTAAATTCTCAACTCTCAAGGTCATTTGAAAAGTAGAAAAAAGAAGAAAAACAAATAAAAAAATAAAGTACTTTAACAAGTAGGGACCATTTTTGAAGACCTGCAAGATAAATAATGTAATGATGTCACGGAATGTAGCTTATAAAAATTCTTCACTTCTAAGCCAACTACTGATTAAAGTGAACACAAAGAAGAAAAAATTTAGGAAAAGGTATAGAGTAAGTTGTGTAGGACTGTTAAGAGTATGATTTAAATTAGCACAAAATGCATGTAAACTTAGAAACTTCATATTGTATTATTCAACATCTTACAGCATGAGAAGAGAAATGCACAAAAGCAAATCCGCGATTCAGTCTCCTTTTCCCTGCCATAGAATCTCCAGCAATTGGGGGCATTGGGAGGTTCACTGAGATAACATCTTTAAATGCCTAGTTCAGATAAGCAAAGTGGTTAAAGCAACAACCAGTGAGTGCAGCAAAAAAAAAACTTGGGATGGCCATTGTACCTGGTGAACAAGTTTTTCAAATTCTTCCAAGCTCCAGTCTGAAGTGAACAAGAGAAAAAAATAAATAAATTCAGCTGCAAATTGTAGCACCAATGATGCATCTTAGCAACAAAGATCTAATCTAATAGGAAGAGAAATAAAGAATGCCATAGCTTAGCATAAAACAGGTTTCCCATATCAGCTTCCAAGTTTGGACATCTAATTTCACTGGTATGGCATGATAACACTAGAAATTACATAAAAGATAGAATCTGATAACACACTAAAAAAAATAATTAGGAGAACACTGACCTATCAGTCACATCTCATAATTCTCCTTTAAAAAGGAAGAGAGCCTTAACCATAGTTATAAAAAAGGAGCATACCAGCAGTTGATTGGGTCACTTTCACTCATCGATTGGATAAACAAAAGAAACAGTAACTGCTAGAGAAAACTGGTTCAACAGCCGTTTTATTTTTTATTTTTTATTTTTTATTTTTTATTTTTAAAGGGACAAGACCAAGCAGTTGTTCAAAAACAGTGCCAATTTTTCTTTTATAAATTCTAAAATGTCAAGTAGACCTCAATAAAAATGATGGCATAAAGGGTATACTGGACATTTGATAAAACTAATTAATTAGACTTTTTTGCATTTTGGTGGAACAGCACTATAAATCTCATCCTGTATTTCATCTCTTAATCTCTCATGCCCCTATCCTCCATGCTGCTTGACACTATCAGCCTCTAGAGTCCAATTCATGTGTCAAATCAAGTTGTCATTACATATATGTATAATTTCTGAATAAAATCAATGATTCACAGATTAACCAATTGACCTATGTCAGTCTAACCAACAGACTGGATCAGGTTAATATTTGAGTTGGCATGCAGCTCGAACAATTGATTCAAACTGCAAACCAGAACTCATAAGGTTCACTATGTACAACTATGGCCTTAAGATAACATTAAATCATGTGGTAAGTCAAGTCACAAAGAATGTACTATGTTCATTATATCCAGCAAAGCACCATGCCATGCCAGAAAGAAATACTAGCACAAAAGAAATTTGGAGGGGCACAAAAACAAGGAAGAAAAAAGATATCAGAAGGCAGTGATCTCCTTCATTTGCATTCAGCCAGAGATACAAGCATTGAGAGAACTATAAATGGTAACAGATGATCCTTACCAATCTGATTGATTGCTCCAAACAAGCTCAATAAACTAATAAGTGGATAAATTTTGGATGTTTATGACTTGAACCATTTGTTCACATCTTGTTTTTCCCATTTCAAAGAAAAAGAAAACTAGAGAAAAGAATGAAACTGTTATCACAAAGAGTTAGCAACACCATGTTTTATTTGTTCCCTCCAATGTAGAAAACAGGATAGTATCAACAGAGGGTGATTCTTCGTTATATATTCTCAAAGATGCATGAACATTAATAATTTAACATTTAAGGCATCAGATTCACATTGTTACCATAGATGCTTGATGTAATTGGAAATATAAGTCAAAACATCAAGATGTACTGTACCTTTACGGAGATTCCCAAAGAACAGTGAATCTTGATCTGAAGAATAATCAACACCCATACTCTTTCCATGGAGCTGAAACAGGAAAAGAAAGAAAATGATATTGTAAAAGAACCAACAGCTACATCAATCTAACAGCAGATGTTCAAAGTTATACCAAAATTGTTGAACCAATGCTGCCAAATATATATATATAGAGAGAAAGAGAGACTATAGCTATCAGCCTCACTTGAAATGCAAGCTTGCCAGGAAGCAAGAATAACCAGTTACTATGAGGATAGTGATTATTTCCATCGAATAAATGAAAATGTGATGCTATACATTCAAGAAATCAAGGGAAGACAGCTAGTGGTTAACAAAGAAAATGAATAGGATAAGAACCTATTATTGCATGCTGAATTACAATGGATCATCAACAAGCATATGATGTTCTGCTTTCAAATCTTGTTGATTGATCATGTACTGACACTCTACATTTGGCGGTCATGTTCTTCCAAGTTGCATCAGTGCACAAGGAAACACTTATACCAAACATAATTTGTTGTCACTGCATGAAAATGACATTGAACAACTCTAATGTCCAACATCCAGACATTAAGAGCCTTTTGCAGTAAGGAAGAGCCTAGTGTTGACATTATTAAGGAATATTCTGATTTGATTTGACAACATTAAAAAATATTCTGATCTGATTTGATTTGATAATTAAGAGAGATTGACATAGAAGGAAAGGAATTAAATCTGTGATTAATAG